>VZRO01005691.1:0-25586 GCA_013397915.1 Daphoenositta chrysoptera
TATATTATATTATATATACATATACAGACAATTACAACATTAATGCAGTTTGTATTTTGTACAGTGTATTGGACAATTCGATGAGCATCAGACCATGGCACGATATGGTCCCTGCATTTTTAGGAACTGAATGATGAAGGAGGGTCCTCCTGCAACAATCTGAGGTGGAAGGTGGCTGAGCGGGCAGTTCTCAATACTCATTATTGACAGTTTGCTGCAAAGAGCCAGCTCAAAGGGAAGGCTGTGCAGATTGGGGTTGTCATTCAAATACAGTTCTTCCAGATTCTCCAGTGTACCTGGTTAAAATAAAATAATAAGTAGTAGTAGTATCTTTTTGATTCATGCAGTTTACAACTTTTAGGCAGAGTCCACTTGAAGATTCTTTCCTATACAGAACCTTGAGTCAGTGACCAGACTCCTATTTCCAAGCACAGCAAGTTCTGTTCTACCTAAGCAAGAACCAATTTGCTTTAGTTTCCCTGTAAAAACATCCATTACTACATCACCTTTAGATAATAAATGAACAGCAAATATAGAGAATAAGAGAACTGTCAGGGACTTCACCATAGCCATTCAAAAGCTATGCAAGTGCAGGCAACATTGAACAGGTATCTAGTCAAAAGGACCTAAAAGATAATATACAGCATCTATTATCTCTTTAAAAATATCTATGTCATACCGTTTATGTAATTAGAATCCATATATTAAAGACCTGAAGCCATAACCATCATGTGTCACAGGAAGAAAGCAGAAGAGTGCACCTTCTCTTCACAGAAGTGAATTTATTAAATGGAACTAACTAACAAGTGTGAAAATTTTTTCCTGAATTCAAATTTTACAACTTGCCTCTACTACAGATACTGCAATGCAGGTTAACCAAAAGCTGGAAAACAGAGTAATTTCTTCTTAAGACTTCCATTCCTCCTTTCAAAAACATGGAAGTCCTCCCTAGAATATTCCCCATTTTCCAATCTTATATACCATAAACATGTCCTATAACCTAAGAGACTATTTACTCTTTCACAAGAGAAAGTAGTAGGCAGGACTCATGGCATGGAAAACCAACCAAAAGGAAAAGCTAATAGAAGAAATAATGAGCAACAGTTGATACATGACACATGAAACAGTCACACAGGACAACAGTTAACTCTTCTCTCATCTGTGAAGACAACCAGCTTTAATAACCAAACTGTACTGCTACAATAGTATTTTAAATGTTCTGATTTTAATTACACAGTTTGTTTCCACAGCATCCAAACTCTCTCCACTAGCTTATGAATTACGAAGCTCTGCGTTTAGATTACTTTAGGCTTTTCTCACGTTGAGGCTCATACAAGATGAGCAGCTGTGATGGCTCCTCACCAAAGATGCTGTGAGAGACAGACCATGCCTTCCTCATCTGCACATCACTGTTTCTGACCATATTTTGCTTGGTGTGGCTTGTGCCATCATTTTTTTCCTCCATAATATGGAGGAAACTGAAACTCTAACATTTTAACTTAAGTGCTCAGAATCATGCTCTGGACGAATATCCTGGAGACCAATTATGAAAGAAATATTGGCTCTCAGTTTCAGATGCTCTGAAACCCACCTAGTCTGAATGTCTCAGGTGGACCAAAAAAAAGAAAATCCTATTCCTTCCTTTATTTCTGTAGATTTCTTCCTTTCCTAACCTCATCAAGGTGAAAAACAGTGAGGGCCTATAAACAAAACTGTGTGCAGAAGGACTACCAGGAGAAACATTTGCTTCAGCAGTCTACACCTTACACAAGGGTTTTGTCTACACCATGGCATTGGAGTAGCATCACTGCACTTACTTTCTCTCTCCAAGAATAGATTTATGAAGTTGAGTCATGGATAATACAGAAATTGTGGGAGAATTTGGAGATAAGGAATGTCACCATTCCAAGTTGGTGTCTGTTCAGCAGCTTTCTGCAGCAGAAGTGAAAGAAAATAGTGCATCCTTTCCACTAGAGTTCAGCAAGATAAAGATCAGACACTCTAGCGCTGTCCCCGTGGCACATGCTTCGTGTCAAGCTGTACCTATTTAGAAGTTTCAAAATAATTTTGTGGCTTTTACTGATGAGCAGAATAGATGCCTCTGATTTGTGCTTTGCCCAGACACACTGCATCAGACCAGACAAAGGGATCTTACCAATTTCCTCAGGAAGGTGTGTGAGAAGGTTCTCTCCGAGCCCAAGGTGCGTCAGATTGGTAAGGTGACCGATTCCTCTGGGAAGGGTGGTCAGCTGATTGTTAGTCAGAACCAATTTCTAGGGAAAAACACATTTTTACAAATTAACTTACTGATTTTTGCTTGGAATGACAGCAAGTAACAAGATATGTAGCTGACAAATGAATGGGTTCTAGTCTCCTGAATTTGAATAAGAAAAATTTCAACGATTCAACATTTCAAACCTCTGTTAAGCATCACTAAATGTTGAAGTAAAAAAGTGCATAATAAAACACATGTCTAAACACAGAAGATTTCATGAGCATGACTGAAATCATTCCTGGGGTGGTACTGCAGTCATGGTACAACAGTTAAAACCTTCAAAAATTGTTTGTTCAGTATTGACTAATAAAGCTGGGGAACAATTAGTGGGGACTAATTGTGGATGAAGTGGCACAAGATTCTTAACTTTTGGTTCTGTGTCCACTCTCAAATAGTTTCCACTCATCCAACAAGCTGCAATTAAATCAGCGTGGTGTAAATAAAGGATGTAAAGATGTTTATCTCGACCAATTATTGTTTCACCTGCAGATCCTTGAGGTAAGCTATTTCATTTGGCAAGGATTCCAGTTTGTTTTCCTCTAGATCTAACTCTCGGAGTTTCCGTAGATTTCCAATTCCGTGGGGAAGTTTCTTTAGGAGATTGTTTGACAAGATAAGAACCTCAAAAAAGAAACAACAACCAAACACAGAATTTCAGCAACGTAGTAAGTAAATAATAGAATAAGATACCATTTTTTTATATTTTCAAGTAATGAAGTCAAATATTAGGCTACATTTACATTAAGGAAGTAATTGGATTTTTTTTTTTTTTTAAGTCAGTGATTTAACATCATTTGTTTCAAGTCTTTAATGATATATAAATACATACATTTAGGATATACTTCTTTCAAATATTATAACATGTAATAGTAAATGCAAAGCAAAAACAACAGAAACCTTGTTTCTTCAAATGACCAAAGAAAAACAATTTCTTCCTGAATTTGCCTATCATTTTGTTATGCTTCCTTATAGCCATCTCATAATCATGTTTTACATTATTTGCTGTGCTTGCCAAGTTCTCCTTAAAAAGCTTAGTACTTCCTCTTCTCCCTATGTCCCTTTGGTTAGGAGCAGCAGCAAATAAACACAGATGGGAGCACCTAAGCAGAACACTGGCTTTCCAAAATGGGCTGCCATCACACACCCATGCACTACTACAGTGCAGTCCTCTTGTTTTTTTCCTCCTTTCTGAGTTTAATTATAAATACCCCAGGTCAAGAAGTGCATCCTTATTTGCAGGGTCAGTTAACAGAGTTATTCATTATTCCACAGGCAAGTTAACAGGGGTTACACTAATACACCATTTTTCCTCCAGAGAAGCCCTGCAGTTCTTGGAAGTAATCAAGCCTCGTAACAGCATCGTGAGTAGTAAGGTAATGAATTACTGATTAAACAATGCTATTATCTAGTTATTTAAGAAGGCACATTGAAACATGAGGATGTGAAAGAGCAGCCAGTGTGGACCCTTGTGTCAGCCAAGGCTGCCAGTGCCTGTCTTCTACCAATAATCCCAACTCTCACTGGCTTCACGTAACGTGAAAACACCCCAGGCAGGAACAAAATAAAAACATGGTGAGAATCAAAGTGAAAATCAAAGTGGAAAAAAGCCAAAGCCTGAGGATTAGCACAAGCAGCATTTCAGTGACCTTCCTTTTTGCACTACAACATGCACAGAGCAGTGAGAACAGTAATGCTTTAATCGCCTATCAAGAAACAAAGGCAGGAACAGACACTCTTACCTACGTGCAATGCAGCTGACTTAGCACTGCTGTGGGAACCTTCACTTTTGTGTAAACACCGCCCAAACAGCCCTTTGTATTTGATTTTTTAATTACAGAGAAATACAGTGGTAACAGGTCTGCAGACCAAGCAGCTCTCCAGCTCCAGCAGCCGACAGACCACCAGCAAACCCAGTTGTTAGAGGTTACTAATTTCCCAATCACATCAACCACAGCCTTAACTTAAAAGGAAACTGGGCTATTAAATAGCTATTACTCTGTCATATCATTTTTGCCCCACACTACGGGAATAATTAAGTACTCACAGAAGAAGTCACATTGGAAATTCATAATTTCAAATACACCATTTGTTATAGTTCTTTAACAGATTTTTCCCAGCAGCTCACAGAGCCTACAAAGTCCCCTCAACTGCCCAAACAAGTACCTCTATCTTTCTGTCCCTCCAAGGCATTAATTTGTCTCTGCTGATGGTACCCTGAGAAACAGGATGAGGGGACAGAGCAGGTTTAGTTTGTGCTTTTAACCTACGAGTTCTTCCCCCTCAAAGGCTCAGAATTCACACCTGGCTGCCTACAACATTCACAGAGCTACATTCAAGCCACCCCTGGCTGTAGAATGTTTCATTATGTTTTTCTGATCCCTGCTGCTTCCGTGCTGGTCTCCAGGAACTGAACGGAGTTCAGCAACATTGCATTTACAACACTAAACCTCTGATGAGAAAAATTTCCTTTCTACATGGATAAAAATATATCTGTACATAGTCGTTTGTGCACACTCATAGAGAACCTAAAGAACAACATTTAAAAACTGTTGATGACATCCACAAACAGATGCAACAGCAGATTAAACAGCACAGATACATGTATTTATTTAGCTTTATTTGACCTGAAAGTAATATTAAACCTGAAGGAGAGAATGCCTATGTTGCAGGTATTCACTTAGCTGTTAATTTACTCTTCTCACCTCAAGAGAAACAAGCCCAGATACATCCTCAGGGATTTTTGTGAGCTGGTTAGTGGCTAAGTTCAGTTCTACCATACTCGTCCAAGTCCCGAAGTCCAAGGGGAGAGACGTCAGCTGATTGTCCTGGGATTTAACATATCGAACATTTAGGGTCTGCCCTGGCAAGAAGTTGGCAAGGCATCTGACAGATTAAACAAACTGCTAACAGAAAGATTCACAATAACACAGTCAATAATGAAATCAGAATAAAAAAATGTTTTTTTCAAATTCTGCCAAACATTAGTGGTACCAACCTAGAGTTACAGAATTGACTCTCTGTTACTAATAGGAACTGAAGTGGAAAAATCAGAAGTACATAATTCTCAAGATCTCACACAGTGGTTAAAACATTTTTTGTCCTATTTTTGCTGAATACAATGGATGGTGGATTAAAAAAAAGAACAGAAAGTTCACCATGACTCACAAAGGTGCTATCAGCAAATGCCTGAATTCTAAAAATATATGGAATTTTAAAAAAATCCAAACAAACCAAACAAGAGAATAAACACCACTGCTGAAAAATCCACCAGAACCAACACACCAAAACCCCCTCAGATAAAAAAACCACAACAAACCCACAACCAAAAAAAAAAGAACCAAAACCCCCATATACTTTAATGGCTCAGAGTAAAAGCATCTGAAATTACTCTGAACATCTTACTGCTCAAAATGTTTCTAAAATATTTGATCTAGACCAGACACCACAAAATCTTTTTTAAAATGGTCACACAAAGTTCTGGTAAACAGGCAGAGTTACAAAAGTGTATGTGATAAAAACTGGACTTAATGCAAATTGAGGATTCATTTGTGTCAAACTGTATTCTAAAACAGTAGCTGAGCTTAGCTACTGCTCGAGCATTTCTTGAAATAAATCTATTAATAGAAAAATATAATGTCTTTTCCCTACTTCTCTTTAACTGTATTAGCACACTTAAAACTTCTTTTGCTGTGCTCTTCAACTATTTCCAAAAGTCTCCAGACTTAGGCTTTTAAAGACTATATTTAAAAAAATATTTTACATAGTTTTGTTTATAATGTAAACTGTAACAGTGTCTGAGGGAGAAATAACCTAATCTACATGCTTGTGTCCCATGTGAATATTCAAGAACTTTGCAGCTAGTTTTCTTATTTTCATTGCTCAAACTCAAGCAAATGTGACAAAATCTTAACTAACAAACATAAAGACAAATTAGTAACATAGTGATAGCACAATTTTAGACTAATACAGAGTTGTTTATATGTGTGACAGCAGCAGCATCCACTTCAGCGTGATAAATTCATTCCTTACATTATTCAGTCTGCCAGAATTCATGGAGCAGCACACAGTGCTCCTCATTGATTTCACACAGTAGCATGTTTCTGTGCCTCACCTTCATGTTCAGCTTACTTAATACTTTAGCTCTAGAGAAAATTCCAAAGGGGATTTTATTGATGCGGTTGTGCTCCATATTGAGAGAGTAGATTGTGGAGAACTGGGACGGGCCACCCACAGGATAGGACTGGAAGCAGTTCCTGGCCAGTGTTAAACTCGTCAGTTTGACAAGGCTGGATAAAAGGCCCTGTAGAAAGGAGAAAGCCACACAAGAACTCAGGACAGATTTATTTGAATGCATCTCTTTTCCCTTATGGGTCTAATTAGAAATGTTTTTCCCCCCTCAAGTCCATCCCCTGAGGAAGTGTTGCAACACACAAACCAGTGTTAAATTTGATAAAACTTCCACCAGCAACAACCTCTGCTCACAGGCATCAGCCACTACCTTATTTCCCCCTTCCTCCCTGCATGCTCACAGATACAAAAAAAGCAAACATACCACATTTAAAAGCACAGGTTTGGGAGGTTTGGTAACTCTTCTCTCCTCTGAAAGCAATTTTTCTAATGACACGTTGCTGCAGGAGCACAGAGGCAGCGTGTCCATCCCCAGCAGCTGTTCTGGCTCCAGCAGCTCACCCACATCCCAACAGGGCCCAAAGAAATATCAACCCCACACACTGGCTCCCAAAAGAGGCATTTAATAATTCCAGTACAAATCTTTGGTAACTTCATAAAAATCCATATTGTGGTCACAACTGGTAGAAGTTTCTTGTCAGTGTCTTGTAATTATACCATAATAGTTTCAGATAATCAGACAGAAAAAGAATAGGAAGGGTTTGGAAATTCCATTTTTTTTTCTAAAATATTCCTAAGTAGTTACTGCTCTATTTGTTTTTTTTCCTTAAGAAATGAAAATCAAGAAGCCTGTAAAAGGCTTAAAAAAAAGTTAAACTGGATAGCAAGGGCTGTCCGTTGAATCCAGAGCTTCATTTCTCTTGACAATCTAATTAGATTCCAAAATCCCAGCAGCCCATATCTCACTTTATCTGTTAGTTACGTGCCAAGCACGTTGCTGGAACTGTGGAGATGAATAATGAGAACTACATTACTGCTGAAGTGTCACCTTTGCTTATTACTAAACCAACTTGAATCCAGCCCTATTTGCTTAAGTATTACAGAAACTGGAGATTTATGCATGGCATTACACACCATAAATAATGCAACATCTGCAATCAGGAATGAACAGTAACAAGATAATGATTCCAACCATATTCCTAATGTCAGTATTTCTGGATTGCAATTTGAACTCTATATTCACTGTAAAAGCTTTAAGAATATGGCTTCGGTGTTTCACCAGGAAAACTTTGGCTACTTTTAGAAACAGTTTATTAACATTATTGTAAATAAAACAAGATCAAATAGGGACTTGTCTACATGCCCTGGGGTTAAGACTTCAGACACTGGGGGCATCTCAGCAAATATCAGTGAAGCATTTTTCCCCCTACAGATAAAACAATGGACCTTCAAATCAGTATTAGTCTAACCTTATCATTAATTAGTATAGACTTTGATTAGGAAATATGGTTTCTACCTATACTTTAATTACTAGATATTGGTCCTAGGGTTAGGTAGTCCCTGAGCTCTAACACACTTTATTGCTTCAGATGGATCTTGGCATTTCAAAAAGCTGGTTTTGAAGTCTGCTTGTGTATCAAAAAAATATCTAAAATATGTTAGCTAATTCACTCTAATAGCCTGGAGTAATTAAATGCATTTGAAGGGAAGCAAGAGAGCTTTGGCAGTACAAAGAGAACAATGCTCTTACATCTATGAGAGCTGTGGCAGTGCTGCCTTCTTCCAGCCCATCCTTTTAAGATAAAATATTTATTAGGCATTGTGTCAGCAGCTCCAGCGAGGTTTTGAGATTCAGAAATTTCTTCTACAAATACAGTTCTGTGTCTTATAGCAGAGCATGTTTTGTTTTAAACAGATTACAGTATTAACTATACACTTCTGCAAGCTTAAGTGTTTACACATAATTGGCAAATATACCTGAAGAAGGCAGCACAGTCACAAAGAGGTTTGTATTATGACTGAACGTGTTTTAAAGCAAGTAATCATCCCTGACATTAGCTTTTTGTAATTACACTGTAGTTGCTTTTGTAACATGTCTGGGTAGGGTGGGCTAGCTTAGCTCTCATCCTAAAAGCAGCCTGGTGGCTTTCACTCAGTAGCATTTTCTTAAATTATAGTCTTGCCCAAACAATTTTTAAATTCTCTGTTTCAGTATATCATTGCTGAGTTCAGAAATTTATCTGAAGAAAATTAGTTACTTACTGCCCTTTGTTACTGTAAATACTTTGCTAAATTCCAAGTGCATTTTTTTTTCTTCTATTTATAGTTTGCTACATACATCTTTAGATAACCTTTTAACTCCTTTTACACTGGTAATTTAGGCGACTTAAGGTCATGGGGATGACAGCTTAGGAAACCAGTCTGACCATCATTAAAACAGAAGAGGCTAAAAAGTTTATGTTGTGTCATGAAATCTTCATCTTAAAAGTTTCTAAAGAAATGGAATAAATATCCAAAATAAGAAACGATCACATCAGATTTTTTTTCTGTCATCTGAGCAATTATTTCCAGGCACTAATGCTTCACAAAGCAGAAATACTGAGAAACACTTAACTAGCTTGAAAGGTGGGAATCTGGACTCATTATCTAAGGTTTTCTAAAGATACAGGACAGCAAATACAACCACACGTGTTGCTCCCAGTTTTGACTCAAGTTGTATGATATTAGTCCTTCTATTCTGATTAAATATACCTCATATTTACACAATTGACATAATTCACATTACATTTAAGTTAAAACAAAGGGCATTCCTCAGAGTTAAGATGCAAGATGAAAATTTCCCGTGTTTCATCACTCCTTTTACAAAACACCAATGCCCTCCAGCAGCATTCCCTCCCCAGTCCACTCCCTCTACTCCTCACCTCTGGTAAAGTAGAAATGTTGTTGTTCTCCAAGTTCAGCTCATCAAGTTCACTGCATTTTGCTAAAGACTTGGGAATTGCTGACAGCCTATTGTACCTCAGGCCAAGACGACTTAGACTGGACAGATTTCCTACAGGTAGAAAACAGGTGATAATACACTGTGAGAATCACACAAATGCACAGAACAAGGTGTGACTTCTGATTCTTCTGTTGTTTCACACTCCACACTTCAAAATTTCAAATGGTGAAATGGAGCTGTCATCCCAAAATGGAAGATACACAGATCCCAGTGCTTTCCAATGCTGAAGTCAACTGTGCAGAAGTAGATTGTGCATATTAAATATTATTCTGAAGTTCTGCATAACATGATAAGCAAGCAAGGCTTTTGTCCTATTGTAAAAGTCCTTCTATCCTGATCTTTCTGTCAAGAAAACATAATATCATTTTCCAGATGTCCCCAAAATGACTTGTTAAAATTACGGACAGTATCATTCAATGCCATGACTCACATTACCAGAACTTGGGCACACATCATACAACTCAGGTCCTGGCAAAACAATTTCCTCTGCCGGGAAAAAACCCCAAACCTTCACCATCCTCCAACAGCAAGAAAGTCTTTAATAGGTGATAGGAAAAACCCCAAAATTTCCACATTTTCTGAGTGATACTGAAGGAAAAGTCTGGAGGAAGTCTACAAAAATCTGAACAATAGTGCATGTAAAAATATTTCTGAATATTGCTAGGCTGATGGTCCCAGTTGATACATCTGTCAGGGAATAAAATTCTTGAGAAACTTGCAACTTGGAAAATTTCCCATCTGAAGCTCGTTTTAGCTCCAACCTTTACCATCTAACAAGGACTAAAGACCAAAATCAACTGCTCAGGGATGTTGTTGAACTATAGGGTGCTGGGGTATTCAGCCTCTCCTGCAGGTAAAAAGGCCTTGAACTTCACTGAAAAGTCAACTGGCAAAGAAACTTGACTTTGGCTCATCCCTACAGTCAGAAAAGGTGTCTGTGCAGGTGTGGGCTTCACACCAGGGGAGCTTGTGAACAAGTTCACACCACCAGTTCTTTGCAAAACATTGCTGTTTTACACTCGCTTTTACAACCACCCATGGCACAACACCTTTGTTCTGCAAACTGAAATACCAGAGAGACACATTAGAAAAGAAACACAGGATTTAACAAACGGCAGAGTAAATAACCAGAAGTAATTTTAAAAGATGAAGGGGGTCTTAATACTGACAGTCTAACTGCCCTTTAAGTGAAGGCTGTATTAATGTCTATGCATCTGCACAAAGGTTTCTGCAGCACAGCAAAGGAAGAATCTGCTAGACAGAGAAAAACTTTGAACAAAGCAAGCGGCAAAATACCTTTTTCCTGAACCTGGTCAAAATATACTGTAAAAATGCCCCTACATTGCCAAATAGTTGGGAATGTAGATAATAAAAACTTGAAACTGGGAACAATGTTGTATGATTTGCTGTAGTTTCTAAAACGGAGAAGTCACAACAGCAGTAAAAGTAAAACCAAAAAAAAAAAAGCAGTAAACAAAAGACCTTAGCTCCCCCATAAAAACTGCAACTGAAAAAAACCCAAACCCACAAACCCCTTACTATAGAACAAAAATTATCTAGCTCTTACAAGTCAAGAAAAAAAGAGGATGAGTTTTCAGTGCATATCTGATATTTATCTAACAAGCTTGGCAACAAATTTTACTTAGTATCATCAAGAAGTAAACAAAAGTCAAAACAGGTAGCTACACACCATTGCTTAACTAGTAGTATCACTAGCAGTATCTTCAATTGGGATTTTCAGTTTGGTTTTTTTAAGTGCTTGATTCTAAGCAAGTATAAAATTAGTTTTTGTAGAAGCAGCAAAGAAAGCCTTCACTTAATCAGAAAAAGGCATGTAAGATCCAGGGCTATCAATATTGCACTCCAGTGCACAAATCTTCATCTTTTCCTGTTAAATCCTGCAATGCATATACACACTAAAGAGAATAATTAAGACCTATTCTGATCCTACAGTCCACTAGTACAAAGACACACATTTGTATGTAATTTAGCTATTTCACGCTGCATTTATGAGATCAGGCACTGCTGGCTGAATAGAAAACTGGCCTCACTTCACACAAAAAACATCCTATTGCAAGGCTCCAAGATTATTAGGATTTGCCATCCTAGGGATGAACAGAGCACATCCTGACTGTATTTCTCTGAACTGTTATTTAATATTTTACTACAGAATGAACAACAAACTTTACACAAGATATCAACCTACTATTCTCTTCACTACCTAAACCTTGCGCTAGATGCTGATCTGGATTTTTCAGGCGAAAAGGATGAACAGGGAAGTAGACAGCATGATGCCAACTGTTGCTTAGCAATACAACATTGCTGTGCCAGCTCCCAGATTGTGAGCACAGGCTGTATGTATATGGCTCTCTTCCTACCAGCAATGTGGCATTTCAGAAAAATGAAACAAGGCAGCCACTAGAGAGAGTCAAAATGTACCCTAAGTTTCCAGAAAAGAATGACACACGTTTGCTATCCTCATGACATTATCAGAAAGGAGGCATAAATAGCAGCTCCCAGTAATTTTTCCTTATCATAAGTAGCATTTCTTAATAGAACTTTATCACTGTTTCTTTACAGTTATCTTTCTCCTCCATGGGAAAGGCATGCAAAGGCATAACAGAAGACACATCCTGTGTGTATCACATTCCTTATGACTGTTTTACACACCACAGCACTAACTACAGTTACTCCTGAGGATTTCTGTAAGATTTCTGCTGGAGCTGCATCAGTAGCACCTCTCCCATTGCTCCTGGAAGGACTGTCCTGAGCCCAGCAGATGCAGGCAACACGAGCCACCTTCTCATTTCAAGCCAGAATTTATTTACAGCAAATTTATTGCCACTCAGTCTTCTGTCAACAAGACTCAGATATCTTTTCATCTCGGAGTTCATACTCACACCTCCTTGTGAATGCATCGCAGTGTGAAACCCTTATCAGCTTTTATCTTCACATGCTGGACAAGCCTGCTCTTAGTCTCACCCTCACAAAACAGGATGACCCTTGCAGCTCTTCCTCTGCCCAGTGTGTTTCGGTTGACTTTTCTTTTTAACAGGAATGCACCAGTACAATGTTAATATTTGCCTCCATGGTGCAGGGGCCAGCTGGCTAACATGAAAACCAAGTGACAAACTGGTTTACAACAGAAACTGCTACAAGTTGCTAAAGACCACACCTTGTGCACTGAACCGTCAAATGATCCCACTTGCAGCTCCCTGAGTTCAGGGTTACTGAGCTGATCCTGGTTTTCGGAGTTACTCTACAGTGCTTGCACTCATCTCCATCACTTCCAGCTCAGCTGCTGCGTTCCGAGATGGAACAGCCCTAGGTACCTGCTGATGGGCTGTCAGGTTAGGTCTAAGAAATAAGGCAAGGAAGGTAACAACTGATGATGATCAGCTCAGCCAGACTGTCATCAGGACCATTTGCAGTTGTACTTTTGTCACTGAAGCTGCACCTCAGCAGCTCCTCTGAAACAACCCCTCGCAGGTAATGACTCAGAAAACGCTGCACTAGATGTTCATGTACATGACAGCTTGATAACCACAAGTGAAAAGCAGATACTAGCAGGAAAAGCAAAACCCCTTCCAACTTGTTCTCTTCAAGAGCCCATTATGAAAACCCTTGTAAACTCAACTGCCTTACTCATTGGTACTTCTAAAAATAAGATCGTAGACTAAGCCCTAAACACACACCAGGCCTAAGCAAGTCACTGAAAAATTGCTTTAGAAAAATTACTTTTTAGTTCTTTTGTCAGAAACAGTCACTCTTGGGAATCAGGTTTCACAGACACTTTGTCTCAGGTCCATTTTCTCACCAGCAGAGTATTAACACCCATCAGCAGGTTCCAGCTCTCAGGGTTGAAGCAACCGAAGCACAGAATTCATAATCCCTTCACTGGAGTGACTGCATGTCTCTCTCAGGATTAGCTGCTTCATTTACACAGAATTGAATTGAAAATACTTGGAAGCATGCAAATCCAGAAATATTAAATTAAACTGTTACTATAAAAGGGACATGAAATAGATGGTTTAAATTAAATTCTTTATTAAAGGTACTCCAAAAATGTTTATCAAAGGAAAAACAGGTGTTTGTCAATCCCAAACCAAAGAGAAGACAGGAAATAAAGCAGGAAACTGTACTAACAAAACCGTATTTTTTAGAAAGACCACCTGAAGTGGTTCACCAATACATCTCTTTTTTAAGAATTTTAAAATCAAGAGAAAAAAGAACTGGTAAGCTGAATAATATAAAGAAATACAAATTCCTAATTCGAAGTCCTACCAGTGCTTTTTAAAGGGAGTGACAAATGCTCTCTTCTTCTGAGATTTGCCACACCTCTTCCTTTCCCTCCCTTAGTTAAAATAATCCTTCGAATTCCCTATCCTTAGATGAAGGGTCATTACTAATGTGAAACTTATTTAATCGAGCTAATTTGCTTTCAGGATTGGTTACTTTCTTTTAAATACACCAAAAGCATCAGATCAATTTAAAAATCTGTTCACTAGAGAAAACCTCTGCAGATGATGTTAAAAACACAAACTGGACTTACAAGAGCAGTGCACATCAAAACCACGTAAGATCATCATCAACAATATACATGAGCTTTCAGCACACAATAGAAAATTGCAGGACCTTGCTACAAATAATATGGCACTATTAAGTATTTCAGATGGTCTAACTTGTATAAATATTCTTAGCTTTTGATTTGACTCAACTTGGCACACAATGAGCAGTCACCTACTAAAGAACATGTTTTACATGGCCACATGTTACTTCATAGAGTGCCACATGCTTAATTCACTGAGGGATCTTCTCCTAGCAAAGAAAAATTGCTGGTTTGCATACAAAATACACCAGGAGTCATTTTTAACAAATTGAAAGCAAGAGGTACAGCCAAAACTATTTTTTTTTAAATTAAACTTGATGTTTAATTAAACTTGATGTTTACTTGATGTAAACTTGACGTCTTTTTGATGTCACTTTAAAAAGACATACATGAATTAAATTTAACACACCACATGGTATTAATCTTGCAGTGAGGATAACAAAAATGACAATATGAAATAAATTTCAAATTGTATGGGAGACAGTTGACATGCTAGAGATGGGCAGTTGTGGATAGAGATTAAACACTGCATTCAGGTATTTCATCAGTGGCTCCTGGTCTGAAATAGCCCTGAGTCAGAAGATGCCTGTACCACAGTTTGTATTTACTATAATACTACTTTTCCAGATGTCAGCCATACTCTGTGACGACTTTTTAACTGTTTAACAGATTTTTAGGTGAAAGGAGCTGTTGTCGTGTTTAATCTAATCTCTTATCAGAAAGCAAACCGGTTCCCTGATAGCTGTAGAGTAAAACGAAAGGCTTCAGATAAAGTGTTTTAACCTTCAGTTGCACTCCACAAGCAGAGAGCAACAGCACAAAGTGACTGGTCCAAAAAGACTCCCCAGAAGAAGAAACTAGAACAAAATCCCATAGTCATTACTCATCTGGTCTGGGGGCAGCTCCTTCCTAAACCAAAGCCTGTAGGTTTGTATAAGTTTAAACTCGTGTCACCGACTGTATTCTGAGAGAGATCAAGTCCTTTCTACAATCCCTACATCCCCAATGTTTAATATGCTCTGGCTAAAGGCTGATGCCCTAGAAAAATAGGGAATGGGGACAGAAAGGTGATGGGGGTGGGAGGGCAACCACTCTTAGCAGAACTGCAGAGGAGAAGAGAATCCCTCCAGATTATTGCTACCAACTACCAAAGCCAAAGCATGAAATGTAATTATTCTGTTGCAAATACAAAAGCATGGTTAAACACAATACAAAGTTTGACTTAATTTTTCTGGTTTAACAGTAAAGTGACTTTTAGTGTATTCTAATTTTTCTTTTCAGCCACCAAAACCTCCTGATACACCAGGCAGGCCAGTGTAGGAGGCAAAATCAAATTCACAAATTACCAAAGTCAGCAGGGTCCATCATTGTTTGCCCTGCTCAAACCGAAGTGCATTATCCTCCTTCTGCAAAGTCTAGGAATTCTCATAAAGATGTTACCTATTAGAAAGCTATTTAACATTAATTTAAAATTAGTCTCTACAACCCCTACGAGTTTAAATGCCATCTGAACGGAGCAAGGAGTTCTCTCTACTTTCAGTCTAACGGTATCACCCAAAGACAGCTTTTCCCTCATTATTCCAGTATTAAAAAGGCTACACTGTGACCGTATCAGCAGTCAGTTATTTTCCAGCTCTGATTCCAGACTGTAAGATTGCTGTGTGTGAAGATTGTGTATGTGTGAAAGATGCACACAAGACACTTGCAAAACCTGAGCAACAAAGGCTCAGGTACCCCACACGCACCACACCCAACACCTGCATAAGGCTGAAGAGCACAGACTCTTAGTGACATGTTTCTGAAACTGTCTAAGCAATGAAAATTCAACTTAAAATTCATTTAATATGCGTTCATCAAAATGCATGTAACTCACAGACCTGCTCGTCTCAATTCTGATGTGTTCCTTTGAATCACTCTTCCCTTGTGCCTGCTTCTCACATAAAGAAAATAAGATTATAGGCTTTTTCTTTCTGCAGTATACTAATCATTCTGAAAATGCTGAGCTGCAGTTATAATACATCCGTACACATTGGTCTCCGCATCTAATTACTGTGTGATGGTACATACATTCACTAAAATAAACTGTCCCCACTCTAGTCTTACCAGGATGAATAGCCAACCAAAATACAAAATAAAAAATATTCTCATAAATACATCGAATCCATGAACTCAGAATTAATTAGCCACTAGAAGCTATCCTAACCTTTAATGAAAGAAGTATGTATGTATTTAACTATATTGGATTTGCATTGGAAATGTATTAATTAAAACATAAAATGGAAATTATAATTAGCTAAAAATGATAGAAAAATACAAAAACACTTCACTTTGCAACAGAGACAAAAACAACAGCTGGACCTTATTTTGAGCTATCAATGAAAGCATTGCATTTTACTCAATTCACACTGCATACAGTAAGACAAAGCAACTGAAATTTATTTAATTTAGTTTTTCATTGGTAGTCTTTTTTTTTCCTTTTCAAATGACTATTTAAAGCCTTTTTGTGAAATTAAAGACTTATATAAATGTAAATCATATTGTATGAGCAGTTTATACCTAACTGGCAATGCAACAAAAACATTAACCTTTCCTAAGTGAAAGATGTGTTTAATTTTTTAAGTCTGCCCTACTATATAAAGCAAACATACAAAATGTGAAACACACGAATATACCTTTATAATTTTAGCTAATTAAGAAATGTGAGAAATGTTTTACACAGACCAGGATTCCACTTTTTATCTTCCCTGCAGTAAATGCTGCCCAAGAGCAGATACCACGAGAAGAACCTAAGGAAAGGGGAAAGGACACCCTGAAACTTCCTGAAGAGTGAGGGAAGATTCAACAGTGACTTCCCAAATGTAGAAGCAACTGTTCTGTTTTCCTTCTGCATAACTGCCATGCCACCCCATGAGCTTTCAGCATCTACATCAACCCCTGCAAAAACACTGAGACCCAAACATCCCCTGCCCATCACATGCAGTACTGTCTGATTTTCACTACAGTGAGCCAACACCTCACAGCCTCATCCCTGCCCTTCTAAACTTAGAGGACAAAATGAGCAAGCCACTTCTCATTTGACATTTCCCTACTTTACATTTATTAAGCCTAGAATTGAAGCCAACAAGAACCAGAAATTTCTTTCCCTTTAGGAGACCACCACAAGAACTACACAAGGCTTATAATAACACAAAAATTAGAATAAAAGAGTGGGAGCCACTGCTTTCAATCAGATAAAGAAAAGGCTGAGCTTATCGCAATTGCCCAATAGTAGCAGAATCCAATTAAAGAAGTTTCATTAACAACATAGTCCAAGAAAAAAACCTTAGACAAAGCACCAAATGTTGACCAGATCTCCCAAAGTGAGCCTATGCTTGATGCCACCAAGCACAGAATGCTCACTGACCACAGCACAAGGTCATGCTTAAATGATGAGAATATGAATATTGCTGTGAAAGCTGGAGCAGGAGCCTCTACAGTTTGCTCCATCAGAGCAGTGAGTAATTAATAACATCAAACCCATCGGTCACGTCTGAACGTTGCCCCCGATCACTAAGAGAGCTGCAGGTGCTCAGGCATTTCAGAACAAGACTTCTGCTTTTGCTAAGCCAGCCAAATTTAAAATACCATTTTGAATTAGTTTCACATTTCTTCAGAAATATCTCTACTTCTAGGGACTTAGAGCTCCCAACCACAATTTTGCATAACCTGAGCCGTACCAACTCCACACGTCTGGTTCTGCTCAGCACTTCATGTTTTATCAGCTGTAGGTTTAGGGAACACAACAGTGCTCTCAGAGGTACACTGGGGTTAAACAGGTTAGAAGCCTGGTTTGGAGCACACTTTCAACCAGTAAAACCAATAAATAAATAATATTCAATGTCACAAAAGCTGTGATTTCAGCTTCTGAGCTACAGTGCCACAGCAAAGGGCAGGAGTGTAGTGCAGAGCTGTAAATATGCCTCCTGTTTTCCTAACCTGTTTTCCTAACCATGTCTTAGGAACAGTGCTGTATCAGACACTGGAAAGTGTGTCCATTAACAGACATTTTTGTGTTTTTAAAGTATAATTTTGGAACATTTACAACTGACTATTCTTTTTCTCATTAAAATTTCTGTTGCCTTAGATGTCTGTGAATATGGCACATTTGACTGTAATCAAGCTGCACACGTAAGCACACACAAAACTAGAAAATTACAAAGCAGATGAAGAATCTGATACTTTTAAAAGCTGTAACTCTGTTTCTGTTCTATTTCTTTGTCAAATAAGTTCTTCTATGCTTTCACATAAGAAATGGTGAACACATTTGTACAGAATGCTAAAATTAAAAGCTCAAAGAGGGAACACTTACAATGTGGTAATTGCAGGAGAAAATTATCTAAGCTATCTCGTAATCCTAAGAAACACTTTACTCCACCCAAAATTTGTTTTCAGTCTCAAAAGTTCAATTAATAATTTTAACATAAATGTTATGTTCTTCACCTTCTTCTATATAACTTTTGGATATATTAGCGTGCCAGCTAAGTATACAGAGATAAGGCACTGTGTAAATAAAAGTAGCTAACAATTCCACCACCCCCCAAAGGAAAAAAAAAAAAAAACAAAACATGGTAGAGGGGTGCAATCTGCAATGAAAATACTAAGCAGCTATGATCCCACTATGATTTTGATTCTGGGCTTGAGACTCTTGGAATGTGCTAAGCCATTCTACAAAGCTCATTTTTCTTGCAGGAAGTGATCTAATATCAAAAGTACTTTATAATTTTCAATCAACAGAAATACAGATATGAATGTATTAAGCCAATATCTATAAAGCAAGGCATTAGGTCACTTCCTGACAACTAATATCTAAAATCCACATTTGTTACTGCACAAAAGCATGCTTCTACAGCAGCAGTTCAGAGAAGAACTTGGTATTTTTACAGAGTGGGTATATTGGCTCTGCTACCTCTGTAATCACTGCTGATGCATAATCCCTCCCCTGCCACTCCCCTGCATGTCACCCTCACATCCCTTCCCCACAGCTCCAGCACATTTCAGTACATGCTCTTAGTTACCAAACAAGCTTTTCTTAAATTTGGAAGATTCAGGAATCTTTCTGTGGTAAACCCAAAACTTGTTTAGTCCAGCAGTTACTTTAAGAGGGTTTTTTAATGGAGAGAAGGGAAGGGGTCCTTTCTGAGGGAAGGGAGAAACAGAAAAGGAAGGGGGCTGTTTGTTTTTCAAAGCAGCGTGACAAAAACATCCTTCTAAAGAAAAACCGAGGCCTCCATCAAAAGGGTGTCAGTGGGGGAGGAGGGGACAGACCTGGCAGTAATGGAAAGTCTGGTCCATAACAGGAGGCTCACAGGCTCACAGAACATCAAATATTTATAACAAGCAAATGTGCTTGGTCTGTTCTGTCCCTGGTCTGTAACCCACAGAGTTTGACTGAACTGAGAACCATTAACAGCACTCATACAGGAGTGTCCTGACACCTGGGTGTGTGTAAATGTCACAGGAAAGGCCGGTTGTGGCAAACACCGGGAGACACCCAGGAGCAGGGAAGAGGCAGAAACTGCAGCAGAGCCGGCGAGGCGCGAGGGCGGCCCAGCCGCGCAGGCCGCCACGCGCCAGCGACTCGCAGGGCTCTTCTCACTGCTCAAAGCTTCTCGCTGAACAATCCCAACCACAAAGCCAGCTGTAATCTAAAAATCATGCCACAACTTGCTTTAATATGTTGAACCAAAACTGCGATGACTAAGAAATGAAGCCGATGTTGCTGAACTGGCTACGGCTGCCTTTTCTGCAACGCGCAGAAATGTAGGCTGATCATTATCGTTTAAGATGGAACCTGAAGTTTTTCTCTTCGCTATTAAATTCTGTATGCGAACCACATGAGGCATAAACATAGATTTATGATATTAAGTTCTTATTTAAATACTTTTTTTTTTTAACTTACTGTTTACAGAAGTGGAGCAAAAACTGAACTAGAGTGAGGTTAACGACACGACAGCTCACTACTGTCTCTTACTATTATTCAGCTGTCTTTGGTGGTTTCTTGAGCTCTAAAACGTTGATGTTCGGCTCAGATAAGCATGTAAAGAGACAGCTACCTACATTTAAAAGCGAGTAACTTCTAAACACTATAAAGACAATGCAAGGGAAAAACAAAAACAAAGAAAATCCAGTCCAGCCAGGTATGAACCTGACTCAAAAGAAACCACCTAAGCTTACAGAAACTTTCTGAAGAAATAGGTGAGTCCAAACTATCTTGATTGCAGAGTGAGCAATTTCCTATCTATCACAAGTGACTTAACTGCCTAATAATTTTGTGCCTCTCCTACCCAAAGACCTTTCCCTGTAAGTAGTCTTGCAGCATATTACAAATGAGGTTTTTCTGGTCCTTTGAGAAGTTCAGTGACTACCAGGCACTAAACAACTTAGTAAATCATACTACTGCACTGCACAAGAATTAACAGCATTAGTCTATAAGCCTTGAATATGGAAATCTCACACTCGCTTAGAGAATTTTTCCCATAATTAACAGTTTATCCAGAGAACTCACTCCCTAAATGTGACACATTACTACACGTAAGTGTTATGTAAAACAACATTCCGTAAGATTTACAAAACAGCTACAAAAATAAATGCTGTACTTATGAATGGTGTCAGTTAGATGCAAACTCCAGATGAAATGGGATCTCCAGAGTTTAAAAATATCATCAATCCAGGAAGGAAGTTTAGTTCCAGTGGATACATCATCAATGTAAACTCTGCTCAGGTCAAACTTTCTCAACCAAAAGCCACAGTAACTCCACACTCAACAGTTTACTGCTAGAAGAGAAGCTGGAGTGTCATTAAATGGTTCCTCACTTTACAATGCATTTAATTACATTAATAAAATGCTCAACATTGAATACCATTAAACTGATAATGTTCACTTTTCTGAGTATGTTCTGGTGACAAACAGAACTTAAAATCATGATGGCCTTGTTTTCAGTCTTTTTAAATCACAGCAGCCATCTTTTTCTAGCATCTGTTTAAAACTTATTTAATGAGATAGGAAAAGTCATATTTTGTTACTTCACCCCATATGAGATTCTGAATCTCACCAGGACTGTGTTTATCTTAGTCCATTATTCCCAATGTAAGTTGCAAACTCTCTGTATTCTATTGTATAAAAGCATGATGAACTTGTGGACTTGGGAGATTTTTTACATGTTCCACCAAAGAACATAACATATACATAACTAATTTAAAACATTTATGATTTTAGTTCTATTTTTCTTTAGCCAAAGATGTTAGTTAAAACTATCTGCCGAAGTACTACACTTCAACTACAAGTCTTTTAGCCTTTCATTTCTTTATATGCCCAGTTTCATTACAGAATGAACAAACAAGGAGTAGACATTTGCTCATAACCACAGAACACCTTAAGATTTAGAAGTAATGGATTTGGATTTTTTTTCATTGTAACTCTCATTCTTAAATTATTTAAGGTAACATTTAAGGTTACAAGCACACCTTGCTTTTAATCTCAAGTGTGAAGCTGCCTTGAGCTGAACACCAGTCATTCTACAGCCACCAACAAATAGTCATTCTTAAATTTGTTCCCCTTACTGAACATTTTGAAATAGTGATTTATTTTCTCTTCTCCAGCCTCTTCACATACCTATGGTTTCTGGCAGGTCCAGGAGCTCATTGTGCTGCAAGTCAAGGTTGGTGATCTGCGTGCAGCTTCCAATCTCTTCTGGAAGATGTTCAAGCTGATTGTGCGCTACATCCAGCGTTATGAGGTTACACAACTCACCTACAAGCACACAGGAAAACAAAAACATAAAGGACCTTAATATACAGCTCTCGACAATGACCTCCACACAGAGGTTAATAGAATCAGATGGATTTTGGGATAAGCTGAAAAAAAGCTACTGCTACCATAAAGTTATACATATAAAATAAGGTAATACAGGATCATCGTTTCCTCAGTCAGATCTAAAACCTGATCAACAGTATTGAAAAGTTTAGATAAAGCTTTAATAGATTCTCCAAAGAAATGTTATTTGATGTTATTATTATGTTATTATTAAATGTTATTTAATGTTATTAAATGATTGATTTTCTTCTGACAGTTCAAGCTGTGGAATACCAGTACAAAATTTGTATCTTACACTTGTTTCAGGCTGACCAGAAGTTTAAAACATCACTAAGTAAATGAATTCTATTAAATTTTGAGAAATAAAGATCTGGGGTTTTATCATTAATTACTCTCAGGAACAAAATCAACGGTTACGAGACAGCAAAATTATTTGGCTGACAACCTGGATAATCCAATGTCCTGAGTGCTATTTTAAAACATTTTTAGTCATCACAAAAAAGACAACTTACGATAAGTAAATTGTATGCAAGCAGACCTATAGCAAATAAAAGTTTGAAATAAAAGGCTAATCTGTTAAGTATTTTAAAAGTTTGGATTTACTTGGAGT
This sequence comes from Daphoenositta chrysoptera, assembly GCA_013397915.1. Lineage (NCBI taxonomy): Eukaryota > Metazoa > Chordata > Aves > Passeriformes > Daphoenositta > Daphoenositta chrysoptera. Next base: position 22,476 of record VZRO01005691.1, read on the forward strand.
TTAGAGCCACTTTACATGGAACTCCTATATTCCTGACATTTATAAACTGATTTAAAAGCACAGCTAGGCACAACTCTGTGAACAGTAGTTTTACCTATTTTTATGTCAAACACACTGTGTTCTGAGCAGAAGATTGTTGGGTTCAAAAAAAAGAAAAAAACAACTGGGTGCATGAATACAGGTGGATGTATTAACATTTTTTGTATCTGATGGAGGTGATTAACACCTTCCAGTCTCTCCAGTAAAGATGAGGTCACTGCATTTGTATATTAGAGCATGACTCAGTAACAAATTTGGAAGAGTAGCAAATTCCTTTTGAGGAGCAAATATCTATTTTTAAGCTTCAGCATTGTATCTTTGACACAAGGATTTTCTCACAGGCCTGCAGGATTATCCTGGGCAAGTTCTGACGTGTAGAGCGTCTACTCGTTAGGTCAGCAGATAATCACAACTGGTGATTTAATAAATCATAAAATACTATGAATTCAGACTCTGTACTGAGTTCAGGCGTCATGTAGCCACAATACTCACTATGTATCACAGAACAATTGTGAAAGGCCAAGAAAAAAGTCAACCTCAAAGCTTCATTATTCTGTTTTTCTTACAATGTTAACATATATGTTAACATATCTTATTTCCTGCACTAATTAACCCAAAACCGGGATGTTTTTCTAGAAGCTAAGCAGATGGAAATGTAAAGCTGGTGCTCAAGCAGCTGCTCCATCACTGTGCATGGCCCCTCTCTTACATCAGCAATCGAGTATATTCCAGGCAACCAGAGGCAACAGTCAAATGTCCTGTATCCAGCACTGCATAAGCCACACACTTGAATGCAATTAACAAGCAGAAGAAAGCAAACGTAAGAAAAAATTGAGCAAGAGTTAATGGTCTGTGGCAATGGCGTCTTTTTATTATTCATGGAAACAAGTGGGCAAAGCTTAGAATGCAATTGGAGGAAGAAAAGCTTGAGGAAGACTTAAATATCCCTCCCTTTAAACAAACAAAAAAAGAGCCTCACAAAACTTTATTAAGGTAACTCAAGAACCCTCACACACTTCAGGGCAGTAGTTTTCACTTCATGATTGCTGTTTTCATTTGTTTTCACTTCAGACCTTAACCAATGATGTCAAATTTGAAATATGGCATAAATTCCATTTCATCGCACCGAGTTCTCATTTACTTGACTCTTCCCACTCTACATCTGCTGAAGTCGAAGAAATACTTGGGGGTTTTGCAGTAACATGTGCTGCACTTCATTTTTGCACCTGCTGAGAGCTTTGACAACAGCAAGCTACATGTTTGAAACAAACATCTTACTACCTAATTCTGAGGAGGAAAAATAAGGAAAAGTGATACCTTTGTCTCTCTAGAAAATTAAGGGCAACCTAATGCTTTAGTTTAACTTGGAGAGATATACTTAATATTGTTACATTAAAGATGCAGGCATTATTTTAAAAAGCAACACTGGTATAAACATTTAACAAAAATTTTGAATGTTAAAGTACAAAACAACAAATTTTAGACTTTAGAACAGAAATCAAGCAAAAGTCAAAGCCCTGTCATGAAGTATAGTGACTTACAGAAAGCAAATTCAAGAGATAATGTAAATACATTGCTCAGTAAGGGATTTTGCTCTTGGACATAAGGATACTTATGGTTAGACAGCATTTCACCCAAATGGGTTTTTTTCCCCCTCTGAGGGTAGGAGAGGGCAGGTGAAATGCTGTTAGCACCGACGCTTTTTCAGTACTTTAACATCAGTTGCTGAGACACAACAGAGAGCATGCAAGTCAACAAAAATCACTCAAGGTACATTTCTCCTGTTGCTATCCATGATGTATGACAAATAAAAATCTTACACCCAATATGCTTAACAAGGTGAAAAACATTTGGGTGATATGAGAGAGACTCAGATCACAGAAGTGAAAAGCATGAACCCAGTCTACCAACTTAAAACACTTCATTTGGGATAGAAATGAAAGAAAGTCTCAGAATCGCTTCTTAACCCTAACAGTACATATGTAGAGAGGTTAACTCAGAAACAGTATGTAATTAATCAGAGATAATCACAGAATATTCTGAGATGGAAAAGACACACAAGGATATAGTCCAGCTCTTAAGTGAATGGCCCACAGGGAGACTGAACCCACATCCTTGGAGTCATGCTCTAATCAACTGAGCTAAATGTTTTTTTACATCTTCACATGCAAAGGCATACAGAGGACCAGCCGTGGTGTGAGAACTAAAATATGGGGTGTCCAAGTATGTGTGAGACCCGACACAGCACGTAAATTGAAAGGGTCTTCAGAGCACCTCGAATGCTGAGGGCTGTTACTGCATGTGGGGCTTGAACACCTACTGAGGTAAAAGGAAGAGCAACTAGGGATGAAAAGAGTTGCTATGGAATCTTTAGGGAAGGGGAAAGGGAGGAATCAGTGCAGCTTAGAAGGACAAGTGTAGGAAAATAGAGGAGTAATGAAATAAAAGGGTCCAGTCCCTTACAAACCAATGCTGGTCATGTCCTGTGGCCAACCAGCACCACCTGCCCTTGATGCCTTATCCCTGTTCTTAAAATCAGAGCCGAATATGGCGAGAAGGGAAAAAGGGGTTTTTACCTTGGTATTTATTTCAAGGATCCCTGGTGCACTCAGTCCAGGTGGAACACGCTGAAATGCACATCGAAATGCCCACCCCAAAATGCACACACACGATAGATTGGGTATAGAATTATAGGTCTTACAAATTAGCATATCTATCAAAGATTCCCCAGTGAGTGAGGCTCAGTGAACCCCCCCCTCCCAAGGAACCCTCCCCTGAACAGACGTATCTTTTAGTTTACAACATGTGTTCCAGAGAGGACCTTGGTGTCTGAGGCTTCTAAGATGTTTAGTCTCCTAACTCAACAAAATATTAAGTCTGGGAATGTAAGCTAAAAAGAAACACCAAGAATACAAAAAGCTATAAAGGTATATAAAAGAGGTATAAAAGAAAAGGCAAAAAATCATTTTGTCATCACCCCGTCTTCTCCTTAAGCTCTGTTTTCCTGGGTGAGAAGCTCTCTGTTCCGAGGTCTGAGTGCAGTAACAGTGACCAGCACTCCTGAGCACATCC
>VZRO01005691.1:25935-60633 GCA_013397915.1 Daphoenositta chrysoptera
CCACGGCCCCGGGGCAGAGCCGCGGCCCCCGGGGCAGAGCCACAGCCCCCGGGGCAGAACCACAGCCCCGGGGCAGAGCCGCGGCCACCGGGGCAGAACCACAGCCCCGGGGCAGAGCCGCGGCCACCGGGGCAGAACCGCGGCCACCGGGGCAGAACCACGGCCCCGGGGCAGAACCACAGCCCCGGGGCAGAGCCGCGGCCCCGGGGCAGAGCCGCCGCCACCCGGGCAGCTCCTGGGGCGGCCGAGTGGCCGCGCTGCCCGAGCCCTGCATGGGCACTCTGTGCAGGCACTGCTCGCTCGCAGCTCTGCCAGGAGTCACAGCAGCACAAACACACGGCAGGGACAGCCAACACAGCAAATAATGATCTGCAACTGCAAAGAGGCCGAACTGGAGGCCATCTGCACAATGCTCTTCCCAGGAGCTGATGTTTCAGCGAGTCAAAGTGTCTTTCTTATTGTCTGAACAGTTGTATTGAGGAAATGCTTCTCAAAAAAAAAAAAAAGTGAAAATAAGTTTACTCAAGATACAACTGAAATCTGGCATTTTTGCTTTGTCAGGGTAAGAAGGGTATGTCGAAATCTTAAAGAAAGTTTTCCTAAAGGAAAGATTTGTTCAGGTACAAAAAAAGAAAAGTGTCTAATGAGTAAGGAGCTCATGATCTTATTCATAGTAACAGAATCAACATTTGCAATTTTTTTGTGTACTACATAAAATTTGCTGAAACGCATTTTTATCTTGATTTAACAGAAATAAGTCAGCTAGAAATGTGCTGCAGATCAAAATCAGCCTTAACCAGAAAGCAGTTTCCTGAAGAAAAACCCATTCCTTTTCGTCATGTGGACAACTCCAGCATCACTTCACTAAAATACTGTTCAAACACCCAAAATCACTACAATAAGGCAAGCACTACTTTAGGGAAATACTAACCACAGGTAAAATGAACTCTTTTTGCCACAAGTAATGTCCAAATCAGACAAGTTCTAAGCTCACAGTAGTGAATAAAGGATTCCCTATGGACTACTTGCAACTGCTTTAAAGGGATAAGCACCCTCGCAATAATTAAAAAATAAACTAGGAAGGTGATAGGGTTTGGAGTGAGTTGTTTTTTGCGGGAGAGGCTTTTTGCCTTTTATATTTTACTATATTGCACTGTGATTGCAAAGGAAAAAAAAAAGCAATTAAAGCTCAAAGTCTGCCAAGAAAGCAGACAGGAATTGCATGTACTAGCTGGCTTGACAATAAAAGATTTTAAAGTAGGAGCAATGCCCATTTGAAAAACATAAAACAGTTTCTCTATAAATAACCTTCACAAAACAGTCAGTTACACCCTTGTATGTAGTTTTTAAAAATTTGTATTTTAAAATGCTCTAAAAAAATACTCAATTCACATGCATTTCTCAGGGAAGACAGTCTGTGAAGATTCCAAACCATCTTTCATTTTAAAAACGTGTTAAAAATACATCTAAGTATTCACCTCAGCAATCCTTAAAAAAAGGTGGGGTGAGGAATCACCTCACTGTTGTTCTCATACACACAAAGAATAAATGTTATAGTACGACAAAGCTAAATATACCTGTTTTAAAAAAACAGCACAATGAAATGGCTAATATTTTCAGCATAATGAGACAGAATTATAGCCCCATTTCATGGCCAACTTTGAAAGCCTGTTATGACAAGAAGGCCAGGTAATATGCTCTGACTTACAAAACTCTGAAAGTTCTTTTTGGTCATTTTAAACACAAAATACAGCTTCATCAAAAAATACTGAAGTACACACAAATTATTGGAGAGAGTATATAGGTCAATAGCAAAGAGGCTTCAGAGTCTCCAATCACTATTTCAGTCAGTGGGCACCACTCTTGGATGGCAAACACAATTTGTAATGTAGCCTGTTTTCCACTGGATTAACGACGTGCCTGCCCATGCTTAAGCAGATTGAAAATTATGAAATCCTTCACAACATGATAAATCCTAGGCCAGATGACACAGCAAGAGGATCAAGACTCTTATGGAAAGTAGAAGGAAGAGGAGAATGCAAATATTAGTGGGACTTCAGGCTGGTGTGTCAGAACATTGGTTGTAAGCTAATTTGTAAGTATTAATTATCCAAAATCAGCAACGTTGGGAACAAGTTAGAAACAGTTCCCATAACTTCCATAGTTATTCATCTTTCACTTGGTTCTCTGCTGGCAAAGGAAAAAAAAAAGGAAAAAGAATTTTCAGTCTACAAAAACTCTTTGGGACAAGTGTCCTGATTATAGAAAAAAGATTAAAAGCAATTTTACAGTTTTGGAATCTTTTGTCCCTCCATGAAATCCGAGTACATCACTGTGACAGACAGCCTAAGCTCTTTGTTCTGCATTACCAGCTGCCAAAAGAACAGGTAAGCAGTCAGAGCTATTCTGAATTATTACTGCACAACTGTAACTTCCACAGAGAAGTTACTGAGGACAAGGAATGCAATTTTAATACGGTTACAAGTGACTTATCTACAAAAGTTAAAATACTTGTATAAGTAAGAAATAAGCACAGTAATATTATGCACAATTTGCAGAATGCACACCAGGATCAAGTTGTGGGAACCACTCAAAAGCATAGAAATTATGCTCAGCTGAAAAGTAAGACTCAAAATCTGCTCTAAAACAAGCTTCAACAAGACACAACAGCAAAGACTTCTTATTTATTGCTTATAACTGAAAGCAACAAATACAAATAAAATTAAAAACATGTCCAAACAACATTTCAAACATACGAAACATAGAAAAAAGTCTTAGCAAGGGCTCAAGGCAGGATTTGAGGTGGACAGTAGAACCTCATCTGAGTGCCAAGACAAAGGTGAAGTCTTGCACCTGGCAGGGAATAACCCTGTAAAGAGGTACAACCTTGCACCAGAGGAGAGAAACAGCTCTGCAGGGAAGGACCAGGGGGCCCTGGTGATGCTGAACCTGGGTAACATCTGGAGCTCATCCATTCTGAGTGGGGAACAAGCTCTCAAATAATAAAGGCTCTCCACCTCCCAGGCTACATTAGCAAGGGCAGCCTGAAGGAAGTCATTTTTTCCCCTCTGTTCAGTACATAAGAAAGTATTCAAACAGTTAAAATAATTGCAGCATTGATTTTAAAAAAAAAAAAAAAAAAACAACAACAACAAAAAAACCCCTGGAGTTCTAACAAGCTGTCAGTATTTACTGGAATTACACTGGGGGCATCATCCTAGTAAGCTCTGCAAATAGATCAAAAAGGCAGGACTGCTTCATCATTATCCTAAAGCCAGTCTGAAGAAAATGTAATCAGGAGGAATTTGACTAGCTGACAAGACAAAACTGCATCCCCACAAGAGCTTTCACAGGAATCAGAACCCAGATACTAAAATTGAAGCTGGTCAAAAGGAGTTCTACACTTTTCCTGCAGCTCAAGAAAACCACCAGAACTGGATCCAATAAGCAGTTGTTATCGCTGACTTCTAGAGAACAATATACATGCATCAATGCCTATATTTATTCCACTCCTGTTCAAAACTTCATGCTTTTATCACATTAAAATATAAATACATAAAAATATTCTCAACCACTGTTTGCAGACATTACCACACCAATTAAGCCCAGAAACACAACTCTTTTTTTCCTTCAAATTGATGAAAGAGGAAGGTGTTCTTAGATACAAATAATGTAAATAAACATTTCTCTATATTGTCAGTTCTACTAAAAACAACAACAAAAAAAGAGGAAATTAAATTCAGAGCATCACTGAAAAGCTTTGCCAACTAATAAGTCGTTTAATAAGGAGGCACCACATTCAGCATGGAGTGAGTACACCTGAACTAATGTGGCTGCACACATCTGCTCCACTGTCTATACTGCTGAAAAAAAAACAGGTGCAAGTGTTACGAAAAAGTTTTGAAGCAGTGAAGAAACCACAAATGATCTAAATATTGGTAGATGGGGGAAGAGAAGAACAGAAGAGAGTCTCAAAGACATTCCTAGTCTGGTGTAGGCAGATTCCCCGAATTACATTCTAAAAATATTTCCCTTGCAGAACAGCTCTGACCAGATTCTCCCCAGAAAAAGAGTTGCATTCACAGACAGAAAACACAGTATTTGGAGTCTCAAGAAACTTGCAGAAACTATGTAAATGTAATTTCAACCACGTTGACAATATTATTTCTATTTGAGTTTTGTATGCTAACATGACAAAAGTATTCAAAACTGGTATAAGATGCAATTTTGTCTTTGCAAAGAAAATATTATCAATTTGATTGTGCAAAACAAACAATTCCTTCAAAACAACAAGGAGGAATGCAATAAAACTCCAAATACAAGAAATGCAAAAGGCTTGCTTAAGTAACAGCCTGCAAACTGAAACATTTGCTTGGCCTCATCCCAAGACAATTCCTCTGGTTTTCATCCCTCTCATGCTGACTGCCTGACTCACCAAAGCATTCACATTCTTCCATTCTAATCTTCAACTTTTTGATCTCAGTGGAACGGACAATTTACCAGATAAGGAGATGAGCCTGGTGTCCACCTTGTGAACTTGTCCCCACAATTATCCCTCCAGATTGTCTTTAGGCAAAGTTGTTACATGGAAACTTTTCAGTTAAGGTTTTATTTCATGGATGCCACCAGAGACTGAACAGCCAGGTGAGCAGGTAAGTTCTGCCTTGCACGTGGTGTGTGCATGTGTGTGTATATATGAGTATGTATGTGTATATATATATATATATATATATCTCCAAAATCTGTGTAACAGTGATCTTTACAGTCAGGAACAACATTAAAAGCAAACTTGTGGACCTTGCTTAAGATGAAAGGCATTTATAGGAATTTAAAGGGAAAAAATGGTCAAGCCTTTGGAAGAGGACTGTACTGAGAATTACTGAAGAAACAAGCTGCACCTGACTCAGGAAATCCCTGATACAAAAATAGCTGGATGTGGGCAAGGAGTCAGGTTAAGCCTCATATATAAACTTACTCTATGCACATGTTTGCCTGGGGCTGGAGTCAGAACCAGGATACTGGGCAAGATGCACTCTGAAACAAGTTATCACCACTGTTGGGTAGGATGCAATTTGTAAGAAAGTCTGGGTTCACAAAGAACAGCATAGAGTAGCTTTGCTATCAAGAAACTTTCATCAGTGGATTCTCACCACTATACATAAAGACATGGCAAAAACTTTTCAGGAAGGTGTGGCTGAGCTAATGCTACCAGGACTCCAATGAGCTACACCGGGTTTTGTGCTACAAGACATGGAGAGCAGAGGGGAAAGGGAGAAAAAGATTCTGAAAACATAATCTGATGAATTTTCAATGGCTCTCTGCAGACAGTAATCCACCCTTCCTCAGAGCACTTGCAATGCACTTGACAGGCTCATATACAACGAGAGCAATCTCACCTGAGAGGCTGCACAGTGAGCTGCAGCTCAGTGTGGGTCCAGCACAGTCCTGCACTCCCTGCTCCAGTTCATCCTCTCCCACACCAGTTCCAGGCTGATCTGAAACTACACTGATTTCAACCACCTAAAGTAATAGACAACAAAAGTAGCAGCTGGGAAGCTGCCACGAGGGGAGTGGATACTTTGAGTATCATGAAGCTGTTATACATCAGCACATCCATGTCATGAAAATTCCCACTAATTCACCTGCAGAGCTTTTGGCTAAACATGAAAGAAACCAAACCAAAACAAAGAATTTGAGTATTTTTACGTCTTATTCAAACAAAGATGTTTATATTTGAAAATACAACAATGCATACCAAGACCTCAGCTTACTACGCAGTCAACTGAAATGATTTCAAATTGCATTAAAAATGTAGAAGCAGTTTAGATGTTGCTAGGAAAGTGTTAAGAGAAGTCTGATAAATGACTAGCAGAAATTATTTAGTATGTACCTACCTATCATAAAGCTTACCTATAATAAAGCAACTGGATGCAATGGAATGAGAGGTGCTTAATTCTGGGGGAAAAAAGAGACCAGAAACACACACATCTGTTTACTAACTACAGATAATAACACTTCCTCTTTCTCACTAAAATGCTTTTCCTCAAGTGTAGTCACCTAATTTAAGTTTGTGTTGTTTAACTACTAAAGACAGTTTAAAGTCCAAAATGGAACCAAACTTTAGCTTATTTCCCAGCAGCTCAGAGCTGGCAGGTTCACCTCTTCCAGGTTTTCCTCAAGACAACAAACACCTTAAACAGGTCAGTCATAAAGTAGTTTCCAGAACCACCTGAGAACAAATGTACGCAACAGAGGGAAAGTGCTGCACCTAAGAACAATGAAACATTACTGGCACAAAGAACAACTACTCAAAAACATAGTGGGTGTTGGAAAAAAGTTCTCAATTATCAAAGCACTTAACAGTCCCTACGTTCAATTTATTTCAGTGAGAGTAGAAGGAAAGTAAACTTTATTTTATAAGGCTGGAGACTAAAGATTCCTAGAAAAGTAATTAAATGGGATGATTGCTTACAAATCAGGTGACTCTTTATTTTAAAGCAGCAAGGTCCTAAAGTTGGAAGGACATTTATTCTTATACAAAACTGAATTTTTTTTGTTTAGTAACAGTGAAAGCCATCACAAGTCTGTAGCACCAGGATAAGATTTTAATGCCATCCCTCCTTGAGGGAACAATAGCAACATTTTTCAAACTGGAATCTATATCTTTAATTTCCTTTTGTCCAGTCCAACCTTTTGTAGCACATCTACCTCCAAAGGACAAAGTAAAGAAAAGCCAGGATTCTTTGCACAGCATGCACCAGATCAGCAACATGAGCACATCGTAGTTCACTGCTGCAAGACTCTTCCTCGCTGGACAAGTCAGCGGGTTACATAAGCTTTGAATTTTTTAAAAATATGAACAAGCACACTAGCATGCCATTGTGAGCCTTAGGACTTAGAACAATGGGGCATTTTTAAAAAGAATTTGAAATGCTCCGCATGATATTGCTTTGTAAAAGATAATGGCTTCATTTTACTTCCCGCTCTGCAGCAACAAAAATTTCTGTGTTATTTACAAGCTGATAATATGAGTGCTTGCTAGTTTATAGTATTTAGATACTGTACTATAAAACATAAAAGGAATTAAAAGAATCGAGACTTAAAAGGGAAGGGTTTTTTTAACATGCATATGTGAAATGTAGAGAAACAGAAATTCCTTTGGAAATTCAGAAATACAGCTCTCAGTAGTTTCGTTTTTCAGCTGTGTTTTCAACTCAAATATTTCATAAAAAAAAGTAACATGAAAGCAAGTGACTAGAAATCAATTGCAGAAGTTAAACTATCTTATCTGGTTTTACACTGATGAAAAAGATTGTCAAATGCTTGTTCTATGTGTCTTGGCAGTTTAAATTATTTGTGCTACTTAAAAACCAATTAATTTTATTTTTCAGCTGATTCAATTTCAGGCAAACTAGTTTGAGAAATTTACTTTGAATAAAAAAGGATGCTGTTGAACATCATGATTTCCCTTTGAAATTCTTCATAAGAGTGACAGTTGTCTTGCATTTGTGCTTCTGAAAGGCCTTCCACAAAGAGGTGCTGACCCGTAACAAGGAACACGAGCATTATCACAATACAAATACAGGCAGGACTAACTGCTGGATACAAAGACAGAAGTAAAGTAGTTAATGTTCTCAAGCTAGGGTTTGATAGAGAACTGAGAACACTGCCTGTACGCATATCAAGACAATAAAAAAAATACAAAAGAAAGAAACAAGTCACATGTTCCTGACACAAGTACCTACTAATTTTCCCATGAAGCAGTTACACATGATCTCTTTCAAGACTACTGTGAACAAACACAGACACTACATACTTTAATGTAAACCACATTCAACAGACAAAGAAAGAGGTTCCAGCAACAGCAATGTCTGCAGTGTCAAACACACCTAAGGAAAGTTTCTAAAGCACGACACCAAACATTAGAATGTAACACATCGCAGAAGTTCTTCTTCACACACTGCTCTTATTACTTTAAATTTATGCAGCACTATCCCCAGTTGAACCTCACAAGATTGCTCTTTGCTAGATTACACCTAATAACTGAGCCACAAACAGAACCAGGTACAATAATGACAATTGTATAACAGCTCAACCAGCTAAACTGGCCACAATTTCTTCAATGAATGTAGAAACATGCAGTATGCTGGGTTTTCTGTAAACATCAGCCCCATGGTTTCCACTGTGATTTGCTGATCAGTAAAAATTTCAACAAGGCTGTTGAACTTAAACTGGAATGTCAAAATAGGTGAAAATCGTAATTCCTTCATTCTCCCAGGCGATATTCAAGGGATTGCTGAGATGCTCATGACATGTCAAAAATCACATGGATCAGAAAACATCAACCATTTCATTTCTGCCTAGTAAAAGGTGTTCCTGTGGCTCCAGCAGAATCCATCCCCAGCAGCTGCCACAGGGAGCCAAAGACTCAGACCAACAGCTGGCAGCACCACTGCATTTCTTCACTCCTGGTACCACAGACAAAGCTCTCTGTACTGGACATTGCAGGTAACTGGATTAGCAGTTTGAGGCATGTCCAGGAGTTCTTGCCATCAAGAACATGTTATCTTGTCTATCTTTCATATCAACATACAGAATAAAGACCAAACACTGCTGGCTTGAGAAAGATCTATCAGGTATATATATATATTTCCCAAGCTGTGCAAAATTAGTGACCATAGGGTCACTATGAATGTAGAAACATGCAGTATGCTGGGTTTTCTGTAAACATCAGCCCCATGGTTTCCACTGTGATTTGCTGATCAGTAAAAATTTCAACAAGGCTGTTGAACTTAAACTGGAGTGTCAAAATAGGTGAAAATTGTAATTCCTTCATTCTCCCAGGCAAAATTCAAGGGTTTGCTGAGATGCACACTGGGCTTGGACAACAGGAAAAAGTCCCACAGCAGCTTTTAGAAACAGGGCACGGAAATTATTACTCACAGTGTTACAAGGGCTTTCACAAGGTTTTTTTCACACTTGAAGAAAGTCAAAGCAATTTCTTAATTGTGTGAAGTTTATGTTCCCCCACCCCCCAAAAAGGGCTAAACTATGTTTGCATTTTAAAAACTGGTGATAGATAGAAAAGAACTACTGATGAACAGAATCTCACTTTTATGGGGCACACACATTGCTCAAACATTGCTTGAGAACAGTGTCATAAAGACATACTTTCCATGAAGCAGAACATATTAGGAACAACACAGAAGTTTTTGATATACAGCTAGTCCAGCACATTTTTTAAAATAAACCATTTAAATTAATAAGGCACTTTCATACTATTTCACCATCTTTTGAACTACTGTAACAATCTTTGGAAAAATAAACACTATTCATTACAAAGTCATAAGAGTCATCAGCCATGTATACAACATTTGGTCACTTCAGAGTCCATGTATTAATATATTCATGACTTATAAAAGGCAGACACTTGCACAAATCATTAACCTAGATTATTAACTGTTACAGCACCCAACAGCTTGCTCATGGTAATAGCATGTAGCTACCTATTCCACCTTGTATTACTGTGGTCACACCCCTCTGTAACATGCCCATAATGTGTTTATAACTCGGAACAGTTCATAAATGATTTATAAAAAAAATCTTAAAATAAAAATGTCCCTGTATCTTTTTTTTTTTTACACCATCTGGGCTCTCAAGACACAGTATGTGAAAGCACAAAGCAAAGATGAAAACAAGATACATCTGATTTTAAGATGAGAGAGGAAGAAAAAGGGCTTTTGTTGTTTTAAAAAAATATATATATACAAGGTATTGACTATTCTCAAACTAACGGTGGAACAATATGATTAAGAGCATAATTTTATGTAGTTTCAATGAAGCACAGTTGGAAAAATGACACTTTACGTATAATTAACCGAACTGCAAAGTGAACGTAAAAACAGCATCACACTTTCAGTCAGTACAATCACTTACCAATTTCAGCAGGTAGTTGCTTGATTTTGTTCTCTCGTATGCTAAGCATGGTGAGTTTTGACAAGTTTTTGATATCCTTTTCCACAGTAGTTATACGATTAAAGCGAAGGTACAGGGTGGCGAGGGAGCTCAGCCTGTACACCACCGAGGGGATTTCTCTCAGTTTGTTGTGCCGCAGGTCAAGCATGCGCAGTTTCTTCAAGTTATCGAGAGAGTCAGGCAAGCTGGTGAGTGAGTTTTCACTCAGAGCCAGCGTCACCAGGTTCACAAGACAGCCCACCTCCGCCGGTAGGCACTGCAGTTTGTTACTGTATAAATAAAGTTCTGTCAACTGCGTCAGCTCTTTGACAGCTGATGGAAGCAAATGTATAGACCTCTTGGACAAGTCCAAGCGCATGGAATTCTCTTCCCGGCATTTGTTTAGCTCTTTGATCACTTCAGCGTTGCTGGATTTTTTGCGAGTACCTGTGGCAGGATTAGGTCTTTTTATCGTATTGTCCACTGAAAAAGCTACCCCAGGCTGCGTGCTACTGGAGTCCTTCTTTCCATCTTTGGCATCTTTCCCTTTGGTCTTAGGCTCCTTTTCTTTGCTCTCTTTCCCAAATCCTCCAGAGGCCTTGGCCTCTTTCTCCCTTTCCTTTGATGATTGGACTTTTGGATCCTTCTCTTTGCAGTCCTTTTCTTTTCCTAGATTACTACTCATGGTGACCCAATGTTCAGCAAGCACCACATGAAATCTGTTTCTGAAGTCCACGAGAACAATTTAATGCTGAGGCAATAAGGATCCTTAAAACACGCAAGTGTTGAACCCAGGGAGGAGCTTCCGAGGTGTGACACCCATTTGCTACATATTGGTTCTGAAGGCACTCTTTCCTAATCCTACTGCCAGGAGATTCAGCGGCAGAGATCAGGTCAAATGCTCCGTATTAGTATTTCTGGAACACAGAGAGAAGAGAAGCCAAAGTTAGTGTAAATATAAAACTTCCAGTTAAATATTGAGTGTTTCTACATCAAGCCTGTGCTCACTAACTCAGGTTAATGATTTGTCCTTCTGTTCAAATATCAACTAAAAACCCAAGGCTAAACCAAAAATACTACACATACTGCTCGCAAGACCCACTGTGGTACAAGAACTGTTCTAATTAGTACATGTGAGAGAAGAAAAATTACAATTCTTAAACATAATCCTGCCTTTGGTACTACATTTGAGTCACCATCTTACGTCTTACCTAGTTCTTAGCATAACCCTCTGGTCATCAACATGACTATTCTCTCTTCCCTCAATGCCCAATCAGCCAATAAATATCTGCTATAATTTTAAGCGCCTGCCTCTTTAAACAAACCTGTACAGGCTTATTCTTTCAGCACAAAAGAATCTCGGTTTGATCTACAGTGAAATCTAATATGCTACAGTAGCACAAACACTTTGCCTTGAGATCTCTTCTGACCAGCTCTGAACTGCAGGTCTCTGCTTTTAATGTGGAGCAGAACGTTCTCACCAGCTTCACATGCTTTGAAGAACCAAGCACATGGATTTTTAAAATAAACCTATCAAAACGTCAGCCAAAAGCCCAGAAGAAATAATATATTATGCTTCAAGATAAGCAAAATTATGAAGGAATTTCTCTTGGGAGTAGGACCCAATATGTCTCTACCATATCTTGAATTTTCCCCCTCAATGACTAAAATACAGCCTAGTAAGTTAACAGATGTCTGAAACCTATAAAGCCCCATTTACATTTTTACGAAATCATCATGCATCAAGGAAAGTAGCTTTTCTTCATGTTTCAATTCAAAACACATAACATGCCCAAAAATTTCATGATTCTGAATACTCTGGAGAGGTTTTTGAATGTATCTTTGTGAAAGAAAAACAAACAATCAACGGCAACAGTAATTTCATGTCTCCATATTAGTCCACCTTTTAGCTTTGATATGCAGCATCCACTGCTGAAGAAAGGTCCCTTGTTTTCCCAGCCACCTGAGCTATGTTTAAATACTCCTAAAACCTCCACAGGAGCTGTGTCGCTGTCCTGGAATTCCAGTTCATAAAGCTTGTAATCAAAATCAATTAAATAATATTTTGCATACTTAAGCCATCAGCAAGTACTATAAATACAAATGTTTTTTAGCAAAGCCCAAGTATCCATTTTCAATTGTGGTCATGCTGTGTATGCTTACCTTCAAATATAAACATGTACATGGAGAACACAAAGCTGCACACTTTGCTCCAGATATATATATATATATTCATTCTTTTTTTTTTAAAAGGTAAAGAAAATCTATTTCAAGATGATCAGAAGGACAAGGCACTTTACCCCAGCTGCAAATCAAGCTGTTTAGTAACTGCTTGAAAGAGAACCTGCCTCAGGAGGTGCCTTCTAGTCCTTCACCCTGATTCATTACTGCAATAGCATCACCAAGTGTGCTACAAACACTGTAATATCAAAAAGCAAAAAATAAACCCCAAACAAAAAAAAAAAGAAAGGAAAAAAAAGAAAAAAAAACCACACAAAAAAAGCCCAACATTGCCTTCAGTTCCTGTGTTCTGGACAACTTTGTTGTAACAGACCATGGCTGAATGCTAGCAGCAGCAAGCAAAAACAGTTTTTAACTTGGAAATTTTCTGCACTGTTGAGTTTTCTAAAGCAGCACAAGCCAGTTCTTTGCTGTATCCTTAAGATTTCCACACGGCTTTTACACCATCCATTAACTTGACCTATCCTCAAGATTACTAACCTCACTAGATTATATTTAAAACTTCTCAGCAATGTATAATCTACCCGCTTGTAAACCGCCAGTAATAGGAAATGTAATGAGTCCCAACACAAAAACACAGCTGACTAAAGGGTGGGAGCCCGAAACGCCTGACAACATGTTTTCATCATGAAACAGTAACACAAAAATCAAGAACTAGCAGTTTCTGAATGCAGATAATACACAGAAAACAGACGGGTAGCAGTGCCAGAACAGCCACTGCTCCTCATCCAGTCCCTGAAGAGCGAAACACTCAAAGGGCTGCTGCTCTCTTGAGCTTTCATTTTAATCAAATTTAGGAGCCACCAAGAGATTTGTTTCATTTCTTATGCGCACAGCAGCTGGAGGAGGTTTAGAGCGAGCCTCAGAAAGGAAAGATTAGTCCTGCTGAAAGCAGCTCGGCAGGGCAAGTGCTCCAAATAACCTGCACGCATTTCACCGTCTTTGTTACCAGTAACTTTAATTGTATCTAAAAAGAAATGAAATGCTCAACTTCACCTAAGTTGCTCTATATGATCTCTACTGAAGATCATTCAAGCTGATGGGGTTACTCACAGACATCAAGTCAAACATGTATGTAAACTTCTCGGCATGAGGATAATTACACATACTACAGGGGAAGCTAAATATGTTTCAAAAGGTTATTCATATTTTTCAAGCCCTTTTAGTTAAAGGACAAGAGTCACCATCAATTCTAAACTACAGTCAAACAAGCATTCATTGTATCTCAAAAGGAGAGCTTCTTTTAGAGATATTTTTAGCAAAAGGAAATTCAGTGAAATTAGCTAGTTCTGCCAACTACTTCCATTTTCCAATGCTGTTCAAACTGACTTCCTGTCAGTATTAATTGACAGAAAAACATTTAACTATTATGTCCTGGAGAACTTGGAAAATTTAATAAGACTCTTGCTTGGCACAGTATGTGAGGGAAAAAAAACTTTTAGAGAAGTTCAGGAAAATAATCTCTTCCCTGTTCCGAATATTATTTTTTTTTAAGTAAAATATTTGTAAATAGCTATAAATAACCAACTTCAGAGTTCTGATTCACTCCTCCTGATGTCTAGTGAATATAAACCAGATGTATTTAGTTTTTTCTGTCAACTGTAACTGATGAAACTTCAGAAACAGAAACAACTTGCAGCCTACACTGTATCACCTTCCGTACTGCCTGGAAAAGAGTAACACATCTACCTTGTATATTTTAACGATTTTTTAAAAAATATGTACAAGTAATGGAGAAGAGAGGTCAGTTTTTTCTGAGAAATACAACCTAAAACATTTATGCAACAAATGCTTTAGTAGAAGTCTGGTAATGCAGGAACATTCTGCAATTCTAGGAATAACACTAAACTAATCACTGCAATTTGGCAATATAAATACCGATGTTTCCTGGTCACTATCTAATACAATATGAGGCTTGAGATAAAGGATTTCAGCCAACTGCTATTCAAATAAGGCTGTAAAAGACTTAACTATCTCCTACCCACTCCTGCAAAGCAGTGGGACCCCCGAAGAGGCTGTTCCCTGAATTACTCCCAGCAGTCCCTCACTTCCCAGAGGATGCATTCAAGTATCTTGTGACTTGCAAGTATATGAAAATTTCCTGTGAGTTCACAAAGATGGCTTGAAGAAGAAATCATTAAATGAAATAAGAGTCTCCCACAGCTGAAACATTTCCCTCTCAAGTGATGAGGCTAACCAACAGCAGTCTTCTCTGCCAAAGGAAAATCATCGTGGCACGTCATCTTACAAAATGGTCACTTTACAGCTCCACCTAAACCCTTACTGGTTCCCCTTCTGCGTTTCAGTAGCCAAACCAGGCACTTCAAACCATAAACATTTCTAATATTCTAAGCATGTAATATCTAAGGCGTCATTTTCACTAAAGTGTAACGCAGTACAGTCAATTGAAACAGCATTTTACTTCTTCTGCAATGGAGCTGGAGACACACAGGCCAGCCTTTGAAAAGAAATATTTTTACTACATGTATAACTTTGTGTCACAATAGGAATGATTCTTCTCTTCATTCTGTGTTTGCAATAAACTTAACCCACACCACAGCTAGGGCTTTTCAACCTAAATAACAGCCATAGGATCATTCAGAATATTAAACATGTCAAAGAAATAAAGAATCAGCTCATAATTGACCCTCTGGAGTAAGCAGACAATTATTCTACTACAAAATAAAAAAATGTTTTGAGATTGCAGTTGTGATCTAGGTATGTCTGATTAGTCAGCCCTAAGTGATTCTTAACAACAAGGCAGAGTTCAAATGCTATCTGGTAATTGCAGCAACACCTCTTCACAAACACACACTAAAAAAAAAAAAAAAACCCTGTTAAAAGTATTTACCTTTTAATTAGAGCAGCATGGGATAGATCAAAAACATTTCATATTCCACTACACCACAAAGATGAACACATCAATAAGCAATGGATGAAATTTAAAGCTTAGCCCAAGTGGCTACAAAGAATTTCCATTCTCAATACCACATATGCAAAAAAAAAAAAAAAAAAAATGAACCAACTCAAAAAAACCCCAACCACCATAGTCACTACTTTCATTTGGAAACCCAAAGAGCTTAAGCCAACAAGTCACTTGCAAACAAAGCACATTCTCTCCTACAATTTGCTAGCTTCAAACATCTGACCTACAGAGTTTTCATCTGCTTAAGTGCATTTCAGCTCCTGCCACTGCAGCCACCACGGCCCAGCTGGGAGCAAACTGCTGAATCAGTCCCCAGTGGTTGCACAGCTCCTCTAAACACAAAACCTCATTCAGAGGTATGGAGACAGCCCGGGAACAACCAGCCATCACTCCACCAGAGATCCAAAACCTCCTCATCTATCTCAACAAAAGCAGCGCTCCTGAAATATGCCAGCTAGACAGCTTCTCTTCTTTGGGAAGAAACCTGTTATTGCAGAGTACAGGGTGCTCAGTGGAAGCAGGCAATGCTGTAATGGTTCATCGTGCCAGCAACCCTGGTTGGCTTGTTCAGTAGAGAAGGCTGACCATTAAATTCATCTCACTCCTGTAAGAGGATGGCCAGCAGATGGTAGTTCACAGCCTACCAATTGATCCTGATTTCAACACCCCAGGATGTGGCACAGCTTTCACCCTAATCCCCTCTCACACTGCGGGAGCGGCTTGATCACAGCAGGCACAGCCTGAGCCTGTGGAGCTGGGTAAGGAGCTGGGTCCTGGCAGCCCAGTCAAGCCCTTCAGAACATCTTCATCTGCCACGGGACTGCAGCCAAGAGCATCCCCTCTGCTTGCTGCTCCCACGGCTGCTGAACAGCCGAGCATAACCCAGTCCTGCATTCGAGCAAAACCTGGGGGTCGAAGGAATAACCCAACAAACGTCAGTCCAGGGGCACAACAACTCCATTCACACCATCTCTGAGGGCTTCCTTGTGCTTCACCTGGGGTGTCTTAAACCTGCAAGCACATCTGCAACTATAGGCACCTAATTACAAACCCATGTGCAACTGCACCTGGAGTTACTACAAGTTAGCAAATGAGTTTCTAGAGATTTTGGAGGCTGATGGTTGTGTGCTCGCAGAACCAGGCAGATATCCCAGGACATCCCATCCCAGCTTCTGATGCAGCTGTGCTCTTCCAGGGCAAATGGGCAGGCAAATGGGCAGGCACATGGACGTCCCTGCTGGGTTTGAAGCTTTGGAATCCATCTTTTCTCTCACTGGTCACCAGCTTTGCTGTCTCTGGAAGTACTTCACTGCACTGAGTGCCAGCTCACGTACCAAAGTCCAGAGCTATCGGGACAAAAAAGCTCCACACTTGCAGACAGAAAGTCACCTGTGCAGACAGAAAGTCACCTACACTTTAAGTTCCTAGGAGGTAGAAATAATCTTTTATGCCCTGACTTTGAACTCACCCAGCAAGTTCAAAAATACACATACTGTGATACATTCTGTGCACTCCAACATAACTTTTACGAAGCACTCTCTCTTCTTCTCCTTTGCAGAAACAAAAACCCACTAGTATTTTGGCCAAGTTATAAAAGACCATAACATGTTTTTGTAGAGACAGACTCAAAGAGCAAAGAACTCTGCTAACTCCATTCAGCAGCTTGTTTTAATATGTAAAAAGGTACTTTCTGCATGTGTGGCCCCCCAGCACGTACCTTTTGAGCTGCATGTCTCCATTTCCATGGCAACTCGCTGTATCAGCAGGCTGTGTATTCCTGCATAATACATGAAATTTGAAAATCCTAACTTGCTAGATGAAACAAATTTCCCAGATTTAGTGCAGGTTCTAATATCTCTTAAAAGGGTCATTCTAAATGCATATATCAGTCTAGGAAAACCCAGTTCATGTTTTTGTGACCATACAACTTCTGTATCTATAGTCACATACAACCTTCTCCAAGAGCAAGTGCTCCCAACCAACCCAATACCCTCCTTTGAATAAAGATCACACACTTGTAGCAAAAACCTAGTTTCCAACATAAATTTCACTATTAACACTACACAAACACAACAATTCAGATCCCTCAACAGTTCCTATAAACAAAGCAAGCATCCTGCCACGCACTGTTTTGTTACAATTTGGCAGAAAGTGGCACTGGTCCCACCAAAGGTGATGATACAAGCTACAAACCAGCATCAAACATTTTTCATTCATTCACCATTTCCTCCGAGCAATAAAAACAACTTATCAAAACAAAACCTACTAAAAAGGGGACAAAACGTGAATGACAAGCAAGAGAGAAAGTAAACACACAAAGCAACAACAGAGTAACATATTATCTACTAATTATCTATATTATCAAGAAATTAAGTTATGTTGACCCTACAGAAATTGGGACAAAGCACACACAAAACCCCATCACATCTAACCAAAAAATTGCTCAATTACTATCTAGGGTAGCATCCCACCCTGGCCCCTAAAAGCAACACAGAATTATCTACCAAAAACCTTGTTTATTGTAGCAGTTCTCTGTTTCTTTGTCTCTGAATTTGACGCAGTAAGTTTGCTCACTTTCTTCAACATGCTCTTCTGTAATAATTGGGACTATTTGACGAAGTTCAGTGCTGGATGATTCTCAGTCCCTCAAATTTTCTGACCATAATTAATGACTGTAAGTCACTGGATCCTTTTGCAGAAGAACACTATGCTAAAAAAAAAAAAAAAAAAAAAAGGCGCCAAAAAAACCCCCTTATCTAAAAAACAACTTAAAATGTGTTTATAACACAATTCTGAACAAGAAGAGGAGCAATGACTCTTTACCTTCCATGTTCTAGCAGACAAAGCCACAATAACTACATTATTGCAGCTCAGCACTGAACAATATCTGGCCTCTCTTCATTTTTTAAATTTTTTTAGCTAAAATTATTTGCAGTTCTTGATCTTCAGCTAAGATGACAAAAGCCTGGAATATTTGTTTTATTGAACACCCAGTTTAAATATAACTAATGCATTGAAAAGGAAATATACAGTAACATTTACTTTTCAACTAACATTGTGAGTTTGGAAGATATAGAAGTGTCTAAGTCCAAAAAAATACTTTACCCACCAGTTTCCCATTACACATCTCCTCACCTTTAAAATCATTAACATATTTTGGATCTGACCAGTTCTTAGAAAACACTAGTTCCTTCAATAGATCAGCATTCTTCCCAGAGAGATTGTGAACAACCACAATCAGCATCAAATTTGCTCTAATCTAAGTTTACATTTTTGCTTCATTACAACTAAATAAATAAAATTTATTTTAAAACTGCATAATGATCAGCTAGAGTTGTTTCTTTATGATGGCATATTTTTCCAAAAGTTTACATTATATATCTAAATATTACAGGAAACGGAAACAAATGGAGAATATTCTGAATGAAAAGTCAAAAATATCCACACATCTTCCCCCATTACTGTTTAAGCAATGTTTTTTCCAATGAGTTTTTTTTTTTGTTTGGTTTTGTAATCTGACTCTTTCAGATAAATGCATCTTACCTGGTGAAAGCAAACTGATTCAGGCCAAGTTAATATAGCTATATAGAGAGTGAGTACAAAGAAACTGCTGTGTTCCAGTTAACTAGATAAAAGTTGAAATACTCTCATCTCTTTTCTCCAGCAATCATTTGCCTAAACATGATGTGACCGACCACTTCTGTCATCCAAGTACTCAGATGCAAGACCTAGAACCTGTCAAAGAGAAATGATATTTTTCCTGTATTATGTGTGCCCACTCCAGCTGGAGTCTCATTTTTAACCGCTACATTTCTGAGGTTAATTGCATTCTGCCCACTCAGTTTCAACTGGATTTTGCATTATTCCCTCTCTGTCCTCACCCTCTTGTGCTGCATTACTGCAAATGGTTAAGCAGATTCCCATGTTCCAATGGGCACCGTGTTCCAAAGGATTCCATGTTCCTGCACCACTGCTTGAAACGATGCTCAGCCACAGCTGGAGAAGCCAGAGCAACTTAGAAATACCTTGGGGAACTTTGCAAATTAACGGCACCATGGAAATGCAGACTCATTACACACCCTGAGGAGGTGGTGAAGAACAAAATTGCTCCCAAGCCTCTTTCAAAGCTTTCAACTGTTTTCCCCCATTGAGCATAACAGAATTAAACACAATGACACAAAGCAGTGAAGTACCATTGGAACAAACACGCATTCTGTAGGTGATTCGGGTAGCCCTGTATACAGCCAGGGCTCTGTGGCAAAGGCTTCCTCAAACACATCGATCTGTATTAGACTTCACTCCTCCAAGCTGACATTTACCAGCACCTGCCTGCCAGCCCTCAGAGGTTTTTGGGTTGTTTTGGGGTTGGAGAGAAGGGCCTTGAGGGAACATAAGAATAGAGGGAAAAGGTAAGATAATTTGCTTGGTTCAGATGTTTGCAAGACTAACAGCTGGTAAAAGCACGTTGCTTTGTTCAAGTTGAAGGTAATCTTAACACCAGTTTCGTAACTATGGCATTTTTAGTTTTGACTGGGGACTTCAAACCTACTAAAATGTCTGGTGCCACAGTGAATTTCACCACATGTCCACTCCTGGCCACTCGAAGTCTAATAAGAAAACTACGAGAAGCTCTGTGGCAACAAAGCTCTGAGTATTTAATACACCCTGAGCCTGCTTCACCTTCTCAGCACCAACAACTTCTGATACAAGGCATTCCCACAAAGCAACCCAAACCCCGAGGGGCCAACCAGGCCTTTCCTTTCAGCTGAGACACCCTCCTGCTGTCCTCCCCACCTTCCACTGGGTCACAGCAGCCACACAGAGGAAAAAGCTCTGTCCTGGAGCACAGGCAAGATGGGAAACAGGCAGGAGCTGGAGCAAGAACAAGGACGGGAGGCCAGCAGGCACAGGTGATGGGCAAGAAGCAGCTGATAAGAAATTCTACATAAGAGAGTATCACAGACATAAAAATACTGAGAAAATAATCAGCCAACAGGCACCACTCCTGCTCCTACACACTGCATGGAGGAGGGGTCTTAGACAAGGCAAAAGCATGTAGTGAGAGGTATTAAATACACTCTGACAAGTATGGTCACCTAAAGCACTGCAAGCCACCTCATTCACACCTACCTAATTCTGATTGCTTTATATTACAATCTTAATTTTCGTAACTTCTTAAGAGTATTTTTATTTAGCTTTTCACATATTTTCTTCCCCATTCAACATTGAATGCATTAACATTACAAAAAACCCAAAAATGACAGCATTTGAATTTATTGCAAGTTCATCCGCATTCTTGCAGATTCCCAAGATGATCCCACAGATTTCTTTCCCAGGGTAGAAGATAAAACTGAAGCAAACAAGGACGAGAAAGAAAGCTCTGTTCACCTTCCTACGAAGGACCATGAAATGTCCAGATCTACCATGACTACTCCTCATCCTCACCCCCACTGTCACAGAGCCTGATGCACAGAACGTCCTCAGCCCCAGCACTGAATACTATTCTGCTTATAACTTTGAGCCTGATTAAAAGATTATTTCACATACGCTAACAATTCTGGAAAACACATGATAAATTGGGTCTCTTCACAGGAACAAGATGTTTTCCTTCAAAAGAAGAAAAAAAGTAAAAAGAAAATCACTATGATCCCTTCCAAGCAGATTCTTCAAAATCTGTTCAGATGAGGCATGCTTTTCTTTTCTTCCAAAAAAAAAACCCCAAAAGGTCTTCAATTACATTTTTCCTAGAAACAGTGAAAAACATGATTTCTGCTTGTCAAAAATCAACTCAGTGATAGACTCTTACCACACTTGAAAGGCTTGTATATTGCAAAACTGTAAAGTAGCAGCAGTGCTAACCTGAAAAATGTAATGGAAAAACTTGAGATGTAATCTGAATAAAACAACACTATATAAATGTTGCAACAATACCTCTTACCTCACCACTGTCCAAAAAATTAAATAAGATAATGGAAATCTGAAAAAATCTGATGAAAAAGCAGGGTAGCTTAGAGCTACACTAAAGTTCATATCACTATCCCAACAAAATTAAAATCAAAATTGAACTATATGTCTATACTGAGTGACATTTTAGCACCTTATTGCCCTTTGTTTTATACAAAAACAGATGTCATAAATGTCTACCTAATTCAGCAAGAAACTGTTTGTGAACATTTAAAATGCAATCTTTACAGCAGCTCAGGTACAAGTGTCTCACCAGGCCTGCTGGTCTCCAGATATTTGTGCCTTGCAGAGCCTGTTCACATTGAATAAATGGACCAGAGGACTGCACCAAACTGTGCAAGCTGAGAACAGGGGATTCCCTGCATTGGGACTGCCCACATCTGCTGCTCTCTGACCTGCACAGAGCTGAGGATGCTCTCAGCTCCTTGCAGAGTGACCCTGAACATACCCGACCTCCAACAAAGAGCTCAACAAAGTGATGGAGCCTCAATTTTTGCACTGATGCACAGGGCAGGAGAGGGGTTCTTCAACCACCTACGTGACATTCACATGAGTAGCACAGGTTGAACCAACTCAGATTAAAAGACAAGTGAGTCCTTTGCAAACCAAGTGTAATCCAAAGAGTATTAGACATATGCAGAAAGCGCTCAGAAAAAATACACAGCCTCGCAAATTGACGTGAAGGACTGAACAAATTTTAGTATGACAATATGCTCCAGAACAATATGTTCAAAATGAGGGTACTATATTTATATATGAACAGTATGAGGATATAAGGAAAATATCTGAGGACGTGAGAACAGAGCTCCTGAACAGAAGGAAAAAGAAGGAACTGAAACAGTGTAGAGGTACCTGAAACTCTAAAAACAAATAAATAAAAATTAGTTTAACAAAGAAGTTGATAAACTAATTTTAACTAACACTTGCTACCCACTTGCTCCTTTTTTATTCAGCCATTCTCAAAACAGTGGGGAAGGAAGAAAAATCACAGGAATGACACTTCCAAGGAAAACATAAAGGATGAAAAAAAGAGAGCAAACACCAGTACAGGTAAAAGAGGGATGAAAACCACGAGCACGTACCTGAAGTGAGACAGGAGCACGGGGTACAGGCTGCAAAGAACTCTAAGGATGACAATGGACAGGAATAACCACAGAGCAGTAGCAGACAGACAGGCAGGACACCAGAACTGGGTAAGGAGGATGCGTGGAGCAGGACCCGAACTGCTGTGACCCCCACAGCAGGGCATGGCCAGTGCCAGCCTCCCAGCAGGGCACAGTGCCAGAGCTGTGCTCCTCCATCCCATCCCATCCCATCCCATCCCATCCCATCCCATCCCATCCCAACCCGTCCCGTCCCGTCCCGTCCCGTCCCATCCCTAGCCTGGCTCCATCCCTCCCTCCGCTGCAAGGCAAGAAACAGGCCAGATACATCCAGTCCTTTATTCCCATGTGGAGCTAAAGGATCAGCACGTGTCTGAGGAAACCTCCTCTCTGCCAGCCCCCAGCTCCTGTGATTCTTGGACATAATTTGTGCAAACAGGGGCAGCTTCTCTCCCCCACAATTCCTCCTTCCTCCCCTTCTTACATTCTCTGACAATAATTCTTCAAACAGGAGGTGGAGAAGAAGTTGCCATCTGAAGAGCTGAATATCACTGTGTGTACTGCACAAATTTCTACCAACCCAAAAGCTTCTGTAATTCTTACAGAGTAACATAACTAGTCTGACAATTGTCAGTATTGGCTTAGTATTATACTTAAATGCTATAAACATGAATTTTCAAATTTTAAAACATGAATATACACATGTAATCACTTTATATTAGAACACCATCCTATGGGAATCAAATTCAGACATGATGCAAAGAAGGAAATTTTAATTTTAAATTATTCTTGCTTGCTGAGGCTAAATTTGATCCGTGCTTGTGAGGACTACCAGTTGGAAACACGACTGAGAGAAAAAGGTTTGAACCACAGCCTCTGCTTTTGACACACTGTGTGCTGTCCTCTAACTCCTCAACTCCTCATGTCAGATCTGTGCAGGTGATACCATTTCACTGCTCATTTTTCTCACAACCAACTTCTAGCTTATTTTACAGAGCAAATAACATTACCACTAAATCCAGGCCAGATGATCCCTGCCAACACTCAGACTCATCACTGTGGGCTGCATTACAGCATGATCTTACACAGCACCATCTCATTCCTACTCCTAGCATTTATCAATAAATTACTATTTTGACTCAGGAGCTCTTCATCTCTCTCTAGAAGAATGTGGTATCTTCAAGGGACACTTCCACAGGTCCACTTCTTCTCATATTTATAAACACACCGTAACTGTAGGAATCTGCTAGAAAAGTGTCTATGCCCTCCATCCTTTAGCCATGCTACCATTATGTCTAGATGGGACTACAAAGTGTTATCTAAGAAAAAATTCAGTGTCAAAGTATTTCTTGCCCAAACAGCCCTTCCACCTGTCCTTTAGAAAAAGGAAGTAAATCACTGCCCTGCAAGGCAGCTCTGGCCTGTGGCCTGCTTCCAAGCCACGCTGCCCTGCATGCTCCAACATATTAGTCATGCCTGCATATACAATAGATGAAGCTGCTAACAGAGATACAAAAGACTGAACATTAAATTAAAAAGGGAGATAACACAGCAAATCTAATTTAGGCTGAAAAAACACCAGTTAAAATTTCTTCCTCATCTGTATCATCATCAGGAGCTCTCAATTTGTTATTTATTATTTCTAGATATTGTTTCAAATATTAGGAGGTTTGCATAAAAGCCACATTA
Organism: Daphoenositta chrysoptera; assembly: GCA_013397915.1. NCBI lineage: Eukaryota > Metazoa > Chordata > Aves > Passeriformes > Daphoenositta > Daphoenositta chrysoptera. Next base: position 49,813 of record VZRO01005691.1, read on the forward strand.
CTTATTCAAGCACCACTAGCTGTCACCAAAAGTACCAAAATAAAGTTGGGAGTGATCCACAAGTGAGTTTGGTAAACTTCACAAAGTGCAAAGTAATTCTCCCCGCTACCTTTATATGAATGTGTGTATATATATATGTAGACATATATAATAATAATGGCATAATTACAACTATGTCAGCATATCAGAGCACCTCATACTGAAAAGTGACCCTAAAAGGCAAATTAAAAGCTTGACCTAAAAGAACCACTTCCTTGCACTGGCTAATTATTCTCCTCTGTGATCACCTGTTCAAGCTTTCGTTTGTCACTGCTGTGCAAGCTGGGATATTTTATTTACATTTGGCTGCAACAACTAGGCAATGGTAAAAGCTGCAAGTTAACAATAATACTAATAATCAAAACCAAACTAGCCTTGGATGTAAAGTGCCCATGATGACATGAGGTCAGAAAAAGGGCCATACAACCAGTCCCCCCCATCTGACTGATAAGAGAACTTGCAGTGCTCACTTGCTGTTAATTAAGAGTTTTGGCAGCAAGGAAAATGAGAATCCAAATGAATCCCAAATACTGGGATTTTGGAGTTATCATCTCTATAACGCATCAATAAAAACTTTATTTTGGAGTAGCTATCTGAAAAGTGGTGAGAAACTGGTGAAGAGAACACTTCCAGCATCATTAATTCTATTCTGTTAGTCAGGTTCTGCCCATTTATTTTTGATAAGTGAAGAGCAGCACATTTGTAGTGGATGAACATATTCACACACCTGAAGTTACTTACGGAAGATCCATCAAAGCAGAACCCCACACAAAAAAAACCTTGTTAATTAGTTCCTTATTCTTTTAGTTACAAACCTGGCTATACAACACTGAATTTACATAAAAATCACAACCAAGATATATCCAGGGCTGTTGCCCATCTCACCCTCCACTACTTAATAAAGTTGCTTAGACAGGAAAGAAAACTTACTCTTAGAAGGGATTTAAAGAGTCTCAGCAGTAATTTTACACTCTGCACCTAGACAACTTGAAATTCAGTCCATGAGCTTTTACAGCCACACACAACCCAAGCAGAACTTTTTGTACCTCCCCATCCTTTGCTCTTCACATGATATACAAGTCATTGCTCTATCACTAAAAAAGTGCATGAGAAAGTTCAAATCATTATTAATTTTTATTTAGAAACAGCAATTTGAAAGTAGCACTCACGTACAAACTTTCCATGCTCTCTGCCCCGACTTTCATTAGAAAACTTTATACCTCTAGACTTGCAAACAGAGTAATTCAGTGATGGAAGCATACCAGTTACTTGGAAAAAGTTCAGGCATGCACACATACCTGACTGTGTGCCTTGAGATGAACGGAGGCAGGATACCTCCTGTTACCTCAGGAATACAGACAAGCAGTAGCAATGAGTAGCTTTCATGCTCTGTTCAGCCTTTTGCCTTGCATTAACTTGTTTCTGTGTCACTAAATAAGACATTTACAGCCAAGATTACAAAAATTTATTCTGGACCATTTCTTTTTGTTGGAAGGTATTTCAACTATTAATTATGTCGCTTCAAAGATGAAGAGGGAGCAAAAATCACGTTGTAAAAGTACAAAGCAATGAGAAAATCAGTCGAAGCAGCTCTCAAGCATACTTTTAGATTACCATGGTATACAACTGATCAGTTTGTATTAAATACTTCTGAAAGACAGACAGCAAGCTGGCCCAAAGAACCAACAGCATGCAAACTGTGAAAGTCTCCCTGCTACCATAAAATAGGTTTAAGTGGAAAAAAACAAAACAAACCAGTTTCAGTAGACACTGAAAATCACAGGACTGAAAGCTGTGACAAACACAGATTTCTCATTCCAAGACTTTACAGGTTGAGAACACAAAGATTTGCCTACAGAGACTGAGAGTGTATGTCCATAGTTTATACACACCACGAGCTCTGAAACTGAGAGCACCTTTCTTTTAGTATTATTAATACAGAGGATCATTAAAGAAATAAGAGGTCACATACAGACTACAACTATTTCAGGATCCTTTCAGGCCACATGACTATTTGTTACCACACTGCATGTTCGAAGATGTAACACACTAATCTCTGTGGTCCACTGCCAACAAAGACCCCACTGCAGTCCTGATTTTGTGCCCATTTGCCTTGCTCCACCTTGCACTTGTCTGGGAGGAGTGAGGAGTGTGGGGTTGGGATCCACCTCTGTTCCTCAACCACTGTGAGCTTGGCCTCTCCAAGCCACGTCCTGGGACTGGGTTTCAGCTCCCAGGGGCTCACAGGAGGGAAGGCAGAGCTATCCCACTGCCCTTGCTGCTGGTAAAAATCTTCCCTGTAATTTGTGCCTTAATTTCCTCTACTCTAATGCAAAAGGGATAGTGTACATCACATATAAAGGCAAGAAAGTTTTTTCAAAATTATAAAAGGCTACAAGGTCTTTTTGATACTGCAACAGCAAATTCAGAAATAACTATGATTTTCTCAGGGCTTCTGAAGCAGAACACTCCACGAAAGGCAAATGCACATCTTGAGATGCGAGCAGCTGCTCCAGAAGAGAAAAACCAGCTCCTTGTTCTCCTCTCTCTCTCTTTTATTTTTACACAACCTGATTTTGAGAAAAACATTCGGGTTTTCATTACCACAGGAGGGCAGGAGCATGTAACGCTCCTGTCGATTTCTTCTTAGAGAGAGCAGAACAAACAGTGGGAGCTGGAATGCAGAAAGAGCCAAGTCAGAGACCCGGAGCGTGATGAAAATTCAGCCCTAGCAGCGGAGTTAACTGCTTGTTAATGAAGGCGTGTGCATCCCATCTGCTGACTGCAGCAGAGCTGGAACGGCTTCAAAACCAGCCCAGGACAGACATACCATCACATATATGATGTGAGCGTTGTGATCCATACTCAGTTTACCCCATGGATTTTGGCAGGGCCGAGTGCAGAGCCAGACACACGCGGGCACTGAGGTGACAGGACACGAGCCGAGTCCTTGTCACACGTTGACTGTCACTGCCCGGTGAGAACAGGAGTCCTTCCACTGGAATTTGTTTATTCATTAATTCTGATTTCAGGAGAAAGTTCTGGCTTGCACCCAGCAGCTAATTGGTTCAATAAACAGCATCTCGGTTTAGAAGAAGAAAACATGATACTACAGTGAGAGCATGTAAGTGAAACCTCGATATCTGGGTATGACCTAGGGCTTCTCCAAAGAGCTGCACTGCAAAGAGACAGCTTTAAAAGACAAGACAGGATACAGCCTAAATGCAAGAAACAACTACCAACATTTATCTCAAGATTTCTTAGGGGAAGAGAAAAGAGAAATTACTACTGCCCCTAATGATGACCTAAAACACAGAAAATAAATTTATGGATGAAGTCATGGGAAAAAAAAATGTAGCCTGTTGTATTTAAATTCTGAATACAACTCATAGGTGTAATATTTAAACTTCTGTTCCCTCCCAGCTAGGCCTGCCACACACAATATGCTAAAAGGAAAACTGCCAATTTTTTGAGTATTCTTGAGTATTCCAAAAAGCAAGTATATAGCCCACTGTGAAAAACAAATATGATAACCTGAAATTTGTGATCATCCGCACACTGTCAGAGAGTTCAAAAGAGCTGGAGGGACTTACCAAAATAAAATCTGCTGCACAAAAACAAGCTCCCAGGTATCTTAATCTCTGCTGTTTACTAATATGAATTTCCCTTTTCATGAAAAGGAGTAATCTAGAATTTTAAATTCAATAAAGCTTATGCAACTGCCAGTATTATAAAATTCTCTTTAATAAGTAGTATTTTTGGTTTTGTAAGTACTGAACAATAGCCATTAGATTTGAAGAACTATTAGAGATGTAATTGTCACAGATTTAACATATTAACAAGAATATTTGAGCTGAGGCTTAATTTAACCCATACATCCCTTCAATAAGAAATTTGTGCAAATCACTCCAAATTATGCATATTATATAGGATTTTTCTTGGCTTTAGACCTTTTGATTGTACAATCGTTTTTCTACATGAAACATTTTTTAAAAGTCATGTACTCCAAGTGCTACATCAGAAACAACAGCAAAATGGGTTTTCATGGTAAGTCCTTCATATTCTGCTGTGATCAGCATTTTGCAGGACTACACAGATGGATTCTCTGTTAGCCCTTCACTTCCTTGTTTAGGAGGTCACTTTTTTGCACTATTTCTTTTTATAAAGATCTATTTTTGACTGCAGTGGACTTTTGTTTACATATTAAGCCACCTGATGCCTCCAGGAGACATATAGTTTGCTAGTGAAGTCATTTTCTCTCTGCTACACACAGTGACTCCGTGTAACTACACACTTCTAAACAGGAGGTGGTATTTGCAGAAATCTGCAAGACTCCTGGCTGTGCAGTTATCCCTTGGAATTACAAGAAAAGCACAGTTCTGCTTTTCTGCAGTGGAGGGGGAAGGGGAATAGAACAGAGCACAAAACTCTAACATCACAATTTCAGAAATGCAACTGTTCATCTAATGAAGAGAATAATGATCACTCAGTTATTCCTTTGCCTTGGACAGCTGCAGGTTGATTGGGGGGATGTTGAGTTGGGAGAGAAGCACTGAGAGAGATTAGAAGGTTCTCTTAATTTTTTTTTTTAATGAGGATGGAATGAGGCTAGATTGGGTCTAACAGAAACAAAAAAACAAGACTGAAGCTAAGAGTCTGAACCTTTCCGAGGCACAACGCACTTTACTCAGCACCTGCAGTTGCCCTGTATGCAGAGCTTTAGCTAATTATCTACGGATTTACTACAACCTTCACTACTGTGCAATATAAACTTTGTGACACACTGAATAGCTTTCTTTCATTTAAAAATAAATCTATGTAACAGTTAAAAAACAGTAAAAAAGACAATTTTTTTGCTCAAAGTATTTTGACATAACATGACTATTTCCTCCCAGGACAATTCTCAATAATCACTATTAATGCTGTTTATTACAAAACAGATCATAACTTGCAGCATCAAAAAAATTTACAACAGTCAGAAATCTTATTATACAGGAGACTGGACAGTTCACATGCTACAATTACACAGACTACCACTACTGGCAGTCACAGGACAGAAGCCTCACAACAACGAGAAAGTGAAATCCCCTATTTGCCAAATTCAGATGGGGCACAGGCAAGAGAAAAGAAAAGGAAAAGAGAGAAGTCTGACTCCCCACGATCATTGCTGCACCTCTGCTACAAACAAATATTGGGGCCTGGTTGTTTTGGCTGCCAGTCAGGTATTTCTTCATAAAAGTAATGAATATAATTACTTTTCTCCCCAGTCAACACAACATGCCAGACCAATGGATTGCACTGACCATTCAAACTGTCATGAAACAACTCTTCAATTTCTGATTTAATACTAATTCCTATTAGGATGGAGATACTGAAAACATAGATGTAAATACAATAGTAAATCCTAAAGTGGCTTTGTCATATTTTTTGATGTACTAAACCAACATTATCCATAATATCTAATAGATAATTAAAATCCAATATATATCTGTATGTGAAATATAAATACACTACAGCTTAGTGTTCACAGGTATTGGGGTTTCAAGATTATTTTTATTCTTTTACATAACATTATTTAACCTTGCATTTTCATGCCCATCACTATAAATAATTATTCTAAACTTCTAATAGACACAATTTTTTGTCAGGATAAGTGTTAAAAGTACTGTATTATAGTAATACCTATGTTGTTTGCAGCACTATGCAGAATACTTCATATGTAAGTGATTCATCAATCATCATACAGAACTCTTCAGCAAATTTAGATTCTTGCAATACTATCATTTACTGTTTCAGAAAACAGTTTTTGTAATTTTAATTCTTACAACAAGCTCATTCTGCATATCCTTAACCTGAATAACTCATACTGCTTTAATAAGTGCAAACAAGTGGAAGAGTGACAAGCTACTAACATAAGATATATTAAAAAAAAACCCTAACATTTGATTTAAACATCCCTTTCTTGCTGCAGTTTTCATACACTAAACCACGTAAGACAGAGTGAACCCTAGGATTAAAACTGATTAGCCAAAAAATATAAATAAGAGTTTATGTACTACCCTTCCCAAAATTTGACACATTACATTAATAACAAGTCTATAGCCACTAGAAAAGCTGGCATTCTCTGATGATATTAAAAAGTCTCTATGCATCTATTAATCACTAAGAGTCAAGTATGTGATACTAATCACTGTTCTGTTTAACAACTCTGTAAAGCAAACTTTTGACAGATAGGTGATGGCAATCTGCCACCAATTCCCAAAAGTGTGTCTGCTTTCGGGCACATCCCTGTATCGACACTTTCAGTAAGTCAACAAATGTTTCAGCACCAAAACAATGGTGGCACAAAGTTTCACATTCCTTATGCAGAAAATATTCTCACAGCCATCCATAGGATTTCGGGAACTAATGCAAAACGAAATCTCAAGCAAACATGTTTTGCAACCCCAAATATAGTGAGTTTAGAAATAGTTGGTGAAAAACTGCTCAAGCTTGAATCTTTTTTGCCTCCAAGTGCATGTATCAACCTGTGGGCTGAAAGGAGTGGGAGACTAGAACATGGCTAAGTTAAAATTGCACCTCATCACAAACAAGCCTCACTATTTAATAACGATGCACTTCAGAACCCCTCTCCAAAGCAAAACCAAACAAGAACAAGATCTGTGCTACAGAAAGAACCTATTTTAAAGCCCAGCAGTCGAAGCAGGGAGCGAATTGAGATGTGCTGCAGTATTTATGCAGCCATTATAATGCAAATGCGGAAGGTATTAGAAAGGCTATTTGCAGCGGTGCACAGCCCCTTCAGTCTGCGCACAATGCCGACAGAAAGAACAATTAGGATGCACGCATAACAAAAAGCCTCCGACCACAGGGTAGGCAGGTCCACTGAACCGGATACAATATCCACGGGATCACCAGGGCTCCATGGAAAGGCTGGCTGCTGATCACACCGTACCTCTCGTTCATACCTAGAATATGAAGCGTCCTTGGGCACAAAGCACGCAGGGGATTAGCAGAGCAAAGGTGAGAGCAAGCGACAACCAATTTCACGCGAGCACCAGCCCCAAGTGTCACAAGAGAGCAGCTGGGCTGGAGCACAGGGCTGCTCCTCTCGGCAGAACCCCAGCACCACCAACACACAGCAGCAAACTTCCAGCGAGCCTAAAAATAATAAATAAAAAACGGGTACGTACTTCCCTGTGGCAAAAAAAAAGCTCTCCAGCACTTGTTGTGACAGAAAAGGAGGCAGGTGTGCAAACCAGGATCTAATAATGCACATCCAGTCTGTGAACAGACTATGCTTTTGTAGAGAAAGCAAAAAGCAAACTGATAGACTCAAGTATACATATTTTTTTTTTCAACTTAATGGTAAAACAATACTAAAAGAACCAAGTGTACAGGCAAGCCAGATTGTTTTAAAAAGTTCTTTGACCATGCATCCCAGTATTTATCTACACGAATTCACAGCCTCTTGATATATCCTCACACCAGTCAGCATGTCTACAATTATGTGATGGGCTCTGATCTCTCATGTATTTCTCTTGTCGAGCAATACAGATAAAGTACTTCCGAAACTGCGACAATCTTAAAACAGTCTAAAATCACCACGCGGCACAAACTTACTTTTTTAAAGAAATTAGAAACTGTACATAATATCTATACAAAAGATACATTACCTGGAGGTTAATAATGGAAAAATTGTTAGTCATTAAAATTCCCTTTTCACCCAGAGACCTGGATATACTGAAAACGCCTTTATTGAACCGAATTTGATGTTGGAGAATTCCCAGATTTATAATAGTACGTGACGTGTATTTCACAAGAGTCAAGGCAAAGCAATGCAGCAAAAAACAAGCAAATTAAGGTCAATGGCTAGTACTGCAAACATTACCTTCCTTTTTATAACAACCTGTTACATTTTATCCTGGTCCATTTAGTAACACAGCAAGACCACTGTATCAAACAGACTAGACTATGTCACCCAGTACGGTTTCCACGAAAAGGAGAGCTCTTTTTATCTGTACAATCAGTTGTAACTGGCTTTTTAATCTTCACTACTGCGTCCTCCCCAGCCCTCTCACACACGCACAAACCCACCAAAAAGAAAGGCAGAAATATCTCCTCTGAGATGCAGTTGCATGCAGTAAAAATAAATACAAGGTATTACGACAACAGAGTGGAAAGCAAGCCTCGCTTCAATTAAAAGAGCATCCACTGAAAAATAAAATCAAAAGCAATGAGCCTTGAAGCGTTCTGGGTGGGAAATGCTACTGGCCACGCTGAACAGGAGGGTATGGCGGGCTGGACATGAGGACATGGCACCAGCTTTTCCTGCACCCAGGAAAAGCACAGACACCCCAAATTCAGGTGCTGGGGAGGGCAGGGGCAAGGCAGGCATCGGGGACAGCCAAACACAGGTGCTGTGGTGGGACATGGGCAACGCTGTCTTCCACTCCTGAACACACAAGTTTTCATCTTTCCTCAGACACGAAGGAGAACCTGCTCCTAGAGAGACACGGCTCCTTCCTAGCACCCACCCAAATTCTCCACAATGGTATTTTGGAACCACTGAGACCTCTCAGCTCAGTTTTATTTCCTTACTACACCTTCCCGAAACAGAGCTTTGTTATTTACTGGGATTCCTCAGCCTTGTCAAGAAGGGATCACAAAATGTGGTCCTTCTCCTTCCAAACATGCAGAAGATGCTGTGGCAGCTGTAATTCAATTACCACGCGTGAGCACCGTGCCCACACGCAGGCACCTGCATCCCCCTATTTCAGGGGTGCTGGACACAGGTCAGCAGCTGCCAGCTCGCACGGTGACAAGCCAGGACTGCCACACACACACTGCTCCAGCAGAAACGTGCTTTTCTAGAAAGCCACAGCCAAGTCTCAATCAATCCAAGGGTTTCCTAAAAGGCACACGCACAGCAGCGATCTTCCAAGCAATTAATCTCTGTGCACAGGCTAACAGTGCAGGAAGACAGCTGGAGAAAATATTCCTCGTCTGAAGGAATCCCTTCAATCACACAAAATTCCTGGAGGAGAATATACCCGTCGGTGCGATTTAAGTGTCAACATAACAAAGGAACGCCCCTCCCAGCACCTCCTGCCTTACAGATATGTCACGCTGGAAAGGAAAAACTACACCGGGAACAGCAGCAATTCGCAACCAGCGCTGTTCACCGACCCTCCCTTGCCATCACCCCAAACAAAAACGCTGGGGACTGTTTCTAGAAAGAGCAGATAGAGGGACGTGGAAGAAGACAGCATCCTCTTTGAGGATCCCTCGGTATTCCTCAAATGAAGGCTGTGGACACAAGGAGAGCTTTGTCTGGAATCATCTTTGTGTATTACAAGGTTACGTATAAAATTAGTTTTGCCTGATATACATGCTTTGCCTTGCCACACGTACAGAAATGCTGATGGCTGACAAACAGCCTAAAACTAAAGGAATACGGCTTCAAATTAGTAAAATAATCTCCCACTTTACTCATCCAGAGCAAAGAATAATTACACAGCAAAACAAAACAGTCAAATCCAAATCATTCAAGGGGAATTAAGAGGATAAGGGTGTTACTAAAATTAAAATGTATGCACAGCAGTGTAATAACAAATTCATAAGATACTGTAAATCTTTCCCAAAACCAGACTAGGTTTATATCAAGATCACCATACAACATATGCCCAGAATATGGCTGTAAATAAGTGTGATTTAATTTGACCACCACCTACTTTAAGCCCTTGATTTTATAAATAGAAGTATATCATAATGACTAGTGATTAAAAAAAATAAAACCAACACACACAGTTTAGAAGGTAAAAAGAACAATATATAAAGTCAAACATGCGAACAAGAAACAGTAGAAAATTAAGACACTGACGGTAACTACCTAAAACAATCTTAATTTCTATTTTGATAGTCCAAAAAAATCCCCACCAAGTACTGCAGCCATGACAATACACACAATTACAACTCCCCGATCATGAATATTCTGCCTCAAAAGTGTCTGCACATGTGCAGAACTCAACGCTTCCACAGTCCCATCCCAAAAACACAACTTAAAAATTACCAGTACTATTTCACCACTTCGCAGCTGTTTTCTCACACACTGTGACTTTTTATTCCGTGCCCATACCTGCTCCTAAAGAGGATGGACAAGGGAAGCAGCAACAGTTTCACCAAACTTCAGTTCTGCTCAATTTCTGTGTAGCTCACGCCCAGTCGCAATTTTAGTCAACGCGGCCGTTCACCTTACTAAGGTTACTACAGCTTTTGAAGCGTTTCCTAGAGAAAGACACGAACAACTCGGTGAAGACGCCTTCTACAGCCACGAACACACGCGGGAAGCTGTCACACCGCTTTCCTCTGTCACACCTCTCTGTTTTAAATACCGGGAAAATCACCTGGCTAGACAGGAAGGCGACGACTTTTGAAACGAGATTCTGTCTCCGGGGCTCCATCAGAAGTGCCACAATAAATACATCGGGTGAAACAGGAAAGGAGCCTCACGCCTATGCGAGAGGGTGGGGGACCGCACTGACACGGGCAGAGGCAGCCGTAATCATTACCCTGAGCGCCAGAGCCACACACACGCCAGCTCGCTTCAACCTCTCCCTGCCAGCTCCCGGCTCCGAGAGCCGGCGGGGAGGAGCAGAGGTGAGGCTGTGAACGGAGCTTCCTCCTTTCTTTTCGCTGTTATTGTTGTTGTTGCGGCGGTGGCTGCCGTCGCCCGGCGGCGCGGGGCAGCCCCTGGGCGCTCCCGCGGGGGCGATGGCCGCC
>VZRO01005691.1:60869-72525 GCA_013397915.1 Daphoenositta chrysoptera
GGCCGGGCTCCCTGCGCTGTGCCGGCGCCCACCGCGGCTGCCCCGGGTGCGTCCCCCGCACGCCCCGCCGAAAGCCGCCGTCGTGCCCGCGCTGCCGAGACGTCCCCGGGTGCGGAGGGCAGCCCGTAGCTCCCCGGTGACCCACACTCACTGAAGTGTTTCAGCAAGCAGGAGGTGTTTTCCTGCCGTTCCAGGCGCCGAGCCCGCGAGTTGGCCGCGGCGCAGGCGGGGAGGGGAGTGCTGGTGGGCTGGGGGTGCGGAGCTGCTCTGCCAGGGCTGGACGCCCGGGGCACAGCCGCCCTGTGCCACCGCGAGGCACCTCGAGCTGCTGGGACACCGCAAAGGCACCGGCACCGGGACCGCCACGCTCCCGTGTCTCCTCTCTCGACAAAATCGGCACCATCCCCAGCTGGCAGATCTGTAACCTCGGGCCAGTGTGCTGACTCTTCTTCCCGCAGCAGACATCTCAGGCTAAGCCCAACCGAGCTGTCTTTGCAAGGGATACGTGCGAGCTGCAAGAAAGGGCAGCAGCCATTCGGAAGGTGACAAGCGCACCTCTGTGTACACAAATACACCCAATTGTGACAGGGCACCTGCCATCAGTCGCCCTTTCATTTCGGATGGGCTTTAAAAGCAGTCCTTTGACGACTTGTTATAACAGATCTTTCAGTATTTTGCTGAGAAAGGTTTAGCTTTTTTATGCTAAGTTCTCAGGTGGTTGCAATCACTTTCCCTTTCAAGCCTAGATGGATTTTGCACTGCAGTAGTATCTCAACTTCATAATTTCTAAAATACTTCCAAATGAATAGGAGTCTACTAATTGATCTCAGTACTTGCTGGTCTGGACTGGTCCCACGGGCTCACATACAGCAACTACTTCAGCAGAATCAAAACCATGGGTAAATTTGGGAGCTATTTCCTACATCAGATAGTCAAATCTGAGTACCTGCTATTTCCATCAGATTTTTTACAACTTTTGGCAATCATCTGGGCTGGTTTCAGTGAAACAAGGCTACTCACATTCAATTATCAAATACCAAAATTCTGCCAATTGCCTTTGTGTGAGTCTTTAGCAAACCAGACAGTTCAATGTGGTTATGTGGGCTTTTACTAATAAACGCTGGACAGCATTAAAAGTAGAATTGGCTTTTTGGCGTATTGGATCACAAGGCAGAAACCAGTTGAAATTTCCTAGTGACAATATTTCTTACAATGACTGGATGTTTATCTGCTGTTATTAATCAGTAAAACTTCATTGTGGACAGTGCAGGATCCTCTATAAGACATGGAAATACTTTGCCTTGAGAGCTTGGAGTCTGAAAGAAATGTTTCTTGTGTGACTTAACTGAACACAGTCATTTGCATTAAAAGACTGTAGCATTGTAGGGAGAATCTGAATGTTTTGTTGACCGTGTACCTTTACATTTCCAAGGCCCTTTGTGTTCAAATTGTCACTGCCCAGTTGCCTTAGCATCCAGAGATTTACAAAGGGTATGTACTACATGTACTCTGCTTCTGTTAGAGATTCTACTCCTGTTTCTACTCGCTTTGCTTTAAAAAATATTATTTGAAATCTAAAGAAATGTTACTTAATACTCAAAAACCCTGATTTGTTCTGAAAAGCTGATATAAAGCAGAGCAAGACAATTGTCACAAGAGATAAATCAGCCAAGAAATTTACGCAGGTAACTCCACCCTTCTGCTGCAAATCCTTAAATATGTCATATGAGATTAGACTGATACTATGGTAATACTTGTGCCAACAATCAGAACTAACAGACATTTTTGCAAAGGCAGAATTCATGCATGAAAGATTTGTTTTTAATCTGCCCAAATGGAGTAGTTAATTTTATACCCTCCTACTGGAGCTGGAAAGCTCAGCTCCAACCTACTCCCAGTCTCCACCAGCACTGTTTGTCCCCAGATCTCATTGGCACAGACCTGTCCCAGAGCAGAAGGTGAACATAAGAGTTCACAATCCTTACAAGTATTAGTTAAGGGTCTCTCAGGATCAGGAGACTGTGCTGACAGGCCTGTATTTTGAACGTTGTGGTACTCTGACTGAGTGCCTCTCCATAAGATAAATCCACAGACAGCAAGTCAGAGGTTCCTCAGTCTTTGTTGCCCCAGAAAACCCACAGGACTGTACCAGGACCTTGAATTATTGCCATCCACACTGAAACGAGCAGGAGGAGAAATATAATTAAAGAGCATTTCATAACATACATAGTTCTGAATTAAGGTTTCACTGGCAATTTCATTTGGACATTGCCTAACTTTTAAAGGCTTGGCTTTGCAACCTTCATAATGTTCCTGTAACACCTGCAGCATTTCCTGTGCTCCTGAAAGGGACAGCTGTTGGAGCAGGATCACACAGCATCACAGCACCTCCGTGGGCCATCAGCTGTGCTGGCACCTTTGTGTGTCCAGCACAGACTTCTGCCCCTTTTACTGAAAGAGAAACAGCAGCAGTGGACTGTTATCCTCCCTCCAGACCAGCAGCAGAGGGGGATGAGTGTTGGAATTTGGATTATCCAGTGGATTCATAAGACCATTCCTAAGGCTATTTCGTATTTACACAGTTGTTTCAAGCATGTTTCTACAAAACAGTGTGATTTATTAGGAGCTAGCTCTTACACAATGAACTAAAAGCAATTAATTAGTTAAGCTTGCTTAAGCCGACCACAAGATCAACCTAGCAACTTCAGAATCATCCTTGACCAAATTCAGATACCTCTGATACATAGTCCCACTTGCCTTTTCTTAATTTAGTGGCTGCCAGACTAATGAATTGACCCTTTCTCTCTCGGTCATGTGGCCTTTTCACTACCTCCTCCCAGCTGTAAAATTTTGTCATCCAGCTACCCGAAAGCCTGCTCTCCTCCCCCAGGCAGGAGAGGAGGCTCAGCCAAGGACACTCAGCTCCAGTCGTTTCTGTGCTGCTGCTGGGGCAGGCAGCACAAGAGGCAAATTCTTTGCTGGCTGAGGCACCATGAAGACCAGCCTCGGGGAAGCTCTGTTCCACTTCCAGCTCTGCAGGTCAGGGTGTCCCAGCAAGCACAGCCCGTTGTGCCCCTTTCCACCCACACGCCCCTCTGCTCTGCCCTGCGTGGGGCTGCTTCCCACAGCTCCCCCTGCTACTCCCTTCCCTCCTGCTGCCTGTGCCTGACCTCCACTCGCAGACTTGGATCACCTGCTCCTTCCCCAGACTGGCCCTCCTTTCTTAATCTCCAGCAGGACCTCCAAATTTGGTTCCCCACGCCAGGTCTTAGTCCAGTCTCTTGTCTGGTTCTTCACATCACTGCCTATCCCCCTGACTTTCCACTTTCTTACTCCTTTCCTTTCCTTTCCTTTCCTCTTTCCTTTCCTTTTTCCTTTCCTTTCCTTTCCTTTCTCCTTTCCTTTCCTTTCCTTTCCTCTTTCCTTTCCTTTTTCCTTTCCTTTCCTTTCCTTTCTCCTTTCCTTTCCTTTCCTTTCCTCTTTCCTTTCCTTTTTCCTTTCCTTTCCTTTCCTTTCTCCTTTCCTTTCTCCTTTCCCCTTTCCTTTCCTTTCCTTCTGAAGTCTGTTGTGTCTTCTGTCTGGCAGTTCCTTGCCAACCAGTGTCAACATAAAACTCCTCTAATTCCCAGTTGTTCTTTCTTTCTTTCTGTATCTCAATCTCCCATCATGTCTCAAATCTCCAAATTCCATCCAAGGTTTTACCTTCCTCTCGTCTACACCTCCATCTATCCAGACCTTCCTGCCATGTCCTATTCCTTTCACTTGAATTGTCAGTTCACCAGAAGTTTGGCTTCAGTCTCTTGGCCAAGGGCTGCAAGGGGTTTAGTTATTCTGGGGGAGAGAGAGGCATGTTTTGAAGGCTGATGGCACAACAAATCCCACTTCATTTTGTGAGCACCATACCCATCATGGAAATAGTGTATGCCTTTGTCACTCTGTTCTGTCTTCCCCTCAAATGGAACCTTGGTTCCACTGCCTTTATTATGAGTAGACAAAAACTGGGAAGGCTGGACCACTTGGCAGAAGGGGAGAGAGGAGGGCACAGAAACCAAACCTGGAGGATGCACTGGAGAGCCAGAGCCCTTGTCAATGTCTGAAGCTGATACTCAGTGCAGTGGCTGACACCAAGCCATTGAAATCAGACTCTGACCCCCCAGAGCAAAAGCTTCTGCTTGGGGCAAGATGCCTTTGCAATACAAAGGATGCAAAGAAGGAGGAACCTCAAAATGTGGTTCTCTCCTGAAGGACTACAGTTGCTATTTTTACTGTCTCTTCCATTTATATATTCACAGCCAGGTCTGCTTACTTGAGTGACAAGAAGTTATTTTTGCTTTTTTCCCCAATTGTTTTTACAAAGCAAATGTATGATAAAAGGACGGAGTATCTGTGTTCTCAAAAACAAGCAGCACAATTTAGGATTTTAGAACTACCATGTAAAAACTAATTCTGGTCCTGCCAGGTTCTACTTTCACCTCATCAGCCACCTATCCATGTCTGTTAGCAATTTTTTAAACAGGCTTCCTAGGTCTTACAAGAGCTCTTCCAGGTGGAAAGACAGGACATATCAGCACTGAAACAGCACATCCAGAATGTCATGCATGAAGTTATTTTCTTATTTACCTGTATGCACACAAACTTCTTCCACTATGTGCAGTGTCCCAGCTGCCCCAAGGCCAGCAGTTCTTAAGCCTGTTTAGTGCAAGGCAAAATTGCAAATCCAGCAGGCTATCAAGCAAGCTAATCTTCAGTTATACAAATGGAGAGTCAACCAGTTCAAACAATTTATCTTTCAAAGTCAACACAACAAACAACAGAAACAAGCAAGAGCTTCTTCATTCACAACAGACAATAAACTGTATTTTTTTAGTGTAGCTATTCTAGACAGGATAGTAACAGCTGTTAGAAACTCCTATTTTTCTCTGCAGTGAAAGGGCAAATTAAAGGCTTCGGTCGCCTGTACTTTGAAAGGGGAGAAAGGCCAGAATGAAAAACTCAGTTAAACTGAAACAGATGCTGATTATTCCAGCTCCAGTCACGACATCCCTGAAGAAACCAACCTTTCTTGATTTAATTTTCTTTTCTGGTACTTGGAAATCCATTTCTGACATCCCGGAGTAACTTGAAAGGACAAAGCAGGATCCAACAGGACACTCTGTGCTCTGGTAGACAAGCTTCTCTCACCTTTGTTCTGCAGCACCTGAATTTCAGTAGGTAGTGTGCCTACCAAAGACTAACCACATCCAGGTCTAGTATAACTCCCACAACCAAGGAGCAAGAGGGATTCTCAAAAGTGAGTTTAAATCTACAGAGGTTGAGCTTCCTCTGAAGTCAATAAGATAAGCCTGTGCTTAGGCACTCTGAATCATATTCTGAAGAAATCACTTTTTCCATTGACCTCACGCAGACCCTGGGGAGTTGAGCTTTCCAAGGGAAAAGCTACTTCCTCCCCAGGAAAGTGCATTCAAGTCTAAGTGGCCCCGGGTTCACCAGCTTTTCACATGCCTCACGAGCTGCTCGAGTGCTGTAGGTCTGTGCCTGCAGGTGGTACAAGGCATCTCCTACCATTGTACCTGTTTCCCTTGGCTCCCATGGCAGTTCTCTAAAACAGGCTGGCACCAGTACTGTGGTGTGGTGTGGCTCAGATTTCATTTACACTGCGTGTTGTTTCATGCCTTCAGAGATCCCTGGAGATTACTACCAGGCTGACTGGAATGGCACGGTGCGTAGGAATGCGAGTGTAGCCCCAGTTTTTCTCTGCTGAACTTCATACAAGGGCACATCCTGACTCCATTCCACATAAAAGAAGGATCAGGCTTCCACTTCCCTGTTGTCCTCTCTGATCTTCCAGTTCTCAGCAGCCACAAGAGTGGCAGTGTAGCCTGTCCTTCTGAGAGAGAGCCTGAGCACAACCAGTTCTGAACCGTATCATTTTTAGCTGATAAAAGTGTGAAGCTGAAGGAAGGAGGCTCCTGCAGTAGCCAAGAAAGGGGAAAGGTGTCTGGGAGTGGTGGCTCCAGCGAGGCAGAACAACTTTATTACAAGTTTTTTTGAGATTGCTGTGAACAACTCACCTGTGTCCTAGAAGTGGCTGGGAGTGGCAGCACGTCCATGCTGAGCTCTGTGAAACAGCTGCCCCTGCCCAGGCACGTATCACTGCCAGCAGGTTAACCCAGGCCACAGGCACAAGCACTTTTCCTTGGGATTACAGCTTGTCACTGCTGCAAGCTCTGCTGCCTGAAACATGGAATTAGATGAAGATCAGCTGAATAGGAGAGTCTGCAGGAAAACAAACAAATAAACACAGCCCTCATTCGCATCCTCACAATCAAAAATATTCTTTGAAAGTGACATGGGAAGAAAAATTTGAGTGTGAATAAAATATTTGCCTGTTGGTCTTAATAGCTGCAGCTCTGCTATTTTCTCTTCCTCTTCCAGAGTGCCAGCAGGGATTGAGTGCTGGAGCCAGGGATGTATTTCCTGAAGGGTGACAAACAGCAATAAAGCCTAAGGTCAATTCCACATTGAAATTCTTACACAAATTGCTCCCTCCTGAAGAAAAGAGATGGATGAAAAATAAAATCAGAAAGTAGTATGAAATAAGTAAACCTACAGTTCAGTTACAGGAAGTGAGAAGAACAACCCTAACGATGATGGCTCAGTCAGGGAGCCAGGCATTACAGGGAGTACACCTATAAAGGGAGGTTTCAGCTGAGGATTTCTAAATGAAACCCTAAAAACTAAATCATTCAGGTGCAGGTAGATCTTCCAAAAGGAGATCATGAAACTCCTGCCCAGAGTCATGAAAACTAGAGCAGAGTGAGTGCCAGCAGCCCTAACATTTATGATTATTGTGGTAGTACACAGGAGCCTTGATCTTTGTGGGGGGAAGCTGTACAAGAAGAATTTTCTGATTCAGAGGTTGAAAGCCAGTGTAAGACCAGAAAAATGACACTTATTTGTCACAGGCACAGGGAGCATGAGGAGAGAAAAGCAGTCAGAGTGCTGCCGAGCTTTTTCATAGGCCATACGGACAAGGAGAGTGTTGGAGAGAGCTCCAAAAGATTTTTTTTTTCAGCACACATTATTAAGAGCCTGGTTGCACAGAGATGTTTGAAATGGCAGCAAGGAGGCAGTGGAACTGGTCATCACAAGCTGATCTCAGGAAAAGAGCTGATACCCCAGTAATACTCTGGAACAGATGAACAGGGATGGGCTAGGGAAAGACGGATCGTGAAGAGGAAGGAGCGACGCAGAGCGAAGGGCTAAGAACAGTCCTGCATTGTGAGGACAAGGGCTCGCTTATCCAAGAGTTTTCTTTCCCTCTCTTGTTTCTCAGGGGGAGGAGCGGCGTTTCAAGGGAGAATAATACAGTCAATTGACTGTGTTGAGAGATTTATGGTTTGACTTTACCATGTGTTAAAATATTGATTCTCTTTCTAACATATGCTTGAGAAATTGACAATAGCTTTTCTATGCAGAAGACTGACTTCTGCAAACAAAAGGTGGGACTTCATAGTAGGATGCAGCGAGGATGGGTAAAAACAAAGTGATGTAAGCGAAGCACAAGTCTCGATTTTCTTCCACTCAATTAAATAAAGATAGCAAGAGAGACACTGAGCAGTGTGTGGCGGTGAGGAGCTGGAATAATTAAACAATAATCTGACAGACGGTGCACTTACGGGCAATTACAGCAAGCCTCTGCTGGCACTCCAGGGCACGAGGCCAAAGACTTGAGCGATTCAAACCACACAAGTAGAGCAGTAACCTCCTGGAAATGCCAGGGTAGAGCATTTGGCTTAGGAGCCCAGAATGGGACTTACATGGAGCCAGGTCTCTGCATTTACCAGGTGTTAGCAGGAAGAGCAGCCTGTCAAAAAGCTGTTTCTGTGTCCCTTGGATAATGCATTTCCAGGCACGTCTCCTTGCCTTTTGCATACAGCTTGAGGATCCCACTGCATCAAACAACAAACTTAAAATAAGCATATTCAGAAAGCACAACTAAAAGAAATCATTTGTCTGTCAACTCCCTCTCAAAAACAAGGACTGGGTTAAACACCAAGCTATCAAGCTTCAGGCTCTGAAGGCATTTGGGATTCCCGCAGGGAGCCACACCAGGCTTTCTGTTCCCCGCCTCACCCCACCCAGTAAACCCAAACCACCTTCCTGCTCTGTCTCTGAAGCCGGGCTCTGTGTCCCATGGTACCACTCAGCAGCTTCAGGGACAACTGCATGAAACCTGCAGGTGTATTTCTGAAAGCACTGGGATGCATTGTTCAACAAATGCTGCCACACTGCATTTCTGATCTTGTCAGCACATAGAGAGGAGAAACAAGCTCTAGAGTTTTAGAAAAGAAGAAAAGAGAGAAAGATCCAAGTGGAAAGCAAACACAGGTCAGGTGCTGTTAAAAGCTTCTTAAACTGTCAACAAAGTATTTACTTAAACTCAGAATAGAAAGTCACCTTCAAGATGGGTAGTTCTCATCAAAGTGGCTTTATTTTTAAACACCCCGTGTCTGGAGCTACATGATTATACAGGACTCTGAACCGAATTTTTGCTTTTTAAAGTAAGGACTCGATTCCAGACTTTCTTGTCATATGGAAAACATGAACTTGAAAGGCTCAAAAAGCAGAAGGAAAATAAAAAGCATTTAAAATGTATAAAGACAAAAAACAAGCCTCATAAACAAATGGGACTGGCAACATTGCTTCACCTAAATGCTTTTTTCTTCTACTTAGTAGGAGATGTTTCTCAAGACTTGAAATAAGTGTTGTTTTGTATCTGCAGGGCTTTCAGCAAGCGGCTGCCAAATTACGAAACCCTCTGGATTCCAGCAATGCACATCTCTGCTGTCTGCTGCACTCGGAGTATCTGGGAACAGGAGGAGGAAAACAAGCTTATCATTTATAAAATTATTGCTGGTTTTGTGGTTGTGAGGCTCTCTGCAGTGCACAAGAATAACTTGTTTGTGAGATCAGTAAAATAAGGATGTGCAACCTGGAGCGCGTTGTCCTCTCCATGGATACCACGCTTACGCTTTCTCAAATAACACTCAGCTTCATCCCAAGGTCGAGTCTCAGGGCTCTGGGGATCTTCGTGCCATGGGGACACAACTTGAGACCTGGGCACAAGGACAGTCTTGTTCTGGCTTCTCCAGCCCCGTGGAGTGGCACCAAGATAATGCACTGACTCAGCACAGTCCCACTGCGAGTGCACGGTGCTTTTCCCGGATGGAAGGGTTTTGGCAAACAGCTTCCTAGCTATTCCTGGCCACTGGAAAGGCCCATGAGAGAAATGAATGGGTGCTCAAGCACATGTCGGCCCCAGGGGCCAAAAAGGTCAAAAACTGGGGTCTAACTATGCTTTCATTAAGCAGAAGAGATTGGATCTCTCATCTGTAGCTGGAAAACTTGCAATTTTTCTTGTTTCTCTTCCAACAAAACAAGGGGAATTAGGTCCTCTATGAAATGCTTTTCCTTCCTCTTAACTATAGCCAACACTGTTCTAGTGAATAAATACCAGCCTTAACTCAAAACTAAACCCAGTCTTGTTTTTAAGGTGCTTTGAAAAGTAGGATAT
Organism: Daphoenositta chrysoptera; assembly: GCA_013397915.1. Classification (NCBI taxonomy): domain Eukaryota; kingdom Metazoa; phylum Chordata; class Aves; order Passeriformes; genus Daphoenositta; species Daphoenositta chrysoptera. Next base: position 70,447 of record VZRO01005691.1, read on the forward strand.
TAAGCTGCATGCCCATGCCCCCCTCCTCTCTCTCATCCAGACCTCCCAGTCATGAAGGTGGTAACTATGATTTTTTTTCCCCAGGAAAGGAAAAAAAAGGAAGGAGGTGTTTTAAAAACAGACTTACTAGAAACTGTTGAAAACAACCTCCACAATCACGCCTGTCCCAGTGCTATCAGCTTTCTAGATAGGCTGCCAAGCTGGCATTTGAGTAGCTAAGAAAATGGATCTAGTACAGGATGCCAGACTCCTCAGTCACTAAAATGCTCAAGTAACAAACTCAGTTGACCATTGTTTCTTATCACCAAGCAAACAAACCCCGTTGGCAGGAAAACTGCTTTTGGAAAGTGATTCCCTGCACGACTGAGATGGGCTCCAAATGCCAGTGCTCACATAATGCTGGACTCCAGGTGGCCATTGGCACTGTGAAGGACACTGGCAAAAAACCTGGCCTGCGATTTGATTTCAACATCTTGCTTTCAGCTCATTCCTGCTGCTCTGCAGGCCATATTTGTTACCACAGGAATAACTCCTGCTTTCACAGGGCAAAAATTTCAGTCATAACTGGGTATCTTTTATGTTCATTTTTAGCCAGAGCCATTTCTAAGATACTGGATTGTTTCTTAAAAACAAACGAGCAAACAACTACCAAATTACTGATCTACGAATTGCATGTACTGTTTAAAATGCCCTGGTCTACAAACATCCATCACAAAGCAGTGCCTCACCCTTTCCCTTCCAGTCAGCACGAAATACTGATTGGCACACGGAAAAGCACATCAGACAAAGGAGCTTTTCCCACTGAAATCAGTGGCAATGCTTCTGAGCACTTCAAAGGGTAGAGAAGGATGTCCCCAGCAAGCACATCCATTTTACAGCCTCATCACCGCCAATCTTCTGCCCTGAAAGTGGAAGATGTGAGTAAGAACAAAAAGGGCCCGTTTCTGTGCTGCCCGGGACCGGCCCAGGAGTGTTATCTTTGGCCAGCTCCACAAAAGGCAGGAAGGAGGAGCCCGGCTCTCACCCTCTGCGGGTTCTGCTGGCCCAGCATCAGGCGAGGCTCCCAGCGAGGTGGAACCGGGCTACCTGAGGGACTCTCAGCTTCCTACTCTAGGTTGCTCAGAGGAAAAAGGAAATAGTTCTGGAACAATGCAGACAGAGGCTTTAAATAACTACCAGAGAGGTGCCACTTACTGGAAACTAAAAGTTTTATCACCGTTCTCCCAGCAAACCTTGGATCCCACAGCTGACAGGTCCACCTGAGGTAGCAGAGGGAAGCACGCAGACAGCCACCATCAAGGCAGAATGGAAAAGAATTATTAGCAAAGATCATTTTCTCCCTCATTTTACTCATCCACGGCCAGTCCCTGTGCATAGCAAGGGGCCAGATCTGAATCCCAGAGCACGGCCAGGAGCCGTCCCCGCCTGCCAAGGCCAGGTTAGCAGGATTAGGGGCCCGAACTGCCGATCCCGGGCACACAGGGCTGCAGGGCACACGGGCAAGCTCATTAGCGAACTAAAATTACAGCACATCCCGGCACCGGGGCTCGCTGGGCCGTGGCCAGGCCCGGGACAGGTGAATCCCTCTCGGCCGATCCCGGGCCACTCGCGGCTCCCCGCGGGGGATTCCCAGGGAAGCTGCTCCCGCTGGCAAAGCTCCGCTCCCAAAGGCGGACCCCTCTGGGGGGCGTGGGGGATCTCGGCGCACTGGCCCATCAGGTTCGGCGACATTTAAGCTCTCGGTGTTTAGAAAGACACCGGCTTTTACTGCTGTTTACATGTCAAACAACAGCATGATTCACACCGCGAATCCCGAGGCGCTGCCTGGAAACGAAAGCCGGGACGCGTACGCCCTGGCCACGCCCGTCTGCTGGACGGACTCTGCTGGGGATTTTATTTGCAGAAGCAGAAAATAAACCATAAAAGCGCCCCAAAGCCTGAGTTCCGCGGCGGGCCCCGGCGGGCGGGCAGGCAGCGGCTCGCCAGGGCCGGGCAGGCCCGCGCAGGTGGGACGGCTCCGCCCCAGCGCAGAGCCCGGCGCAGCCGAGGCGGGGAGCGGCATCCCGGGCCCGGGAGAGC
>VZRO01005691.1:72914-89315 GCA_013397915.1 Daphoenositta chrysoptera
GTCGGGCGCTGCTGGTGCCGATTGAAGGCAGGCCATGTTCTAAACGCGTCTGTAGAGGTACAGAGCCCTCGGCCCGCGGGAGGAGGCTCTACACAACCCCACTGCTCCCGGCCGGGCTCGCCAGACCCGCTCTGGCTCCCGGAGCACAGCGCGCTCCCGGCCCTGGAACGGCCGTTCCCAGCATTTCCGAACACCTGAAATCTCGACCTGGAACTGAAAAACAAAGGAGAGGCTCTACCGTGTTCCTGTCAGCGAGTCTTCCTTTGGTCCGTCTTGTTCGTGAGCAAGGGCTTGGCGAAGCTGTGCTGCAAAGACACGTTCACAGTATCTGTGCCTGCCTGGACACTCCTACGCAAGTCAGTTGTGTTTTCCAAAACAGATCTGGTAAATACTTACTTAACCATGAGCTTAATTACTCCGTGCTCTCCTCCTGATGGCAATACCAAAGGGCAGCGTTAGATGTACTGCTTAATTTGTTCTGTTTAAAATAAATAAAAAGGAGGCAGAAACAAGAGCTTCACAAAAAATATTTTTAATATGTTTTACCAGAACTTTTCACTTTTCCAGTTACATAGAAAAAAAAAACAAGTTTGGTACATGGGGGCTGAAACCAACCAGTGTTCTCCCCCGAAACAGATGAATTAATCTTGTGACCCAACTGTATTTTCTTGGGCTCTTTAAAACAAAGAAACTGCTATTTAATTTTTCCTCCCAAAGCACAGTATATCTTCAGCAGCAATGGAAATGGGATCACAGCAGCTTAACTTGACCCTTCTATAATAAAGCTTTGTATAAACCAGTGATTTTATGATGACAGCACTGTCCTGGAAAGAGCGAGCGGCAGTCAGACGTGGATGCACACGAGGAATGATTAGGTCAGAAACATGGCACATACAGAGATAGCTTATTTGAAGGCACCACCACAGCAGAGTGGCCAGTTGTTCTACTATATGCCCAAAGAAAAAAACACTTCTTCCTGAAATTTACAAAACTATTAAAAAAAAAAAAGAAACAATTTGTACCCAAAACATGTGCTCTTAAAAAAATACGAACTGTGCTAAGCAACTCTTAAATTTGGTATGTCCTAGATGTGTATACATATATACATACACACACCAGAGGAGCATGCGTGTTGTATATATCGACAGCAAGCTATGTGTTCCCTTTCAACTTGTAAGGCTTCAGGAGGCAGTTCTCACATTCAGTAGCTTTCTAGCTTAAGACGACCTCCATCTCCTTCACTCACAAAGCGCTTCCTGCCCCTGTAAGAAAGTACAAAGTATCTTTTCAGTAATTGAGAGTAGCATTGCTTGTTTTTTCTTGCTGAGAAGAAACTTCTCTTGGTCTTGGAAGTCAAATATAAAGTGTAAGTTCAGCAGGGTTAGCAGTGATCACAATGTCAGCTCAGCTGCTTAAAAATGCTAGTTTGGAAAGCTAGGAATGGCAGGTTTCTACCTAAAATTGAAGTACACAAACCAAAAATGCCTCTCAACATATATTTGGTAACCAAAGTATAATCAAGCTTTTGATGCAGTGATGACTCTCAGCCCTCCCACACCCCCCAACCTGAAAAACATTTAGATACCAACACACACACACAGAGTTTTAAGTGTAAAGTCCACAAATGGAGGCTGTTCTTGATAAAGATGCTAACATTTCGAGATCCAAATTTATCACAAGCTGTCAAGATGGTTTAAGAACTCTAACAAAACACCCAAAATAGAAAAGACCTGCCAAATAAATAGTATTCCCAATGCATAAAACTGTGAATAATAATTATAATATCCTATTGAAAAATTTACATGTATTCCCCAGAGGAAATGAAACTTATTAACTGTTTTGTGACCAGTAAGGAGCTAACAGCATAGTGATTATCTACAGTTCAAACAGCATTATTTATGCTACAAGTAACCAAACCATAACAAACCAAAAGCACTATTCGAATCACAGGACAGATATGAGGGATGGGGTGTATAGAGCTTATCCCATATCAGTGTCCTGTTCCTTTTTATATAAATATTAGGACTGGTTGACTCATCTTAGAACTCTACTCACAATGTTTGGTAAATTTAAACCATTTTTAAAGGATATTTTTCTCATTTCCCCAGTATAGCTGACAGTTTTCCACTGTCACTAATGGACCATTGTGACACCTGGATCTTCCAGCTCGGTGCTGCACTGATTTCTACCAAGCAAATCAGGAAACCAGAGGAGAAGCAGCCTTTATCCTCCGGGGAGCTCTGAGGGGTTCTGCCTGGGATTCACAGGAGGCTGTCTTTCCTCAAATATTTATCTCAGCCTCCACCTACCAGGTTTCACATCAGTGCAGCTTCCTAATACACCTTTTACCAGTCCAATGGTTTGTCTGTCCTCCAGTTTCCACTCCCAGTCAGTAACACTTTGCTCCTAAGATGCTGCTTCCTGTAACCTGTGAGAGGAACGAAGGGCAGTGCCCTTGCCTGTACACAAAGAAACAAGTACCTTGAAGGGCAGAGGTCTCTCAGAGGTTTGGAGATGATTCCAGCCTGAAAGCATTCCTCTACAAAGCGCTCGAGCACAGAATAGGAGTGTGGCACATCCAGGTTAATGTCTGGGATTTCACAGTAAACCCGTTCATAGCCCTGCAGTGAAAGGATTCAAATCATCATCTGGTTATTCCAGGAGGTTATTGCAATGTTTTTAAATACCCTTCTGCACTCCAGAGGATTTTTTATATGGTTTCACACATATGTGGATAGTTTCAACAAACCTAAAGCAGAGCAGCTACAAGTCAGTAGGGAAATAAGGTATATGATATCACCCAATACCATGGCATTATACAAATACATACTACATAAAAACACAACCTGAACTTTTAACTTCTTTAGAAGTCAGAAATCCAGATAGTACAAAATCCCTGTGTTAGCCTGCCTGTTACTACATGGGTAGTAACATGGGAAGAAAATTAATGTGTCTTCCATGTAAATGAACAAAATGTGGCCACAAATGACCAACACAATGGTTTATGCAGCACGGAAGAGACTGGGAACAACCAGAGATGACTTCATCACTTCCCACCAGCAAAACAGCTGGGTCAATTTTTATATAAATCTTGGTGTGGTCCCCAGTCTGCCCTGGGACAGAATTGTTGTCCTATACTCATCCTGAGAAGTAAAGTCACAGATGATTCCAGCTGTGCAAAATACTGGTTTCTATACTGGCTCATTTGTAATCAGCAGGCCTTTATGATATTACTTCAGTTACAGAGAACTACCAGATAAAAACACAAATTTAAAAAACAAAGCAATATTGCAGCATTTTAGATGATTAGTTTTAACCATTTAACTGAATAATGGCAGCTGGAAATTTTGGAAGACCTTATGCATAAAGTTCTCTAAATGCCATACTTACTCTTTTCATTTGGTCCACAGTAATGACAGAAGACTTCCACAGAGTTTTCAACAAATCCAGTATCATTTTAAAGGTCTTTTCTCCAGTTGACTCCAAAACCATTACAATGGCCTAAAACAAATCATGCAAGTGTTTTGACTAAAATGAAAACAGTGGCTCAGGTACATGGTGTGTGAACATATGAGGTACACAAAGGAGTGAATGCATTATTAGGAATTTTCCGGGGAAAAAAGCCCATTTGTTACATGCACTCAAAATTTCAGTTTAATATTATTATTATTATTATTTGAAAAGAAAAACTAATGAAAAGTTCTTTGGGTAAGATAAAAGATATAAAAAACCACAATGAACTTGACAGAGTGAAAAGCATTGTCTTTCTGTCTCTGGTTTCAGCACTACTTGGCTGTATCCATATGGCTGCTGCAGTACATATGGCAATTAATTAATTCTGTGAAATTAATTTTGTATCCGTGGGGTTTTAATTTTGTATCCATGGGGGTTTCTTATCTATGATTTTAGAAGGACTCAGAAGCTTAAAATCTACAATACTCCACAATCCCCATCAACTGAAATGCTTCTGCAGTTCTATTGTGAAGGAATTTTCTGTAACAAGTCAATTTACTGAAAAGGAAATTTTGGAGATTGTGGGTGTTCAGTTTTATTGGTAAACAACCATTTCCCAATTTGGCAGATAAAAGAGTACAAAAATGGGAACAGTCTCCCATATAAGCTGGGTCTGAAATATGTGAGCTTTTACTAATGTGCTGGGTGAAACAATCCCACCCTGAAAAAGGAAGCTCTAGAACTTAACCAAAACAGGTAACACCCAGATATCTGAAACTAGAAGGAAATAAACACCAAAACAAAGCATGGGAGGTTTTTTTTGCTGCTATTCTTCAGCAGAAAATAAACTGAGATCTTATTTTCTTATTTTCTTTATAATAACCTGAAATCAACTATTTAACCCCTAAAAATTACTTCTAGATTTTCCCAGAGTCAGCAGCAGCTTACCTGTTGCACAATGCACACACAAATAAGCACATAAACCATTAACTTTACATGAAACAATTTAGTTATTCAAATAACAAGCAACCTAAGCTTCAGAAGCCAGTTATATTATTTGCATGCCCACATCAAAATACCAGCAATTATTAAAGGGACTCTGATTTCTCCTTACTTCATATACAAGTTCGTGGTGAAAATGGGGTACTTCCAGTTCCTGAAGGCAGCGTTCTGCTTCCAATACATCTCCAGAAAGCAAATACTCTTTCAGCAACATATCAATCTATTGAATTTTAAAACAAAAAATCCAACACTAATTAGATACAAAATTTAAAAGCTTTCAACTGTTTTGATAATCCACTATCAACCCAGCAGCAAGTTAGTTCCTCAAACTTGCTGCCAGTGCTTTTATAAATGTCATTAAATTCAGGTATTAATTAAATGGAGACGTTATCAGTAACCTGAAACACTGTGAGCCAAATACCTATCCACAGTGCTGATACACAAGCACCAAAACTACTGCTTTATAAGCTGTGTATCACCATAAAAGGTGAATATGGGCGTGATTAAGTTTATCTTCTCCCTTGAATGCCTCCTCCTATTATTTGTTACACTCCCAACCTAGAAATTGTAACATGACCTTTTCCTTTAGACCTGCTTACTTCATAGCATGGATCTCTAAACTTTCCTGTTTCTTCCTCTCTCTTTTTTCAGTCATTACTGTGCTTTTGATCAGCAATGCCAAAAAAAGAATAGTTTATCTAGTTTAGCCAGTTTCATCTTGGCTCTTCTAATTACTTCGTCACTTTATACTGTGAGGTCTAAAAAACCTGAATGCTTACAAGTTTTGTAAAAAGCAAAAATAAACATATACTTGCAATACAGAATGTTGTACTAGCGAGTTCCCACCAGTGACAAATACAACAAAATCAACAAAATTATCTACACCAGTTTGTAAAAGCTACTTCACTTCATCTAAATCAATTAAAGAAAAAAGAAAGTCCAAACAACAAAACAAAACCAACACTCGTGACATAAGACATCATTTTAGTAGGGAATACAGGTCTCTCTTCCCTCTACCCCAAACAAGGTAAGCTTAGACCAGCAGCCAGCTGGAGAGAGGGGAGTTTTGTCATTACCTCTTTGACCAGGTGTTTCACAGACTGCTGGCCCCCTCCTGCCCCCCACACGCTGTCGATGCGCTTTCCTCCCTTGCTCATGCTCAGCAGCACCGTGGCTCGGTCCAGTGCAGCTCTAAAGGCAAAGGCAGTGCTTAAAACATTGTTACAGAACTTTATTAAATGCATCTGCAACTTCCCCCACGGCCATTTCTCCTCAGACAAAGCTACCAGATCTTTGGGAAGAGGTCAGGGTTATCAGCTCCATGGGGACCGTCTGGATCAAAAAAACAGCAAGTAAGCTCCCTGCATTGTCTTTCTGTCTCCCTGTCTTTCTGTAGATTGAATCACCAATGCAGAACCTGAAACATCCTCACAAAAAACAGCTGAATATTTTCTTATGCAGAAATTGATTGTATCCAGGCTCCTCCAAGAATGCAGCTTGGCAGGTGGATCTCAAACAAAAAAGGCCTGAGTTGCTGCCACACTCAAGAACAGTTTTTCTACTGAAATACTCTTTTCCGTTTGGGTCTGAAGAATTGTGAAACCTTTAGAATTTAAGCCAAAGGAAACACTTCAGAAGGTAAATATGTAGATGGAAAAATGGCACAAGCTAGGGATGTCTGCCAGTTTATTGAAAAAATTATAAAAAGGGAAGTAAGGTGAAAAAAAAGAAGTCTCGGATACAGTATGTACCATCCATGTAAAGGAGGAACAGCTCTCCCAGTCCTCATGCTGGGGGCAAGCCAATAACAATAACTATTCACCAAGATTTAATGAGCAGGAAGGACTGGCCAAGAAATAACAAAGGCAGCAAAGCATCCCAGATGTGCAGAATGCAGGCTACAATCCTTCAAATCACAGGACACATTTGTGTAAGTGACAGACAATTTTCTCCATTTGAGCCCCCAAGGTAGGCAGCTAAGCACTGCTCTTCCTTCTGAAAGTGCCCAACTATAATCATTGCAAATGCAACTTCTGGAAGACACAGGAGTTCAGCACCTCCAAATCAAGCCTGAAACATACACTTACAGGGGTAAGAAAAATAAAACATGAGTCATTATTAAAACATCTCTCTTTGTCAGAGATTGCTCCTTCAAACTTGTCACACTGACATGGAAAACAATTGTACTTCTTGACAAATAGAGCATTACAGAGAAAGTCCCAGCAATCACTGCACAAGCTTCAAATCTTTGTAAGGCAAAACAGTTAATCCCTTGTGTATTTCACAACATATTTACAGCAGCTGTCCTGATGCTATATTTACCCATTAATCACATTAAAGCTTTTTCTAAGACAAAACCTTCTATAACCACTTCTTGTTTCAGCTCATTTTTCACCCTCGAACATAAGCTGGACAACAAACCTGACAAATTGAACTCAAATGTATTAATACATTTTTCAGAACTCAGTATTTCTCCTCTGACTTGAGTCATTCTGGATTTTGTTGGTTTTGTTGCAGATTTTATGGGGTTTTTTTTCATTTTAAATTAGGAAAAAAAAAAAAAGAAGTTAAAGAACTGCGTGATTTATTCTGAAGCTGTAAATTCCTGATCATCATCTTTGACATTTGGAATAGAAAACTGTTTCCATATACAAAGCAAGGAAATTACCGAGCTTGGACACAATCCACAGTGCCTTTGTAGCCATCTATGTAGGTACTGCTTAGGATCCCATCTCCAACAGCTCTAGCAATGAACTGGCCCACCAACTGCAACAAAACAGAAGCATTTTTAATTAAATCCTGAATTTCAAAGAAGTTCTAAATAGATAATTATAATGTACTCGGTTTTCAGATTTTATTTAGATGAGCTGTTCCAAAGTCAAAACACAGCCTGGGTAATTGGGAGAGGATCACAGACAGTAAGAAAATCAATAGATATTTTTCAAAATACAGAGTCTATTTCAGTTTATCTGATCTATTTTAGCCACAAAAAGCTTTTGACTACTGGCATAAAGATTTACAAATATACCTGCGGTGCCCTGGGAGAATCCAACACCAATTCAGGTAGTTCTTTGAGCAGTCTATCAAAGGATTTTTCCACATCAGTTTTGCTTACTACTGTCCCACAAAGGTCGGAGATAAGCTTAGATGTCATTTCCCTGTGACTAGCCTTCCCCTCTAATGCCAAGGAAACAGCCAGCACTGGTACACTGTATTTCATTTCACCAAGGTTTAAATTCTTCAGCATCTCCTAGATAAGATTTGAAAAACAAAACAATGAGATTTCATAATTTTTATTATTTAAATACATAAATAGATCTCAAATAAATATTTATGTGCTTATATTTATACAATTGCATATATGGTTTCTGCTCATGTAATTAATATAACTGCTTGGGTATTCTTATAGTACATTTCTTGCCAACTTCTGTATAAACTCATTCATAGTTAGCAGTTGCATTACTGTGTATGCTACAGCTTTGCCCCCTAAAACAAAGAAATAAAAAGGCATGAAACATACCGAAACTTCGTTAGTATCTCCATGTTCAAAATACTCCTGGATGATTGGTGTTAAAGTTTTTTCAAATGCTCTTTCATCAAGAGGTAAAACTACTGTTTCATAGACACAATTTTCCTGTTTTAAAAGACAACATAAGCAGATACCCTTTATTGTCTCTTCTTGCACCTTATGCAGTACTAAGAGCATCAAAACAGATTTTTTTTAAATCCGTAATGCTTTGTTCTTGGTAGTCAATATTCTGCCAAAAAACATTACACTCAGTCTCTCCTATTAAAGCGTGGGCAATGCTGGCTAATTGTCCTACTTCTTCACATTTTGAATTTACTGTTAGCTGCATTCAACTGAAAGGCTGAATTTACAGTTAAATAATGGTGAACACACCGAACTCTGTTCCTAGGATTCAACTGATACCACAGGAGCAAGGCTCAAATGCCTCCATCCTGAAGGTAGAGAGAGAAGCTCCTGTCGCAGCCCAGCAGAGCTGGCTGTGCCACAGCACCTTCCCCTGCAGTGGCACTCCCACCCCTGGCAGGAAACCTGCCCTGTTCCCTCTTCCTCAGTGACTGTGTGACCAGACAGGCGGTGCCATGCACAAATCACAGAAAAGGCATTTTCAGAACATTTGTGAGCAAAGACATTCCCTAAGGGAAAAAAGAGTCACACAGAAACTGCCTCACGTATCACCTGTCCTGCAGAGTTCCAGCAGCACCAGATCTCCCTGTTCTAATTCAGTTCCCTACTCTGCACCTACAGAAGCAACATTCAGAGCAATCCTACAGAGCTCAACAAAGACATCTGAACATAGACGTTTTTCAACTAATGTTTAATGGAAAGAAAGTTTTAACGATCAAACAGTTTAGCAGAAATCAAAAAACCTATCCTTCCATCATACCAAAGCTACACAGAATGTTCATTCTTCATTAAACTTTGTTCTGTGGCTTCTCAGCCCCATTTTTAATGGCTGTTTCAGTTAATGTAAAGTGTAGAATTTTAGGAAAAACTGATTTTCCCTGGAAGAAGATTTTGATATTCCCACATACCATTTTTTCAGCAGCTATGGCTACAGCAAACAGCCTCTACTCAAAGGACACGACCACTGTTCTGAAGTCATACAGAATGTACTTATGGTCAGTCTTGCAATTGTATTGATCTCAGAGACTTTAGCAATCTGTGTTTGTAATCGGCATTTCCCTTTCAATTATAGAAATCCCCTCTGCCCAATAAGCTTTGCTTTCTTTTCCCCTGCCCCAGTAAGGGGGTGTAAGATACAATCTTTCATAACATATTCTAAATAAATATATGTCAACAAAATATCCAGTCTATCGACTTCATGCTGGTTTGAAGTGTTTATACCAAACAGATAAGACATTGGGTGGGCTGGGAATACAGGGAAGAGAAAAATCTATACAGGATACTGTCCCCACTGAACTCTCAACTCGAGCAAGTCTGTGTTGCATTTTTAACACAGTGCCTCTGTGCAGTATAGAGCAGCACTGCAACATCCACCTCCTTGGGAACCAGCAGTGGAGAACACACCTGGAAAAGCAATGCTGCTCACTCAGGCACAGAAAGAGAACCTGGGGTTAAGATTTGTTAGTATTACACTGTGACTTCTACACCAGCTGACTTTTTACTGGCCAATAATCTATTCTTGAGCATAAAAATGAGCATTTAGTGTAGCCAGGCTGACATTCATGTTAGCTCACAAGGCCATTGAAATCAGTAAAAGGAAATATAAACCAACACTGCAAAGAAACTATTTGCATACCTGGTCATCATCATAATTAGGATCCTTAATATCTACTTCTTCCACATCATACACTTGACCTGGTGTCCCCCAAACTCCTTTACCACCTGCTCCACCTGGCAAAACACAGGAGAGTAAGTAAGGACCACCAGTTTACAAACAACACTTCTGAGTTCTACACAACATTCTTTCACTTAAAAGTGATCTATCACTGTTTGTGCCCATCTCCTGACTAACAATATATGCTGAAAAGGGTGTGTTTGTCTGACAAGTTCTCACTTCCACAGCCACTTTTCATCAGTTTCCAGTAAGACAATAGAAGCAGTATGGAACTTCACAAGAATTACTGAAGGTTGAAACTGTACTTTCAAATATAACCCTGATTTAAATTTGCATTAGTAACAGTCCTGTGAACCACCAACATTTCAAATGTATGAAGTCTGCTAAGGAAAGGTACTTCCCTCAAAGACAGATGCTGATTGATCACAGACATGCTGTATTTGCTGCTACCTGCTACTGCCATCCACTGTCTAACAAAGGGCCAAATGCCTGCACAGAGACTGTGGTTTATGAAAACAATTCCCAGCAGAAAAAAAAAAGTACTGCACTTTGAACAAATCTTTATCTTTCTCATTCTACTCTCTTAATAAGCTACACCAACCTTTCTTTGGCAGACCTCTTCCCTTTCCAGACCGGGATCGCCTGTCCAGGAGTTTCCCCTTTGGGCTCGTTGGTACAACTCCAATCTTCAGTGTCTCTCCATTCTCACTAACAGAGTCTCCTCTCCCAGAATCTCTAGAAGAGTTTTTCCTCAACCGTCTCTTTGCTTTAGCATTTATTTTGGCTTCAGTAATTGAAGTTGCAGGAATCCAATTTCCATTGATTTCAGTTTTTCGTTCCTCAGACCCACCATTTTCTTCATCACCAGAAAATGGAGCATCATTTAGATTCTCAAGTTCTTAAAAAGAAGACAGAAAAAAAAAACTTTTATCTTAGAATACCAAAACACACTGCATTTAGAAAGAATTATAACATTATGTAGAACTCTTGTTTCCAACAGTGTTAAGGCAAATGTTGCTTTTAAGATATGCCTACATATTGCAGTAATAAGGAGTTCCTTATTCCCCTGCACAAAATATCCACAATCTAAACAGAGCAGATGTCAAGAACTGGAAAGCAAATTAATAAAACCATACATAAATAAGTAAACACAGAAAACCCCACCCTTGTTAAACAAAAACTCAGAACTCCTCAGTGCATTAGATCTAAGTGCCTCGTTCTCACTCCACCCACTCTTCTCTTGATTTAGAATCAAATGAAACTGCCAATAGAGTAAATTCTGTAGGAACTCACTAATGTTAAAAGACTTGTCACCAAAGTGAAATTAACTCCCTAAATCATCAACCAACATTCCCCTTATTCAATTCAAGGAATTTCAAACACAGCTCACTAACAAGAAAACAAACAATTTAGGCATAGAAAAATATAAAAATATCACTACTTTTTGTTTTTAAAGTTATGGGGGGAAAATGCTGTTCATTACAAAGCTTGGAGAGCTTGGTAATGGAAGACTTATAGAATACATAGTCCTTTGAATCAGTGTGATCTCTTCTCCACGAATTGTTCTTCACTGTAGCTTCTGTCAAGACTTTCTAAACACAACACAATAATAGGTTTGCTCTGTACCCAACAAAAAACTCTCTCACAACTGAAGGATCTGTAAATATCTCAGAGCATTGAGAAGTGCAATAACTTCACTCTCTGAGGAAGCTAATGCACATTTCATGTTTAGGTCTAAAGTCTTACTTCACAAAGTTAAGTTGTCCCCCACTTGCCCTGTGGGGTTCGGCAGGATGTCTTATTTCAAGCATTATAAACAAAAGCTTTCACAAGCTATTCTTCCCCTTCTTAACCAATCAAGATGGAAAAGAAAAAAAAAAAAAAGAAAAAGCACATGAGAACCTATTTACATTCCAGTGAGTACCCTGGGAGTCCTTGCAAATTAGAAGACACATGCACAAAGAGAACAGCCTCAGCTCTCTGTACACAGCTCTCTGTTTCTTGAGAACTGAGTCCTAAAGACACAACCCACAGCCCTGACACCAGCAGGGCAGTAAGAGGGCACTCAGACGAAGCTGCTTGTCCAAAACTGCTTTATAGAAAAGCTCACTGCTATAAACCCAGAATATGAAGAATATTCAAAATTTACATTTGAACTTAGCTAATGTATTCATTCACCATTCCGATACTTCTCATTAGCAGCATGCATTTGGCAATACTTCTCCGAATTACGGTTTTTTCACTTCAAAACAGGTTAATGAAAAATTGTTTTGAAAGCAAAGTGCACTAATGAAATATTGCCAATCTTCAAGTATTTACCCATATCAAAGAGGATATTACACTCCAAACAGAGCAAACTTTGATGGAACTGCCTCCTTTGTGATCAAAGAAATAACATTTAGACACTGGTGTTCACAGATGTGAATGCTACAGCTGAGCAATAATGCAGCCATTCCAGGCTAAGCTTCATCTTTCCACTCATTACTCCCACAAAAGCATTCCTTTTATGCTTGCAGCAAGCTAAAAAAGAAAAGCATGCATCACATCCAGGAAAAGATTTCTCACAAGCAGCTTTCTCAGTTTGTCTAACATTTTAATAAAACAATGAGAGATTTGCATAAAGCTAACAGAGGGGAAAAAAAGAGCAAACCCAAACAGGTTTCCTTCCTCTCATTCCCCAGGAGACCCCATCAGCAACAACCAGCTCCTCTCAGTCAAATGCACTCAAATTCTTCTTCATGCTCACTCTCCCATGAATTTCTCCAGTTTAGACCTGAGACCTGGCTGTCCAGAAACTCCACTCTTCGATGACCACTTACTTCTTGCTCAGTTTCCAAAGAAAATGGCAACAACAATTACCACAAGTCAGTCCCGACTCCAACAGCTAAGGATTAAAGGGGAGGCTCCAGTCCAACCTCCTTACACAATCCTGATCTCAGGTTCAAGACTAAAGGAAATCCTCCACAGGAAACAGCCGACCCATAAGAATTAATATTTCTCACTACACTACTAAACTGTTTTTTATATAACACTGTCACTTCCAGCTGCAACCTCTCTTTCTCCATAGTAGAGTAACCAACTGGCCCTCCACTATTAGTTACCCAGTTAGGCTTGAGAAAACAGGCTGAACACATATACTGTTTTCCAAAAACTTATAAATAAAATATAAAGAACCTATAAAATGGTGCACATCTTCCTTCCAGCCTCTCATTTCCACATCATATAACATATACATATATAGGCAGTAACAGTCTTCCATCAACTTTAATACTTTGCTTACTATATATTAAGAAGTTATCCAAATTTATCTCATTACCTTGCCATTAAGCCTAGCAGGCTCACTTAAAATCTGTGCTTTTATGGTGCCACCTTCACTAACAAAGCCTTCCACCAGTTTAAACTGTCCAAACTCAGTCAACCCAGCTCTCCTGCAGCTTTCCACCTATAATCCAAATATAATTCTAAAATGTTGAGAACCAAGGTGAGTTCTGCATTAACAGAACTCTGCTTAAATATCACAAATTATATGGAGTATATTGTCACCTCAACTGCATTACCCACCATCTTAACACATATAAATTTTATTCTGAAAAACATTTAAAACCTCTTTGACAGGAAAGAGTCATTGCAGACCATCATAACCTTTGGAAGATACAGAAAACAACATGAATCTGTGTTACCCTGACTAAGCATCATAAAAGAAGTGCATGATACGGACAAAACAGTAATTTCATGGCAGTCTCTAACATGTACTTCCTGAATTTTTCCCATGCCAGCCCACTTCCAGTCAAGCCCTTCAACATTTGTTTCCCCTAATTTTAAGGTAAATAGTTGCATAAAAGCAGAATTTGTACCTCTTAAACACACCTACACATTTTATTCTTAAGCTTATTCTTTTCTTCACACCAGCACTACTTGAACTCAGATGATAAGGAGACAAGTGCAACTACTATCCAGTAACTTACAGAAATGGTAGTTTTATTATTTTAATAAATTTGAAATAAATGTAATAGAGCAGGATCCTATGATATATAATTGAAAGAACTATTCTGTACGTTTTTGAAGATTTTTTTTTTTTTTACCAGTATTGTTAAAAAATTATCAGGTGATACATTTTTTCCACAGAGAACACTTCTGGTCAGCTAAGCAATTTTAAGTTAAAAAAACCCAAAACAACTGAATGCATTGCTTACCTGTTGGGGTAATATAAATGTGTTCCTTTTCTATTTCCATAGTTGCTTAACAGAGCTGACTGTGAAATGTAAAGTCTTAATGTTTTCCCTCCAAGGCCTAAACAGAAACAGAAAAGCTTAGAGAACAAAAAACACTAAACCAAAGTAAAATGCAAAGGCTTCACTCACAAAATATAAGAACTGGGGAGGTTAAGCTATAATTAACTATTAGTAACAGCTGAAAAGTTCCTGGGAAGGTAAATGATGAAGCAAGAGAGAAGCACCACCCTCCAAAACATCTAAGCCTGGATGCCTTGGCAGCTGTCAGTTCTGTTGCTTATAAAGGGGACAAAAGCCGTTATTTTAAGGCTAAAAGCCCCACGTATGCAGCTTTTTTTAGCTGATAAAAGACACCTCTATCAACCTAGACTGTCCTGTTCTGCCAAGTGGTTATCTGTATGAGCATACAATATCAATGTTATAATTGCATCCACAAGAGAAACGTTCTTCATGTGAATGATACTGATAAAATGGTACCAATTTATCGAGTTCAGCCCAGCCCTTAGAAAACAAGCTAATTTTTGATCCTCCCCTCAAGGACATAGTCTTTGTTTTACTGTCTGTGTACATATAGCTATTAAGCTTTCACATCTGTGCTTCTGCACCCTTCAAACACTCCTTGCAACCACCATTCAGTCTGCAAAGGATAAAGTTCTTCTCCATGTTCAAACACCTCTTTTTCTGTTCCTCTTTCTCCCCCTTCCTGGTAGCTGCTATTCTCCAAACCACCCCATGTCACTGTGAATGGGATGCCATCATCCAGCTTTCCTCCATGTACACAAAAAATTAAGCAGTCCCAGAATTCCCTCATACACTTTTTCACCTGCAAGATTTTCACAAATCCCTTCACAGGCCTGGGAATATTACTGCTATTTGCGTCTGTCCCGTTAGAATTCAGTAGCTCTTCTTTCCCCCCTATCTCATCTTTTGCTGAAAACTGTTCACCGTTGAGTGGCAAGATTGTGACACCAAACAACTGCATTCCCTTCCCCTTTTCTTCTCTTCCCTGGTTTTCCCCTTTCATGCCCCCTTGCCTGCCACAGACCCACTAACGGCCAGTGATTCATCACAGACCGTTGGCAATAAAGAAACTCTGGTTTGGGGCACAGCGTTCAGCCGTCGTGACCTTGCATTTCCTAATGCCAACCCAAACAGTTCCCAGCCTTGTGCAATAAGAGTCCTCCCTGCCCCACACATTTTTTAAAATAAACATTTTTGGTGAGTTACCTCAAGCAATCATTCAGGAGTTCTCAAGTGTTCCCAGTCACTGTTGGTTGAGATATTTTTCCGTGTGGGTCTCAGTCTAATCTGCACAAACTACCTTGTAAGAACAGTTCTATTCTTCCTAGTGGAATGTTCCATCAGTTGTCCACCTCTTGGAAAAAGACAAAAAAGGACAAAACCTGTGTTAAATAATAATCTCAGCTTTCATCATTTGTAACCAAGATTTAAATTCCAAATGGAGAAATGCTCTTCCTGTACAGGACCCCAGTTGAAATCCTCCACCTGTGGCAACATAATAAATAACAACCCAACTTCCATGTGGTGTCTTTCTGAGATTCAGCACCCTGCTTTGTTTATAACAAGGATGATGGAATACCCAAGCCTTACAAGTCCTGCTGTCATACTGATCAGGAGATAGGAGATACACTCTCAGTTCAGAAATGCACCTTCTCATTGACTCAAACCAGCAGATTGCTGGGGCTTCAGGATGCTGGTATTTATCACTGCGTCCAAAACCCATCACTTCCTGATTTCCAGACTTATACCACACAGCACTACCGACCAACTACGGAACACAATTTGCAAAACTGCCTTAAAAACATCCGAATCCATGTTGGAAGAGATAGTACAGGAGCAAAATGGACAGAAGCCACTTTAGGAGGAACACAAATGCCATGGACGTTTTTAAGATGAATCAAGTGATATGAACAGTACTTTTAAAGTAGTTCACACAACAAGGGTATTTTTCTAAGTCACTGAAATCCACCAATAAAACATGCTTGGTGCTCGGTACTTACTACCATCTCCTGCACTTCATCTAAGCAGGCAATTCTACCTCAGCAGGCACATTAACCTTTAGAAACAACACACGCTGCAGGACAAACCTTCCAAAGGTTACAAAGACCTCCCGTAGGCACAAAACATCCCTGAATAACTCCCACATAGCACACACTTTTTTCCCTTCTCCCTAACTTTAAGCAAACACCCCCCATCACCGAGGCTTTGGAGACCTGCCAACACCAGCTGCTGTTCTGCAGCCACACACACAAAAGCCGCGTTAAGATTCGGTACTCCTACCAAACCCGTGCCGCGGGCCGGGACCAACGGCGGCGCAGCGCCGGCGCTGAGGAGCGGGCGGGACTGACGGCTGAGGCCGCCGGGGG
>VZRO01005691.1:89567-206594 GCA_013397915.1 Daphoenositta chrysoptera
GGGGGGCGGGAAGGAGCCATTGGGGCGGGAGGGGAGCGGGGCTGGGGCGCACCTGAGCAGCGCCCTCCATTTCCCTCTGGGACACAGCCCTGAGCAGCGCCCTCCATTTCCCTGTGGGACTCCGCCCGGAGCGCCCGCACCGCGAGAGCATCGCCTGAGCCCTGCCGTGCAGGGGGCAGGTGTGAAGCGGCAGCCCTGGGATGTGGGAGAACGGCTCCTCACATCCCGCCTGGGGGTGCTGGGTGTTTGCACCGGGGCAGCCCCGCAAGCGCGGCAGCTGTGCCTGGCTCCCTCTCCACGTGCTGTCCTACTTCCCTAATTAAAAGTCCTTTTTTTTTTCCTTTTCTGAAGCAAAACCATCAGAAAAATAATAGATTAGCTGTTGTCTGTGTGTGTTTCTCGCTGCTAACAAGGGCGGCTGAGGCCTGTGGCTGCCTCCCCGCACAGCCCCTTTCCTCGCTCAGCATGGGGACAGGATTTTGGGCAGGGCGGCTGGGAATCACCGCAGCTGCCCCAGAGTGGGCGGACGGGATTCCTGCTGCTCAGGGAATGGACGGGAAGAGCTGCTGCAGCCACCTTCTCCCCCGGGAAACCCTTACCACGCTGCAGGTTTGGGACTGACAGCCTGTGCACGGCCCTCCACAGCCGTCCCAGCTTTCCACCTTGTTTTAGTTTACATTTACCCTGTTTACTCTATGCGAACTGCCTGAGGGCACGCACCTAATTAGAGATGACAGTCTCCTCTCATTGTCATGTGTTTTGCCTCCATTCAGGTCTCTCTTCAAAACTCAGCTCACCCTTTGTTTTCTCTCCCTAATTTGTCACTCTAGAGAGCCCAAGCAATGAGGGAAGCAAATACAGATCCCTTCTGCTTTGGTACTTGTGCATTGCAGGAATTTTCAGCTGCCAGCAAGAGAAACATCCTCAGTTAACCAGATTATGACTTGATTTTTGTAGTATTATTGCATATTTTCCCAGTATAATTCGACTCCAGATTGGTGTACTTCTGACTGAAATAAGAGCCAAAATTCCCCTGTGTAAGAGCCTCAGATTAATTTACTGGCCTGGCTCTGCATGAATCATCCAAAATAGGTTTAAGATTTAAAACAACAATTATCAGTTTAAAGAATGTGCAGCACGATTGCCATGTTTTCATGATACTTTCCCCATCAGCCAAATGACAGAAAGAAAACCTTTCTTGCTCATGAAGGCACTAAATTGCAGACTTTTTCAAGTCAGAACAGTCCAACGTGCTCACACAAGACTTTTTTTTTTCACACGCGACCTAGAGGCAGCTTTAAAAGATGTTGTTTCCCCATCAATCAAAAAATAGTTCCTAGTTTGCTCTTTGCACCTCTGCTGACTCGTGCATACCAAGCAAGCCACCACAGTGTCATCAATGAGATTTGAAAAATAAATTCTAGCTATTAACATGGATCATGGAATTCAGCTTCCCCTGCAAGGGAGAGTGGGGCTTCAAAGAGATTTTTCAGTAAAGAGGAAAGAGGTGACAGAGAGACTGAAACAGTAACCAGAACCTGCACAAGAGAAGATGGCACAAAGTACCACATCGTGCCAATTACACCTTTTAAAGCACCGCGGATAATTGCTAGAGGATTTTCTGCTAAAGTTTAGGACTGGCTCACTTCCAAGAGGCCTAAAAGCTGGGTCAGTAGTAAAAAGAAGATGAAAACCCCCAAACCATCCAGCACACCTCCAGACAAGAAAATTGTGTGCTTTTTCTTTCTTCTGCTGAATGTCTCTATTAGCAGCCGGGTTATCAGTCACTGAAAATCTTATTTGCACATATTTTCTGATTTCCAAAGCACTGTGACCTGAAAAAGAGCTGATGTGCTTGAAAGATGATTTGTATTTTTCCACTGTATCAACCAGCCTACTAAAAGACATCGCTTCTTTTTGCCTTTCTAACCCCAAAGCTGCCTGCAAAAACCAGAAGACAGCTGATCACACGCTAACCTTTGAGCTGTAGAGACCTGCTCGCTCCCTCCTGCCCTCCCTCCCCAGACATATTAATAGCAAACATACCACCAAAATCTCCAAAACACGAAACAGCAAAGTTCCTCCTCCCACAGAAAAAAAAAAAAAAAAATAAAGAAAACCAAACCCTCTGGACCGTTTCTGGTGGATTTGCAGCTGGAGGCAGGCGGTGCGGGGTGTTCAGCTGCACCCCCCGCCCGACACCCGCATCCCGGGTTACCTGTGCGCGCCACAGCCGCCCGGCCCCTCCTGCGCTCCCAGCCCTGCAGCCGCCGATCACCTGGAGCAAAACGCTTGCACGGCGGCGAGCAGGTCACTTTCTAGCAGCCTTCCTTCCTTAGAGCCTGCTGGGTTGTTTTCAAACTCTCCCCTCCCTTTCTCACATGCTGGCCAAGCCCTCCCGTAACACCCAGGGGAGGAATCCATTGGCTGGAGTTGCCCAAAACGCGTGGAGCAGCCCTTCCCCCCGTCCGATGCCTGGTGCACAATGGGCTCCGCGTGTCTCCTGCTGCCCTGGCCAGGCAGCTCCCGGCCTCCGCTTCCCTCCGAGCTCTGCCAGCTGTCGCTGGGGCGACTCGCGGGGCTTGCGACCTCCCGCACCAGGGAGAGCCGCGAAAAGCAGAGAGAAGTTGCCTTGGGTTAGAAACATCACCGAGCGTTTCCCTTGCGCTCCCCACTGCCGATTTTTCGAAGTTTTACTTTCTGTTTTAAATATTTTCGATAGGCAGCATCTGTGCTCCTGACACCTCAGCAGCGCCGTTTGATTACAGTCGAGTCTGTTACTGTGTCACTTGGAATAAGAATTTCCACACATAATGCAGACAGTAAAAATGTATCATATCTGTTAAATCAATCTGCTCTGTTCAGTTGCCTGTCTCTTGGCCTTCTGCTTTCTTTCCCTTCAGACTACTTTTATTTTTGCATCTTCGGCAAAGGTGCCTTCACAAAATGAACTGCAAGCACAGCAAACCCATTCTTCTTCACCAGGCAGCGTCAGCTCCAGGTTGAAAGGGTACTAAAACACGCCTTCACTTTTTTTAATGCTCGGTAATTAGAGGTGCTGTTGAACATTCTCGTGCAGCTCCATCCGAGAGCTGGGAGCGGGGCTGTGCTGCGGAGCCGGGTGTGCAGCGCCTGCCGGGGCCGGGCGCCCTTGCCCGGTGGAGCGGGACCGCGTTGGGTTCGCCTGAGCACGGAGACTGAAGTGTAACCCACTGCCATGGCTCTGCACAAACACTCTCCCGAACCACTGCCTTCCTGCCTCTATCGTGGCTCTCCAGGACTTGCCCCTCACACTGCCCAGGATTCCTCCCCTGTTCGGGGTTCTGAGTACGCGCTCCTGGCAGCGGCAGCACCGGGTTTGCTCCGTAAAACTGTTCCAGGCATGTCTCCTCCGTGCTGCCCTTGTCATCTGTTCATTCTTGCCTTAACAAAGGGCAATCACGCATCTGAAAGGCGCTTTACTGGAAAGGGCTGAACTTGTGAAATGTGCAGAAAAATGGGAGTACTTGATTTAAGAGTTCCAGACAGTGAGTTCATTTAAAAGCTAACAACCAGAAACACAAAATGCCACCTCTACCTCAGAATAATTGTCCCTTTTTACTGGTTTACTGTGGGAGAAAATCTTAGGGAGCCATTTATTAAAACAAGGTGTGTTATTGCCTTGTAATTATTATTTGACAAGCTGAGGTCCTGTGATTAATAAATCATGTGCCTGCTTTTTGTGTGTATATAATCACATGCTCTATATTTATATGGACAGAGGGTTACAGAACATTTACCTTTGTGCTTAGGACTGGCAGGAACTTCTGTGCTATCAGGTCTCCTATCAAAGGCACCGTGTGATATAATCCTTATCGTGGCCTTGCCAAGTTCCATCCTCAAAGAGATTCAAAATTTTGCATGCACGACTGGAGTGGGAAGGCCATTCCGGAACCACATTGTCAAATGGTTGGTAACGATCTTCTAATCAAAATGTCTGATGCCTCCTTTTGATCATTTATTCTCTACCAGCACTGGCCCTTAGCACCATCAGCTCTTCTCTCTTCCGTTCCTGGGAGTGTTTATGCAGAGAAAGCCTCATGCTCTCAGTATTTGCTTTGCAAAATGAAGCGAGATAGCCTCTCCTCAAGCTCACCCCAGTCTTCAGTGCAGCCTGGGCTGCACCTCTCCTGGTGCCTTCCAGGACTGCATTTCTCACTTCCTATTTCCACTGTTGGCAAGTCAGTTACTTGGTGATCAAACTGTGAGCTGCCAGGGAGCTTGTAGGAAAGGCTTTGGTCATTTGTGCCTACGACCACCATTTTCTACTATCTACCTTTCTCTGTGTAATATCTCAAGCCTCCTTTGTCCTGAGGTTGCTTCATATTTTCTGTCATCAGCAATTTCACCAGTTCTCCAGTAACATTAGTGCCAAGCTCATTTACACAAAAGCACTTTGCCAGATCTGCAGAGTGATGTTTAACACTCCCCTGCCCTCCAGCCTGACAGCCCCACTGCTCTTACACCAGGTCTTTAAGGGGTTTATACCTTGTGCAAAATCGCCTCTCCCTTTTCTTAAGAACTTTCCACGTGGCAGCATATGAAATGTGCAATTTAAGTCCAGAGAGGTGAGATTCACCCCATTTCCTTCACTAAGCAAATGGCTTGCAGCTTGCCTTACCCAAGAAAGATAAATGGGTTTGATAAACCCATTTCATCTCATGCCATTTACCTCCCTCTCTTTTGCTAGCCTTTCCTTCACCATTTTTTTTCTGAATCTGTCCACATACTATTAAGCTGAAACCTTCATGCCTCTTCTTGCCCGAATCAGTTCACTTCTCCTGTACAGGTTTGCTGTGCTGCTGTCCCTGACTGAAGGACCTGTTAAAGACATCGGGCCAGTTCTTCCAGAGCTCTGGCATGTGGATTAGCCCGTTCCTCTGCCTTCAGCGCAGGAAGCAGCCCTGAGATTTGCTTCTATCCTGGCCATGAACATTTCCATACCCCCATCCTATTATCCCTCACATCTGCAGCCACATGATTAACATCCTCAGCAAAAGTTAAAGCAAAGTATGAGTTCAGGTTTTGTACATGCCCAACACATATTAACCTCTACCCCTATAATCTGTTCTTCCTCCTGTTTTCTTCAGGCATATGCAACCAGGAAAAACATTTTCCCATTTTTTATTAATGTCCTTTAAAAAGCAAAACTCCAACTCCCTTTTGAGACATAGCTTTTATACCCGATCAGTTCTTTTGCTTTTTAAAATGATTCCTTGTAATGACTGTTCATTCCGAGTATCATTTCTGAGGTATAAATTCATTCAACTACAGTGTCTGTCTTCAAGCTTTCCCCCTTGCCTGGGTTTTATCTCCAGTGAAGTTTACTAGAGTTTTATCCCCTGTCCTGGAGTCTCATCGCAGTGAAATTTAGACATGTAAATCCCCAAGCTCCTAAGGAAATCTGGCTATATGGATTAGTTCCTGTTATTTATTTAAATATGCCCCTTGGAAGTCTGAAGCTGTATCAGTCACGCCTGCCTTCATAAAAGGGATATAATATTTTGAACAGGATACTGTTTATGACTAAAAAACCTCAAGCATCTCAAGTCTCCAAGAAAAAATGTGACCAAAGTGGATTTTCATGATATTTCTAGGGTAAAAATAAATAGCTCAGTGGTGGAGCAGAAGTAGATTAGTTGGTCTTTTTCGAATTTTTTTTTTCTACTTTATAAATATAACTGTTCCAGTCACTTTTTGTGGTAAACACTAACAAAGTGTTTTACCTCATCGGGGCCAAGAGCCTCAGCCAAAGCCTTCTCCTGACCATTGAGGTCTAAACGTCTACGTGCTTCTCTTTACCCCATTTCACATCTGCTTTTTTCTCCACCTCTCCTCTCCCTCCTTCTGACTTTCCTCCCAGAAAACAGGACACTGTCCCTAAGTCCCATCACTGGACTGCAGCCAGAGAAGTGTCAGCATACAAGGATTTGACATTTGCAGCTCTGTTGCTGCAAGGCACAAAGGTTTGGCACCCAGGGCCTCCCACAGCCCAGCCCGCTGAGCCGGCCAAGGAGCGGAACATGTCCTGCTGTCCTGGCAGGGTCTGAGTGTACACCCAGGCTCCTTGGCAGGCTGGGACCACCTGCTCTGGAGGGAGCCAGTGCTGCTGCACCTTCTCCAGAGCCACAGCTAGCGGGAGAGCAGCAGCCTGGCTGCAGTGCTGATACAGGGAAACCACCTCTGCTCCTCAGCAGTGTCCCCCGGGGTGTCGAGGTTGAATTGTCCCCTGTCGAGGAAGGTCCTTGTGGCCATCCCATGTGCGTACGGCCAGTGGGCTGGAGGGGCCGTGCTCAGCCCAGGGGCATCACACCCTGCCCTCCAGGCCCTCCAGGTCCTGGCTGCACTCAGCCACCCACACCATGCCAAGGCCATCTGGACCGCAGCCTCAGGCACAAGAGATGCCACGACAGCCCCTCACAGGGCTCCTGGGGAATGGAGCAGAGCTTGGGAACAGTGGCTGCTGCTCCCAGCCACGGGTCTCCAGGGCACTGCCCAGGCTGCGCTGATGCTCCAGGTGGGCTGAGTGCTTCCCCCACCTCTGCCCACCCCAAAGAGCCGGCCTGGCACTCTCACTGCAGGGGAAGGTGGGGTGTGTCTTCTGCTGGGGCATGAGCCACAGAGTCAGCACTTCGGGGCTGGGTTCCCACCTCTGACGCCGACTTACTGTATGACCTAAGGCAAGTCACTTAGCTGCTTTCCTGCGTTTCCTGACTCTGCTAAACGCCAGGGATAATAAGTAACTTTGTGTGAGTGCTACAAAGCTTTGAAATCTTTAGATGAAAAGGTGCTGTATAATTGCAAAGCATTTTTAATAATGCTAATCATTCGCTTCACTCTGCATTTCCCGACAGTCTCAGGCTGCAGCAGCCTCCAGCAGGTAGCCAGGGAGCATCAGGCTTTGCTCGAGTGCAGCGTTTTCCCGAGTTTGTTTCCGCTTTGACCTCATGCTGGTCCAAACAGGAATCTGAGCTCAGCCCAGGACCTGACAGAAAGCTGCAAACTCAGAACAGCGCCTGGGCCGTGCAGGCAGGAGCTTTCTGGGAAGCAGGGGTATTTGGGGGAGGGGATTTAAACAGCTGTGTTGACAACACAGACAATAGGGATCTGATTCAGGCTGAGGGGGGCTACGTGAAAGGCGGCACGACACTGAAATTAAAGCAACAGTCAAGAGCAATGAGAGAGAAGAAAGGAGGATTACTTGGGTTGAAATGCTCCCGGTTTGGAAGCAGCCACAGCCACGTGTCCCAGGAGATGCCTGGCTGGCACCAGCCTTCTCTGCATCCCAGAGAGCCTTTATCCTTTTAAATGCACTCTGCCAGGGATGCAGAGGCTTCTGGGGCAGAGTGCTTGAGTGTGAACATTAATCCAGAAGATTACAAAAGCAGGGCTTTTGTGAAGCACTGCAGATAGAAAAAGATGAGGTTATCTTCTTTAGTTAGGCCTGCAGAGCTCATGTTTAACCACAATATTATTTTTATTTGACTCACTAAAATGACAGTAGCTAGTGATGCCTGCAGCTCACTGCAGTCCAATACCTCCTCTTCTAAACAGAGGAGACTCTGTGCACTGCTGGCAACTCCTGTGATTTTATCACAACTTAGATGCTTTGGGGATTATATCCTAAAATCCCAGCTTCTTGAAACGAGGGAATTTTAGCTTTCATTTATAAACAAAGCATGGCCCTAGCCCTCAAGGTTTTGTGGATGAAAGAACTGAAACCATGAAACTAGTGCAGCCTAAAAGCTCAAAAAACCTGGGAGGTGAATAAAGAGATCCTAAAGTTTGTGGGCTACTAAAAAAAAAAAAGTTAAGAAAATAAATAGTTGGCAAACAGCTTTGTCTTGGGAAATGGGGCAGGGCTTGGGCTGACTCCTGGCTTTTTGGGACTTGGGGTTGCCAATATGCCTTTGAACTTTGCAGCCATTCATAAATCCTTACATAACAACAGCAGCCACAACGCACTGGAGCTCTAGAAATGCTGACATGAGGAAAGTGGTGGGAAAAGATTATTTTAGCAACGTATGACAACTCACCTCGAAGCATTACCTGAAGCCTCAACAACCCATATCCCCTTGGAAAAGGAGTATCTTTCTGCTCTGGGAACTCATTTTGCACTGTAGTAAACCTTTTGTAGGTAAAGAGGAATTCAAAGGCTCCACAAGATCACAGAAGAGCACTGAAAGAGGTTGAATACATGACTTGGTCCCTTGCATTTCAGGAAAGTGATTCTTCTTTGTTTCAGTGGGTGGTCTTTGCCGAAAGCCTCCAGGACCAAATAAGAACAAATGTGAGTTTCAAAACCCTTATAACCATCACTGCTTTATCCTGTCTGCATCTTCAGGCTCCTTCACAAAATCACACAAGCAATCAAGACACCACAGTGGCTCTAGTTTGGGTACCAGCTGACCCACCCCAAGTCCCTGCTCACACCCTCCTGCTCCTGCTGAGCCAACATCCACTCACTTAGACCACCTGCATGGTGCTTTCAGCAAACAGAATTTACTTCCCACTTTGCCTGGCTGACAAGAAGTGATTAATGAAAGTGATCTCATGCCATTCCTCTCTGTGGTGTGAACATGCCCCGAGTGCAGAGAGATGGAGCAGCTCCTGGAAGGAACATACCCCAACAGTATTTCTGAGGGGTTTCTTCAGGTTTTTTTTCTCCTTTCACCAGGCTGGCAGAGCACAGTGATTCCCCACACTGCTTGTATCAGCTGCTGTTTTAAACAGGTTTTTAACTTACCTTAGTGCTCAAGTAGTTTTCAATTCTACCAGACTCTCACTGCTGGTTTTGAGATCAGACCCCACGGCAGGGGTTTGGGGAGAGATGTGCTGATGGCTGAACTACGGCAGCAGCTCGTGAATCAGCACCTGCCTCTGCAGGAAGAGAAAAGCAGAGGAGCATGTAACTCATAGCCTGTGAACATGCAGTCACAGGGACATCGGCCTGCTGGTGGGACATAGCCATGAACACAGTCCTACCCATTTATTTCAGACCTCTTGGGTCTGTTTCATACACAGCCTGGCATCAGTCACACAAGGCACTGCCAGGTCTCTGTGCCCCTGTGGCAGCTGGGCTGCCTTCTGTGTCTGGCACAGGAGGGGAACATCCAATGGCAAATCCCTACCCTGTCTCACTGAAATACCCCTTGTCCCCTCCCTCAGGGGTCCCCCACCCTGCCCCACGCCCAGGCTAATTTGTCAGTGGAAAAAGAGAAGGTTTTTGGGATAATTTACAGCATCCTGGATGCCTTGCTGATACCTTGAAAGACTAATATCTGGCATATCCTGCCTGCCTGAGTTAATCTTTCCCAATTGGAATCAGGCACTGGAATAGCTTGGCTGGAGAGGTGCTGATTCCCATCAGCATCAGGACAGACCTGGGCTGCTCTTGCTGTTGGTCTCAGTGTTCTTCCTTCTCGCTCTGCTCTTGAGCACACCCGTTTAAGGTCTGCCTTCTCTGCAGAGACCCTGCACGTGGTGCGAGGGCACCTTGGGGAGCACGGACAGCAGTCCCTGTGAATGCCTTGGTGCAGCCATGTCTTGGCAAGATGTCACCACAGCTTCCACCTACAGTGTTGTGGGAGTAACAGTGAACAGGGTAGATGAGGAGGTTAGAAACTCAACTTGGACCAAAACAACTTTACTTGGGATTGTAATGGTGAAGTACATCCGATTGCCAGCTGCTCAGTGCTAAAGTCCGTGCAAGGCAGCACAAGCCTTGCTCATGCACACACCTGCACACACCCACCCACCCTCCAATGTGCCCACGCCTTGGGAGCCAGGACCTCTACAATGCACTAATAGTACTGCTGTGAAACTGGTTTTTACATCTCAGCAGTGACACAAACAGGCAAATTTTTCCTAGTTCTCCACCACAGGTGTGCAAAACACAGTGTGGCTACACCCCCTGAGCTCAAGGTGAAAGTTTGCTGCCAAGAACACGTTGCTATCTGCCAAAGATAAACCAGCTGCAGTGCAAAAGCAGCCCAGCCAGAGAAGAAACCCACAAACAAAACAGGCTTCCTGTGTTCTCTAAAGACACCAAGACACTGTTTAAGGAAGGTGGAACTAATATGCGTGTCCTCAAACAAGGCTCAGGAATAAGGGAAGGAGAGCTTTTAAACAAGAGCCTTTGTTTCTAAGGCACAGGGAAGAAATTAGGCTGAGAAAGCTGCCTCCTGACCCAGGGCTGTGCTGCTGATACTTACTGTATTACCTTGAGGAATAGTGTCCAAGGCTCTGCCTTGCAATTATTTAAACATTTAATAGGCTGAATTCAGCATGCCCTACGCAGCTTTCTAGTTCACAAAAAGCTTTTGGAGGTGCCCACTCATTCAGATGATCCAGTTAATTAAAAATTGATGTATGCTCCTATTTCAGTTTAAAGGAAGCTAGTTCAGATAGCTGAGTGCTGCTCCTGACACACAGCCCTTTAACCAGAACAGGCCTGATGTGAACTGAGCGAGCTGCTGGCTTTGGGCATCTGATTAGAAATCTCACCCTGCAGAAGGCTGATGCAATTGTGTGCACATCAGCGCTAAGAAAACCATCTTCACACTGCAGAAGATGGATTCTGGTGGCCCCACTTCTCCCTTGCCTGCTCCCACGCCCCCGGGACACCCACCAGGGCCCTACTGACCCTCATGTTGGCAGTAAAAGGGACAGGTAGGAAGGAATAAATGGAAACTACCTCTGTTTCTTTCACTTCTCCATCTGGGAGGTCAGGTTCCTGTGGTGCCAGTTTAGTACAAGACAGCGTGTTCCATAAAGATTGGGGCCAGATTGCCAGCTCTATAATGCACCATAACTCTGCTGAGGGCAAGGAAAGGGGAGGTGAGACATGGCGAGAGAGCTGAGAAGGATTCCTGACCACCAGGTCAGTAAGACTGGCTCAGGCCCTGCAATGAGAATCACAGAATCACAGAGTATTCTGAGTTGGAAGGGATCCATGAGGATCATGGAGTCCAGCTACTGGATAAACCCAAAATTCATACCATGTGCTGTTGTCTAAATGCTTCTTGAACTCTGTTAGGCTTGGTGCTGTGACCATTTCTCTGGGGAGCCTGTTCCAGAGCCCAACCACCCTCTGGATGAAGAATCTTTTCCTGATATCCAACCTAAACTTCCCCTGACACAAGTTCAGGGCACTGAATACTGATCTTTGTGGGTATTTCTTTTGTGCTTCACTGCTGCATTACCCAGTTCCACTAAGATGTTTTAGGGAGAATCCCTGTCTCTTGTTGAGCTCCTCTCTTGTCCCCAGTCAGGGGAACTTTCCCTCCACAAATACACACCACATGCTCCCACGGCCTCATGTTGCAGCATTGCATCAGGTGTGCGAAGCACATGAGGAGAGCTCGACCTATTGACACAGATAAGCGGAGACTGGTGGAGTGGGATGTAGGAAAGAAAGCCAAGGCAAACCTGTTCTCTGGGGCTGCCCTCGCTGCCACCTGCACAAACACGGCAGAGTCCCAGGGTACTGAAAAAGCAGGAGGGGGGAGGCTGCTCCACGCAGCGCCTGCCAGCCCAGCTGATGTGCCAGGGCAGCGTCCCCCAGGCGAGCTCCACAGCAGCCTGGCCCAAAGCAGGCAGCACCATCCCCGGGTCCCTGCACGCCCCTGTCCTCCCTCCTGGTCAGCTTCCCCCAGAGGGCTCCTGTTTCGGGACAGCCTTGACCTGGTTGGCTCTGCGGGGCAGGCTGGGCAGCCCTCCTGTTTTATAGCCTGGCTGTCCAAGAGGGGTCAGTCGCAGCCTTGTGTCAAAAGGCCAAGCTGGCGTTTTGTTCACCTGGGAGTTTTCCAGACCCGAGTTCCCTTTTCCACCAAGAATATTAAGTGTGACAAAACCTGGACCTGACTCATCATGTTTGAATACCACAGTTTGGATTTTAATTTTTTTTTTTTTTTTTTGTTATGGATATATGATGTCATTTGCCTGATTTCTGGAGTGAGAGATTCGTAGCTCCAGTGAGATGGTTTCACATGAACAAAAGTTTCAATACATCCAGGACAGAAGAACTGAAACCATTTGTGCTTAAAATACATGACATGTGTGCCTCACCTGCAAAGCAGTTACTTAAAAGACACTGATTTAATGAGCTGCAGAGTCAGAAAACTGACTGCCAGCCTTTCTGCCCATTTCCCCAACCATTCAGTGGGGCAGACAGGACCCATTTCCCTCCCAGAGAGGGGGGTGGGAGGTGTAGCTCATGCTTTGATAGTGCCCCATGCCCTGCCTTGCTCATGGACCAAACATTGCCTTGTCTCAATTTTCCTTCCAATGTTTTCCACTGAATCAATTCATCAAATCTGGTGGTAAAGTCCCCCCTCAGCTTTTGTCCTCATTGCATTCTTTAAATACTTAGTACAAGAATG
The DNA here is from genome assembly GCA_013397915.1 of Daphoenositta chrysoptera. NCBI lineage: Eukaryota > Metazoa > Chordata > Aves > Passeriformes > Daphoenositta > Daphoenositta chrysoptera. The sequence continues at coordinate 101,990 of VZRO01005691.1, forward strand.
TCTTTACGTCACCCCGGCTGAGGCTGAGTGTTTCCTCCCAGGAGCTCGGTTGGTGGCAGCGGTGGTGAGCCAGGGAGAAGCCAGAGTGGGAAAGGTCCTTCTATAGCTGGGGTGGCACTGGGGAAGACACTGCTGCAAAGAAAAAACATCAGGAAAGGCAGAGGGAGAGCACAAGGGAAACTGAGTAATTGGGCAAAATGAAGGAACTTAGGTTGAGATGACATGCAGAAAGTGGCTGGCTGGGGAAGATTTTATGTGGTGCTTTCAGAAGGTTGAGAAGACAACATATATGGAGACAGCAAAAAACCAGTGAGAACAGACAGCTTGCCTAGTTCGTTTGGAAGTAAAGAGAAAAAGGGAAGTGAGGACATATCAAGAGGGACAGGAGTGGGTAATAACAATTAATAATAATTACAGAGTGAACTGCTGAGATGTGCTCACTTCAACTTCAGCACCAGCTGATGGCAATCACTCACAATCTGTATAGCGGGAGCTCCCTGGCAAGAACCACGAACCACAACTTGTAGAAATTATGTATCAAGCAAACCTTTTGTCCCCCTGCTTCATTCTTACTCCTTAAATTATCTTTTATTCATTTTGATTTTTAATAGATCCCCTAGGAAGCTAGAAGCATGTTGTTTCTGGGACAATTGCCCACCAATGTATATGCTTTGTAATTCTCTTTATTAAAATCTTTCTTCTTAAGAAACACAAATTGAAACACTTTGCAATCAGTTACACAGATCAGTTAATATTGGTGACAGTTCCTACATAAGTAAACAAGTACTAACAAATTTCAACTGTTTACAAACCAAAACTTAAATTAACAAGATTATATAAGCTCAATAAATAGTACATCTGGTCCAGTTCAAGTATAACTCAACAAATCACAGCCTTAATCCTTAGAGAATAGAAAAAAAACCCTGAATATAACCAGCCTAACACTAATTTAGTGTTAAAGCCAATGTGAAACTTTGTCTAATGTAATGGGGCAAATGTTTAATTCTTTCATTTTTTCTTCAAATAAAGTAGCTTGCAGATTGACATTAAAGACTATTTGAGATCAATACAGATTTCACAGAGATGAAAAACATAGTCCCTATTATAAAAGTGCAATCTTTGGTTGAGATGTATTGAAATGGTTTTGACATATTAAGGAAGCTCCTTTTTAAATATCAATATTTGTTTGGCTAGACCTGAGCCTGCTTTGTGCTATATATATATATATGTATAAATAAACAGCGTGGATTATAGTGATGATGAATTATGCCAACTAAAAAAAGTCAAGATTTTAAATATAATAAACCAAGAGAAACAACACATTTTTACATAAGCTGGGGAAGGTAAGGGGCTGCCTACAGCAGAATTCTTCCTCAGCAGAATAGGTAGTAGAGACAAGTTGAGGAGTTGAGTGCCTGTCAGCATTGCATGATGGCCTGTTGGAGAGGGAAGGAGATTATCTCTGAGTTCTCAAAGTGCATCGGGCTGAAAAGTGATCATGGGCATCATTAGGAGCTACTTGAGACTTGGGATTGCTTTCAGCTGTTGAGGTTTAGGGGAGAAAGGACCTTCTCAGAAGGGGAAGTGCCCATTTGGCTGTTCCCAGGATTTTGCAGATTGCTGTTTTGTCAGGGCAGAGCCCAAAGGGATGGGGTGTCCAAACCACCTCTACAAATATCTGGCTCTGCTCACGTCTGCAGGGCTGGGCTCTGCACCTGCCCGGCTCACCTGAGTCATCTCCCTCCAGAAGAGGAACTGCACAGGGCAGAGATGCCATCTAGAGCCTCCTCCTTCCTCGGTGGCAAGCAAGGGCCTGCAGCTGGGACCCAAACGAGGAGCCAGGACATTTCCTGCTAAGCCTCGGGCAACACTCACCTCTGAGACTGAAACTTAAATGATTGGGGGCTGAAGGAGACCAAGGCCCACTGTATCAAGAAGGGATTTTGCATTCCTAATGCAACTGTCCAGGAAAAAAAAAAAAGGAGGTTAAATGCAAGCTGTGAATAATGGGAGTGAACCTAGTTCAAAACCAGAGGAGGGGGACAGTAGTTTGAATCATCTCCCATAAATCCAAAAATAAGCTCCTGGGTAAACACTCATTTTAATTATTCTTCTGCTGCCAGTCAAAAATCTCATGGTTGCCTGCTGCTTTCCCTGCCTGCCTGTATCCACCTGTTGTCTGTTTTCAGAAAGTGTGATTTAAAGCTCTTTGGCCTGGGAAAGTCTTTGTTGTGGATTTGTGCCTTGCCCATAATAAAGGCAGTGGACCTGTAGCTTCTGCTGCAATACAAATAAAGAATAATAACTGTGATACTTTTCTCATTTGAGGTTACCTGGGGATAAAGTTGCTGGAGGCATATGACTTTGATATACAGTCAGCTATGTCTCACATCCAATTAAGCTTAACCACATGGTCTAACAAGCTCCCATTAGGCTGGTGAGAGCCCCAGTTTGATAGCAGGGTTAGCTTCAAAGACCTGATGCTTGCATTTGTAGTGATTTCCTTCCCTTGTGTTCAGTTTGTGCTGAAGGGCATGAAGGGAACTTCATATTCAGATGATACATGACCAGCTTGAGAGCTGCACTTTAGAAGACAATTGCACAATCTTTACTGCCATTTTCATCATCTTACAGCCTGCAATACGGCTCTTGTCCTAACAGCCCTGTGCTCAAGTTTCATTGCAACGTGAAAAACAAACAGTCAAAGAAAAACCCAACCCTTGAAGGAAAAATACCTGGTTTGCAATATTGATGCTTTTTTTCTTCTCCATAGGGAAAAAAAAAAAAAAAATCCCCAAAAAAATAAAGGCCACAAAACAAAACTAGCTGTTTTAAATGACAGATGGACACAAGTCTTAACATTCTTCAAGACTGGACAAAGGAGGATTTAGGCTGTAATATTTTTCATTTCCCCTTGTGTTTTGGTAGGCTCTGTCTGAATCTGGGATGCAAAGAATCCCTCAACTTGCAAGAAGCAGGAATTCCAAATATGAAATCTGAACCTACCTCTGGTAAAAATGAGTGGAAAGCACAGGCCATGAAATGGAACAGGGCTTCAGGCAATAACACCAGGCACCTCTGAGAGACACTGCCTGGCTTCAGGGTACTTCAGAGAACGACTAGAGCTGCTGGCACAAGACATTATGGAACAAATACTTTGGTGGTAGCAGTTTTGGCAATTTAGCCACTTTGCAATATTGTGCAACATCCCTGTCATTCTCAGGGATAGCTAGAACCTTCTGGGAAACTCTTTCCTCTGCACAACATCTAAACAGGACATCCAGTACCAGCAATTTTTACAGAACATACTGTGATGAATATTAGAGTCAGGCAAAGAATGGAAATGCCTGCAAATCCCCATCTGCCCAGATTGCACGGGACATTTTATAAACTCTGGGATCAATCCTGGCAATGGTTTGCATGGATATTCACTTTAGTACACAAAGCCCTATTGAAATGAACCAGAAACTTGTACAGTGCATTTCAAAGGGACTTTGCAAAATACTAAGCAACAACTGTGCAGAAACAATAGCTCATAATAATGCCAGAGCTGCTGGTGCATCCTGTGTTCTCAGTGCAGCGCTCCGTGAGCCATCAGTTGTTGTATTCACCTTAAAAAATTCAGGGAAATAAAATACAAAAACAATATTAGAAGTCTGGCGTCTTTCCATAAAAACCAGGAAAATTCAACTTTGCCAAGCTGAAGAAAAGCAAGCTTTAAAGAAAACAAAAAGACCCCAAAAGCAAGGATCTTGAATAAAATGTCTAAAAGAGACATGGTCCAAACATGTGGCACTTTAAAAAGCCTCTCATGAGAGTTTCAAGTCTGTAAGACTCAAAGTTGGCACCCTTTAGAATTATCAAAAAGAAAAGTTTCAAACACAACGGTCCCTGGAGAACACCCTGACCACACCATGGAAAATGCTGAAACCAGAGCAGGCTGGCTGTCAGCACATGCATTTGAACTGCTCTGGCTGTGCTGGCTGCAGGCTGTGAGGTCCCTGGGACAGACTGTGGCTCCCTCGGAATTCGCACAACACCGGCACTGCACAGTCAGTGCTTGACAACACAAACATTTTGTCACTTCACCAAGCTCTAAGACATGGAGGTGGGTGCTGATGGGGTTCACATTATGCCATCTACTGTCTAGTTTTAGCACTATGGCTTTAGATATCCTATGCAAATCCTACTGCTCACTGGGGCAATGAGTGAAATGGCCGAAGATATTTTAAGCAACATTAAAGGCTATTTATAGTCACATCTCCTTTCCTTCCAGCATCCACTGGAGGATGCTGAGTGCTTCTAAGTACTCCACCTGACCTGACGTGTTACATCAGAACTAAAACTTTAAGAATCCCTGAGAATTCTGATTTAATCTAGGAAACCACTCCCAGCACGCAGAGTGTGAGAAAGAATTGCTCCACTTCTAACAGATATGCCAGCATTGCTTCACCGTGGGAAACAGTTTCAGGCATTTTGGTTTTTAATGGCACTCTGGGCATAGATGCATGGAACATGCTCTTTATTTCCCCTCCTCTGTACAGTGCAAATTGACAGTTATATCATAGAAATTAGAAAAAAAAAAAAAAGTATCAGCATTCACTCATTACAGCTCTTTCAGTTCATCTGCATCATAGTTTTTTCTTTGCAAAGTGAGGAACAATGCCAGTGTCATCCTGAGGCAGAGGGCTGCCTTCTTCCTTCATTTTCAGGCTCTCTTCTGCAAGCTGGGATAGATACTTCTGCAATCACATAAAAAAACCAAAGCATTGTTACCAAAATTGAAAATATTCAACATGGGATTCTCTATGCCTCTTCAGAGCTCTATCTCTTCCAGCATCTCAAAAGGAAAGAAAGCACATAGAAGCCCCATTTTGGTGAAAACTCAAGCCAGAAAATATGGCTGTGTCAGGCAAACTACCTGAATACATGCAGAGCCTCAGAAGTTCAGTGTTTTACTGTTTGCCACAGGGGGAACTGGTGACAGAACCAGGAGGACTCTACTCCCATCAGTCTGTGTAACTCGACCTCAGCTTTTCTCTACTCCCCTGTGCTGTAGGGCAGGAACTAACTCCACTGAGTCAAGTGAATTCTGCCAGGAAAGTACTGGTGTGTCAGAACACAGATGTGATTTCAGAGTCACAATTTAAAGTTTGTATATATATACATTTTCAGCATGTCCAGTTCAGAGATACACCTTTTGTACAAGAACATTTTGTTTTAAGGGAATAATCACTCTCAGTAATAATTAACACAATTTAGCAGTTTGGCTAGATTATTTGCATTTATTGTGTTTCTCTAAGATAAAGCCTTTTGCTGCTTTAGGTACTCAGTGAGATTTAAAAGAACAGACACGGCCAGTGAGGCTTTCAGCCTTTTGGCAGTGTTTTTAGTTGGCAGAGCTGCACACAAAATGGATGATGAATGGTGACCCATGGATGTGGGTCTGAAAATAGTGCTCAAACTATTTATTCAAGGTCAGCAGACATAGAAATGGATGGAAAGAAGCTTCTTCAGCAGCAGCTAGTGCAGAGACACATGGGAAATTTCCCACATAATACTGCAGAGGTATTCTTATTAATGACTTACACACATCACATGCATCACATTCAAGAATAAATGACCAGCACATTATTAGCATCATAAAACTCATTTTCTAGCTATTTGCTCATTCTGTTTTATTTTGAAAAGACCTTTTCACATCACTGCAGAATTTTATCTACTTGCAGGATTTCCCCAGAGTACAGTTTACTCTTTGGCATCCCTGGGGAAGAGATTAAATGATAAATGGATGTGAAAGTACTAAAGGCTGTGTTAGAATTGCCACATTCTCTCATGTAAATACAAATTTTGAATATAAGAGGTTCATCTGAAAGGGACTGAGCATTGGTAATGAATGGACATACCCATGACAAAGTGACAACTGCACCCTTGTTACTCTGAATAGAGAGATTTGGCTGTGGAAATTACACAACTCTCAGTCTTGATGTCTGGGTGCAAAATTCCATGTGGCAAAAAGCCAGAGTAAATGTCACAGTAGAACACAGAGATATAGGGTCCATAAAGGCTGGGAGACATGTTCTGTACACCATGAACTGTAATAAATCACTAACATTGGTCCCTGGATCAGATAACCCAAGCTTTTGGTGCTTTTAATGAGCACCGACCAAAGAAAGATTGAGTTTTATCCACTGCCTTTAGCTGATGTTGTCAGCTATCATGAGTACCATAAACACCATTTTGAAGTTTGCAGATTCAGATTAATTTATAGCAAAATGGCAGTCAAGCAAAACATGTGTGTTTTTTTCATTTAAATACAAGTTTTGACAAATATTGCATAAAGCCAGTGGAAAACAAGATGAAATACTGCACTGAATTGCCAAGGTAGCTTTCACCAGATGAATGGTGACAGCTTTCTGTGGTAGTGGAGGAAGGGATGGCAAAATAATGGATTTTTTGGACTTGGGAATTGCAGTGGGTCTGTAAAAACAAATAGTACCTGGGAAAATAATTTGTTATGATGAAAAGAATTAAAAATTACAGAAAGTCTGCAAGGCTGACAAAGAAACAGTTGATTTTTTTATCAGTGATTGATGTTATTCGAGGGGCATCATACTTAGATGAAGTTGACTATTTTACTTCAAGACAAAACTGTCATCATATAAACAAGGCTTTTGGAAGAAAACTGGCAAACAAATTGTTTAGTTTTGCATTCATATCCAAACACTGAACACATGAACATATATTTTGGATGTGGCTCAAGGAGATCACATGAGAGACAACAAGTATCAAATCAGCTCTAAAAGACTCAAAGCTGTGACACAATTTGGGACACTGTTGTTGTCACTGGATGCTGGCATTTGGCATTCAGGCAGGAGAACAGGAACACAGCCTGCAGCAGTGCCCCCATAGCTCCACTGCAGCCAGAGTCCCTAGTTCCTGTATTGGTGGATACACTCATTAACTTGCATCATCACAGGAGAAGATTAATATTCCTTGCAGAATGCATAAATAAGCATTATGGTGACTAAAAGTGTTCTAGCAACACAGAACAATGATTTGAAATTTGCTAAGTTTCCATTTGAGCAGGCAGAAGTTGGACGAGACATTTACTTCCTGTATTTAGTAAGATAAGAGGTATGGCTCGACAGAACAGCCTGTTTTTATTACTGCATTTGACAGATTTAATTTTAACAGCTTTTATAGTCTTTGTTCTTTTATCTTGAGTCAGTGTTAGATATCTACCACAGCACTCATGGGAAATGTCTTAACAGGGAGAAAAAGAGGTTATTTTCACACTAAGTCAGTTTTGTTTGGGCCTTTTTTCTTATAACTTTAACAAAATAACTTCAAAATTAACAAAAAAATATCCCTCTTCTTCCCATGGAACCAATTTCCAGGGGCAAGGGCAGGAGTTGCAATCTTTCTTTAGTGTGAGTTCCTTAGGGACAGACTTGCATGGGATACACAGCCTGCAATGAGTGGTGCCACCTCTGGTGAATCCCTCTGGATTTTTTTTGTATGAAGCAAAAAAAAGGCATGCAAACCGAGCACCTGTTTTTCAAGCTTGCACTGGAAAGATCCATTATGAGCAAGCATCACAGCTCTGTAGGAAACCTTTGGAAGCCAGAGGCCTTTGTATGATTACAGCTATGGAACTTCAGGAAAGCCAAGAGGAAAATTCTCCCAGCAAAATTATGTGACTGTGAGTGTCACTAGAAAAGTCAATGCCTACCAGCCAGCTAAGGAAAGAGAGCTATTACTTGAACAGAAGCAGAGTTGCCACATTTACTGTGGGCAGAGGGAAGGAACAGAGAAAGAAGGAGCAGCTCTGCTTTGCTCTGCCATGACTTTTCCTAAGAGTATGAGAATGCCAACACAAGCATGTGTGCATTGTGCACACCCTGCTCCCGGCAGGGATGGGGCTGGGAGCCAAGGCCATCTCCTCTGAGGAGCCCTGAGCATGGGGCAGGCAATGCTCAGGCTGTCGTGACTGATTCTAGCGATGGTGCATCTGAAAAGCAGCAAAGGCAGCTCTTTGATTGAACTGCAGGCACACATGTTCTCCGTGTGCTGTTAGCAACTGCTGACGTGTTTTTGGTATATTCTTATGGAGCAACGAGTACTGACATGCTCCTGCTTACCCTCATGGAAATTACTCAGCAGTGGTGCTCTGGCTGCTCTGCACACAGGGAGGGGATTTCAGCGGGTCACAGGAAATGCCTCGCAGAGCCCGCCTGTCACAGGCAGCTGCGAGCTGAAACACGCTGAGAAAGACACACTGACACAGAAATGGGCCTGGCTACATTATCAGACAAGTGCCATGTTTAATGCTACGGACATTAAGATGTACTAAAAGCTGCTGCTGGGGTCATTCCCAGTGACAGGAACATCTGGGACCCTCTGCAACAGGGAATTAAAGATCCGAGTTGCATGCTGTGCTAGTGACAAGGACCAAATGTAGATGAGAAGATCAAATTATCGCTTGGCCTCATTTTACTTATGATCCAGAAGGTGATTTCAAGGATCTGGGAGTGAGAAATCAGCATGCTAATGTTCGGAACTACCGAGAAGTTTGTTTACCTGAATTTTACTTCATCAGAATTCTGTTCACAGAATAAAAACTAATTTTTTATTGCGTCATCTACCTTACACACAATCCACCCCATGAGCTCGTTGTTAGGTAGCTTCAGGTGTGTTTTTACCTGGAGATTTTTGTAGTGAACAGTGCTCCTGCAGTGACTTGTCTTTGCTGTCTCTTCATTTGTGTAGAAGAGTCCACAGAGCTTGCAGTAAAATCCAGTTCTAGGCACCACAAATTCCACACCTGTTGAGAAATTCTGAATTACATTAAAATGTCAGTTGAAACCCTACCCCTCCCACAATAAACTTGTTTTCAAAGAAAAAAGGTGCTATCTAGTTAAATGACAGGAATGGGAAGACTGAATCCTGGATTCACTTCTCTGATTTCCCTAATTTTGCAATATTGAGCTGTACTTTAAAATCCTGTGCATTGAAAACACACCTTTTCTCTTCTGTCTTAGATATACATACTTTAAAATCTACCTTCTCATAATATTGGCTGGAAACTTCACTCTGTAACCTCAAGAGCTAGAAAAGCAATAATACTTTTTAGCAGTAAATTCATGTTTAAGTTATACAGATTGCTTGTGAGGATGTACTTCTCCAAGGTGTTTTGCTCACAATCAGTATTTACAGAGTAAAGCCAATAGTTTTGTTTACATTTTATGTCTAAGACTTTTAAATTACTAAGTACTTTTTCATATGTATTTCATATATAGTCCAAGGGAACTTATTTCATCTCCTCAGCTGCCTTTTGCCATTCATTTGGAATGAATTAGCAATGATCTAAAATCAAAAGCCTGTTTCTTTCAACAGCTACCAGTCTGTCATATACCCTGTTCCTTCTCTCCTGACATCTGTTCTGAAAAATAAATATAGCAAGTAGCCTTAAAGTGACATCTTGTTGTAAGCCCTGGGTATTGCAGGGGCGGCCCAACGTACCCAGGGGAATGCTGAGCTCGGTGAAGACGTCCTCTTGTTCCCAGCCTGGTGCAGAGGGCCTTTGTTTGGACTCTACCTCCGGGTATTCCAGAGATCTCATTTCCAAGTACCTAGAATTTGCTTAACAAATGAATAAATGTATTGAATGAAAACAGTTTATTAAAGAGACATTTGTAAACTTCTTGGGAACACTTTCTGGGTGGATCTATAAATGAAGTAAAATCTGGAAAAAAATGCTTTTCCATTCAAATCAGAGGCCTGTTCAGTGCAACTCTAACAGCTGTGCTATGGTGTGCAGTCGCTTCAATTTCTCCCAGCAGACCATTTTTCTATATCTAATTTAATGTTACGTTTGGAGGTTTTTTTGTATTTTAATCTCTAAATAGAGCTATAACAGTACACACCTCTGGCAGAAGCATGTCCTGACTGCAGCTTTGTAACCACGTCTGTTACTGCATGACCAGTGGTGCAGCTGGGGTGACACAGAGGCTGCTGAGACAGTGGGGGCAGCAGGACCTGATGAGAGAATTCCCCCAAACCTGCCTTTTGTAGGATCCCTGCAGCATCTTATTCCTGGAGCCACTCTTCTCCGATCCTCACCTCTCCAAGGGACAGTTCCTGCTTTATGGCTCCCAGCCAATAAAAGATTTTGGTTTCTGAATAGTAGGGATGGGATGGTTGGTCCCTGCTGACTGACATTAATGGACACAGCAGGAGATTCAAGATGTGGAAAACACTGGATTGATTTGCTGAGGTAGATATAGCCAGTCAAATGAACAGATGCTCCCCCTTACCATGATTTCTATCATATGAATTACTTTTATTTAAAAATAGAGAAATTTGCTATCACAGAGCTACAGAATTACAGATAAACTGAAGAAGATTCCTCTTCTTCAGTCCTTACATCAAAGAACTAGCTCACTTATCCTGACAAAATTTCTATTGCATTGCAAATTTCACCTAGATAAGGGATATATTTTCTCATAAAACAAACACATTTTGCCCAAACCAAACCCTTCCTGTCTTTCAAGTCTGTAGTTCAAAGTTCTGTAGTTTCTGGTTATGAGAATGAATTTTTCTTCGCTGTTTTAAATAATATGTCTATTGTATGATTTAAAAGAAAATAATATAAAAGCCTGACTGGTGAGCTTTCAAATTAACTTTAAGCCTACCCCAGGATTCCAATACTGCAGCAGAGAACCTGGAAAACCCCCATTAAGCTGGTAAGCTTTTCTTAAGACACCCGGGGCCTTTGCAGCAACTAAAATCCCAATTAAGTTGATTTCTGTGCCACTGAGCTGGCAGCTGCATTTGCAGAGGGCCTAGAGCCTTGGACTGCAGATCCCAGATAACAAGTCCATGTCAGAAACCTGGGAAGCATGAGAAGCCCTGAAGCTTCCAGGCTCCCTGCTGACAAGCTGGAAGTTGAGATGCTGGAAACACTAGTAAATATGCTCTTGAGACACCCAGCTCTTTCATCAGCTGGCTGCCCGGGAAGCCCAGGAGAGCCAACTTTGCCATGCCCAGTCCCATGGCAACGTTATCTCCAAATATGCAAAGTCTGGCAAGGTGTCTTCAGGCCAATCAGGTAAGTATTAAAAACCAGTGAGTTTCAAATCTGTCCTGGCGGAAGTAGTTAGCTCCAAATCAGATGTTCACATGAAATGTTTCCAGCATTGCACCCTCAAAAATCTTCCATCATTTTCTTTTCACAACCCCTTATCTATCACATGGGTTCTGGCAGCAATTAAAAAAGAGCATTTCTGACCAACATACTCAATGCTGGTTTTTACTTCATCTCATTATGCACAGCCCATTCACTCAAGTATCATTTGACAAGGAACTGAACAGACTTTCAGACTCTGAAGATCCCTTTTTTCGTGACAGCTAAAACATTAATAGGTAGCTATGATTACATTTATTGACATCTCACAGCACATCCTATCAGTTACATTAAAGGCAGCAAGCAGCAGATAACAGGACATGGTAAGGCAAGTCCTGACACAAGGCATGTATTTGCATGAACAGGGGCTGAGAAGCAACAATCTATGCATGATATCCATGTTACTAATGCTTCAGTACAGTGTGTAAGAATACCCACCTTGTCCAGGAGCCAGCCAGACATTACAGATACTTTTCTGTTGACCTTCACAGACTGTCACTCATTTCATTGACAATTCAAAATAAATTTAGCAAGGCATTGAAAGACTTCAGCTAAACTCATGTGAACCTTGACATGACAATTATAGCAGCTTATGCCTTTCAGAAAGCTTGCAAGCTGCTTATCATATTTCCTTTACACTATTCATCTAAGAGGCTCTAATGGTTTAGCTTGGCCAAAGGCACTGGGGTTCTTTTACTGAGCTGCTCCAAGGACAAGCCTTGATAACTATTAACAACACTTATTCTCGTTAGCAATAAATTTCAGTCTACCCTCAGAGAAAACATGCAAGGCTCTCTGCAGGCTGAAGGGAAAAAAAGCAGTAGTTACCCTTGGCCTCTGGACACTCTTGGCTTCCATGTCTTGTTTCTTCACTAGCGTTTTTAATGAGCGTTTCCGTAACTTCTCTGCTCTCAGCTCCTTGTGATCCCATCTGTTTGTAATCATCTATAAATGTATCAGGGAGCTGAAGAGTCTCTTCTTTCAGATGAACAGAAGGTATATGGTGATCTTCAGGCTCTAAACGAGTGTCAGAGCTCTTACCAATTTTTCCTTCCTTCTGCTGGCAATCAGACTCCTTAGCAGATTGGTCTTCTTTCAATTCCTCTGGCTTGTCTTCAGGGTCCAGATTTAGGCTTGATGCTTCAGTTACAGCATCATCATTATCATCGTCCTCATCATCTTCCTGACAGCCACTAGAAGCTGCACTGCCCTTTGCTGTTCTGAAGTTTTTTTCTAAAGCTTTATGGGCAAATTTGTCTTCACTCCTGGTTAAGTGGCTGTGATCATTTTTCAGTTCTAACACAGTTGAGATACAGGGACACATCTCTGAAGCAGCTTTATTTTTCTGATCAACTGGGACTATTTCTTCAAGCTCAGTTATATCAGGCTCCATAATTAAATCATCTTCTCCCACTTCATCTACTGTCACTAATTCCTCCATGTTAGCAGGATACCAGGTCTCACCTTCTATTTCACTTCCACTCTCCCAGTCTCGGTCCTGTCACAAAGATGTAAAACATTTGAGATATTGGTGATCATAGATCACCACTGTTAAAAAGTGGGCCTTGAAACCAGGAAGAACCTTGATATAGCCATGCCTAACTCCTCTTGTGTTTTAGCTTCAAAGAGCGATATGCCTTGGTGTTGTGATTTTAAACCTTATGCACATGGACAAGAAATCTCTATTGAATTATCACATAAACATCCCTTTGTGAAGATTCTGTAACCACCTTGGGGACTACAGTCTATCCTCTCCCCTGCTTCTTGCTTTTCTGTAAGCAGTAGAGCAAGGCACAATGTGTTACACTTTGTTAGGCAACGGATGCTACTATGTGATCCCCAAGGAAATGAACCTCTGCCCTTCCTCTACCTCCATCTCAGTGCAATGAAAATATACAGAACCCAATTCGAGTCCCTGTGGCTTTCACTTTGCTGGACCAGGTCCTTTAAATGTATATGGTGATTGAGAAAACATGGCTTTCTTCTGCAGTCATTTCCCTCCACCAGCAAGATCCCTCTGCCAGGGACTGTGCTGGCAGCCACGGGCCTACACCTCAGGAAAAAGCAGGTTTACAGTCATAGTCCAAGGCACGTATTCTGAAATACCTCATACATGCAGTTACAGACTTACAGGACTCAGGCACTAATACTAGGCTTAAGAAGTCTTAGAATTAAAAGGTGTATCTTACTTTTAAGACACACTTGAAGCTTAGATTTCAACTCCCAGACTCCTGGTGTACACATAATCTATTAATAATCTGTATTCTCCTGTTTGGCCATTCCCACACTTCCCCTCCTAGAATCCTAAAACAGCATGAAAACTCTGTGAGTTGGCACTGCTCTTGCCAGGAGATCAGTTTTCTGCAGCAACAGATATCAATATCTTCCATATCTGACCATCAACCCATGACCCTACAGATATGAAGCTGGAAGAATTCCAGGGACATTGCTCTCCCTGATTGCAATGCAGCAGTAGGGCTGCTGTAAAGGCATTATTTAATTAAAACAAGAAACAATCAGGAGACTACTATCTATAGTTCATAAGGCCAATGTTCTAAAAAGTATTCCTCATAGTCCCCTCTTTCTGCACTAACTGACCGCATCTCCTATTTTTGGGCACGGTTTGTGAAGTTACCCAGTTCACTTGGGCATGCATTCCTTACAGCTGCCACTGCCAAACACTATGTATGTGAAGCAATGTACATGGGCAAAGAGTAACTAAAAAAAGAGTTCTGGAGACTTCAGGAAAAGCTGTCCCTTAAAACAGAGGTCAAGATATGGCAAGTTAATTTAGACAACCTCCTTCTCCAACCCCTTTACATGTTTTTTCATGAGGGGTTAATATTTCATTTGGGAGAACATGCTACCAAACCTGGAGTTTCAATCATTTTCTCAAAGAAACTATACCAACAATGTATCACCAACCTTCTCTTTCCTTGTGTTTTCCAGAATCTCTCCGGATTCTTTTCCTTGTTTATTATCTGAAGGTGAGCTCTTCTCTGGAACTTTCTCCTCTTTTTCAAGCTAAAATAAATACATATACACGTATAGCAACACACAGTGGTGCTCTAGTATGCTTCTATTCTGGGTTTAGAGAAGCAAAGTCATTCACAAGGTCACATTCTTTATTTCTAAAGTTTATGCAAGTCAACTAGTCTGTGGGAAAAGACCCAACAATAAATTCCATTAGCAGAGCTACACAAATAAGAATTAAGAAAAAGAATTTTAAACAAAATTAGAGGTGTAATATATATCACAGAATTGGCTAAAAGACAGGTGGGGGAGAATGCCAATTCATTAAAATTTCCAGCCTCCACTCCTCTGTTCTCTACCCACATTTGTTATGTTGGCTCAGATGTGGTAAGGAGAGCAGCAGTGTTAAAACTCTGCAGAAGACCTCGACTGTTTTGTTTATTGACATAGGATCAGTTGAAAATGGAATTGCTTGCACAGTTCGTACTTTGGAAGAACAAAACCACAGTACTACCTGGTATTTAGTAAGAGAGGGACAAGGCAAAAGTGAGTTCAAGACATACAAAACTATTCTTCCTTTTAAGATAAATTACTAGCAATAGTCCCTGGAGAGGTATGTCTTTAGCAAAGCCACTGTAAAATAACTTGGAAAACATGCAGAGGAGTGTGATTTAGGATGCTGTCTGACATTTCTTTCTGACATCTCCTCCCAAGGAACCATACATCATAGTGAAATATCAGCCTAAGGAGAAAGATGATAAAAGGTGGTACAAACACACATATCTATGGCATGAGGTAGTGCTGCTGCTGGTTACAGACTAGAGAGATAAAATCTAGAAATTCCACCAACTTGGCCCCATATGAGAAGAACGAATGCAAGGTCAACTGGAAACAACCAGCAATGGCCCTGGCAGCACAAAGGCACAAGCAAGAGATGGAGCCCTGGTCAGCCAAACAGCTCTGCAGCCTCCCGTGCCAACAGCCCCGGGGGTGGATGGCAGCAGCATCTCCCAGGGGGACTCCAGGGAGGGCAAGGTGGCCACGAGCCAGTAACCAGATCCCCGAGGGGTGGGGATAGGAGTATGGGCTGTACTGGGACTGAGCAAATGGGGCATCTTGATGTGTTCCCCCTGCTACTTTTCCCTAGTGGAGAATAAAACCCACAAACATTGCCACTTTATGACTGCAGTACCTCTCACGATATCCCATCATTTTATAAGTGAGCTGATTCAGTGGTTCTTGCCATGGGAAGAGATTCCTGCCAGTACACTGAAGGGAGTGGTGTGAATTATCCCTGCCACAGTTGAGGGTAGGGACACATGACTTAAGAAACAATTGCTCTGTTGAGTTATCCAGAAAGAAATGTTCCTTGTCAAAAGTTCATTCCCCATTTTAAAAGTATAACAACCACTTCCCTGTATAAATACTGTGCATTTCTCTAAAGTATCACTTAATTCCCAGACTCCTCACTGGCAGTGGAAGGAGGTGATGGATGCAGAGGGAGCAGCCATGAGGCATTCTGCACAGAGTTAGCAGGAGGACAATTGCCCCTTCACACATAACCTGCATGCAAATAAGCAGACTGTCACTTGGTTTTGTTTTCACCTCTCTGTCCCCATCCCCTCACTTGTTACCCAAAGGTTCTGTGCTAGACACAGAATGATAATGTCCATGTACCCAAGACCACAACAGTGTATGGTTAAGCATAAACAGTCTCCATGGTCTGGCCAAAAATGGACAAGATGACCTCCCAAGACCTCTGTTATGACTACATTCCCTGATTTTATCATGGAAAAACATGTCATGTTGCTGGCATCACACCCACACCAAATGCTCTAAGATATTTCAGAAAACATATTACTTCAGCATTTACACTTCTTACATACACTTTTAGATCTCTATTTACCTCGTCCTCAGGAGGTTTGGTTTCCTTCACATCACTGCCTTCAGCAGTAGCATCTTCTTGGTCTTTTTCAGCTTTCTTTACTTTATTCTTATCACTTTGTTTTTGCCTGGAGCCCTCAGATACTTTGCTGTGCTTCTGTTCAGCTGCCTCCTCCCTGGCAGAGTCCTCGCTGTAAGAATGCCTGCGTTCCCTTAACTTTGCATCTTCCTTCCTCTTAGATCTCCCAGGTAAATCCTGCAGCTGCCTCTGAAACTTGTCAGATTTTGACTTAGAGGATTTTCGGTAATAGTCGTCTTCCCTGTTCTTGTAGCCAGATAAAGGGTGAAGGGACCCAGGGGAACCAGTCCTTAAGTATTTTTCTCGGTGTCCTCTGCCTCCTTCAAGCCGTTCATCCAAATCAAACTTGTCCAGCTGTCGGGAATAATGCTTCCTCTCGTGTACCCACGTGTCAGTCCTGTCCCTCTTCTCATCCCCGTTCTCTCGCCATTCTCTGCTATCCCTTTCCTCCTCCCGTCGAGAATAGGGGGACTGATCCCATGGCTCTCTCCCGTTCCCCCAGTCGGTCCTGCTGGTCCCCAGCGGGCTGTGTGGCGAGCTGCAGGAGGTGAAGCTGGGCGTGTGGGACCGGGGTGACAGCGAGCGGCTGATGGGGCTGCGGGAGCGGGGCCTGTCCGTGCCGTACCTGCTGCAGGGGGAAAAGGCAGCTGTAACTGCTGACCCACTGCTGCCTACCGATTCTTGTACACTGGAAGCTCAGGGGGACTGCCCTGGGCACTGCGAACCCGAGACCCCAGGCCTTTCACAGACATGCACTGCACAGCTGCAAACAGTGAACAGGAGAAAAGGCAGTGTCATAGCCACAGAGCTTAACTAAATCCCCACAGAACTGTCAAGAATATATTCATTCATTCTTAAAAGCGTCTCATAGGGGTTTAGCATTAAAAGCTTATAATATGTTAATACCTTTACAATGACCCTAATGTATGTAGCCTTAATACTCACTCAGCTAGGGCATCTCTGACACAAAAGTGACAAAGGCCACCTGTTTAAAAGAGATGTTTTAGGACTGTGATTCCTCTCCAATTTTGCTGAAAGTTCCAGAAGTCAGAGAGATCAGAAATGTACCCAAATACATTTTAATCTGAACTGCCTCCTTCCCACTTGGTCTCAAAGCACCCCCAGCCTTTATGTTTTTCACTCCACAGGGAGGAGAGTGGAACAGCTTCATTTTTGTGCTCTTAACATGCCAGACATATTTTCTGAGACATAATCAGTAGGAAAGAGTTATTTTCATAACATGCACAGTTTCAGTCAGATCTCATTATACAGGCCCTGTACCTACTATTGAACTGTATAAAAATATATACTATTTTATTAGCGAAATCTGAATTAGGAAAGGAAATGAAATAAGAGAGGGAAGCACACAGATAATGCTTCTTCTACCTGAAGGTTTACAGACTTCCAGTTCCAAACTATGGAGAAATTTTACCTGTCCACTTCACGCAGCAGGTCCCTCTCCCTCTGTGAGTGGATGTCCTGGATTATAGCAGCCACATTCTTACCTGGTTTCTAATGAAAACAAAGACACTGTTTAGCATTCTGCTCTACTCTCCAAGCTGATACAGGTGATTTCCCCTTCAAGAAACAGTATCCATGCTTCCTTCAATTATACTATAACTAGAAATATTTCGTTTCAGTGTTGTGGTTACACTCTCTTCTGCAGTTGGCTTCTCAACAGCACGATCAAAGCAGTAAAATGATACAAATGGAAAATTTGCTCCATTACGTTGTTGCACTCTCTCCTCATACTTGGCTGCTCTAACGGGCTTTGAAAACTAGCTTGTCCTTCTGTGTTACACAATCACTACAGAGCATTTTCTAGGCACTGGATCTAAGAGGAAACAAAACAGAAAATTTTCTAATACAGAATTAAATATGTATAGCAGCCTATCTCTGATCCTCCAGGTATGAACCGCCTTCTCTTGATCTCAGAGTTACTCATGCTGGAGTACAGCTCTGAAGGACTATGTTTAGACAAGGAGAGCTTCAGACAAGCTAAGTGCAAGATGTGAACTGGAGTGTTGATTACTCCTACGTAGGATGCACTACACAGGCTGGAGTGCTCGCCATTCCTCAAACACTTGGAGCACACACAGATGAGCAACATAATCATGCAGGAACTCAGCCGTTTGTAACAATATATAGCTCATGCATATTTCCCTCTTTGTACTTTTATTTGCTTTCTTTCTTGTGCAGAGCAAAATAATTCCATGACCTGAAAAACTGCCATTGGAAAAGCAGAAAAATCTTCCTGGAATCTAGG
The DNA here is from genome assembly GCA_013397915.1 of Daphoenositta chrysoptera. Classification (NCBI taxonomy): domain Eukaryota; kingdom Metazoa; phylum Chordata; class Aves; order Passeriformes; genus Daphoenositta; species Daphoenositta chrysoptera. Next base: position 120,380 of record VZRO01005691.1, read on the forward strand.
CAAACTATCACACTCTCCTAGGTAACTCCTGCCTCTCTGTCAAGATGCACAATCTCCACTACCTAACATCTGAACCCCTCACTGTGCCACATTAGGAAAGACTGCCCTGATTTATGAACTTTTGGCAACTCCTTTAAGTCTCCTTAAACTACTGTACACATAGAGGAGAGAAAGAGGCTTTTCCAAAGGACAAACCAAACCATTCAGGTTCCTCTATTTTTTTCCTCAAGGCTCATAAAAGGACCCTTAACATTAATTGGGAACATTACAGAGTTGTTCTATAAAATAACTTTGTGCTGTGTTAGGTAATATAATATGGAGCTTTTAAGCTCTGCATTGCCAGTTCTGGTCCAAGTCACCATGAAATAAAATTACTCTCTCAGCATTACATGGCAGTATATAAGCCTCTATAAATACGCTCACAAGAGCAGTCATCTTTAGACATCACTTAAGTGTCCACAACAGAAGTGTCACACACTCTACAGAAAGTCTAAAGAATATAGTTCTGGTTTGACTCTATGTTAAAAGAAAAAAAAAAAAAAATCTTGCTTTATTACTTAGGTCATTCACAAGAAATAAAAAGAAATCAGTGTGCTGTTTAGTCCTGTTACTGCTGCTTGGTGTCAGGACTGTGCTATGGCTCAAGCATGGAAGCAGTGAAAAAAGCATTGTTCTGGGCTTAATGCCTAACTAAAAGGATAGAACCATCCTATTTTTTGCTGATGTGTTGTATCTTACACATGGCTGTGTTTTAGACCTTTGTTAGACCAAGCAATGTGGGGAGCCTGCTCACAAGGAAGCTCAGAAGGGATTTTTGAAATAATGGTACGAGAGGATCGGAGAAAATGGGGTCTCTTCCAAGAGTTACAATTTAGAATAAGAACAAGCAGGTAAGTGTAAAAGATTGATAATATACATTCATTAATTTATCTTTCTTAATTTCTTTTTCTATAATATTAAAGCATTATTAGAAATCAGTAAACAGCAAGAATTTTTTGAAATGTGTTCTCCAGACGTGCCATGGAAACTCACATAACTTGATCAGGAATGACCATCTTACCTTCAGCTGCAATTCCTTGTATCTTTTAGACATCCTAATAAGTAACTTGTCATCATTTATCATAGCAGGTTTTTCTTTGTAGTACTGTACCATGGCTTGGGCTGCTTCACTGTAAGCCATTTCCAGAAAGGCCTAGCACAAATGGAGAGAACTTTACAATCTATTACCTAATTAAAAATACAAAGTATAAGACAGAAAAGGCAGCATGATAAATTTTCTCTGGATTCTTCTCATGCAAAATATTTTGATAGTACAAAGGCTTCCAGGCCTGAAGCTGAAATGGTAACACTCAGTCCATTTCTCAGACTTTTTTTAACTGCAAATAATGGTTTCAAACCAGCTATTAAAGCCAATATGTGACCTTAGAAGCTGGTTTAGTTAACAACTAAATGACTGGTATCTGATCTTTCTTGACTGCCAGTGTTCAAGGCCAGGCTGGATGGGGCTCTGAGCAACCTGTTCTAATGGAAGGTGTTCCTGCCCATGGCAGGGGGTTAGAACTAGATGGTCTTTAAGGTCCCTTCCAACCCAAACCATTCTATGACTCTGATTTTTAAACACTACAGTCTCAAACATTGTCCACTGGCATGGATTCTACATCCATTCATTTTGTCTGCTGCAGGAATGTGAGAGAAGATATTCTACTCTTACCAGCTTAACACCACTGGTATACTTAAGCTACTTAGGGTAGACTTAAGCTAATACTAAGAGAAGTCTAAAAGACTTCAACAAATAGTTGAGAGAAGGCAGCCAAGTAATTCACTTAAAAAAAAAAAACAAAACAGTAAAAAGTACGGTTTTACAACACTTTTTCATTGAGATTTCTGGGATTTTTAACCACGAACTCTAAGGCAGTGGCCATGTTTCTGTCCTCATCTAATTCAGTGACCACCATTTAAAAATTTTTTTTTACTTTGAGGGTGTGCTTCATATAGTTAAGTTTCTATTGCTAAATAAGAGGTTTTTCCCAAAGACTCTGTCTTCATGTCTGTATGTCTTCATTTCTTTATGCCACTAGATGTCAATGCTGGTAACCCCAAATGTACAGTACCTGGTTAGTAGATTTCATGAGGATATAGTTGGTGACCTTTCCAAATGGGAGGCCCAGGTTAATGACATCATTCTCTGTGCAGCTTCCCTCGGGGAGATTGCAAATGTGAACAACTCGACCCAGTGTAGATTTCCTCTGGAGAAACTGGGGAAAAAAAACCGTTGGTTTGAGTTGGGCTATCTTAGATATTCTATCCACTAGATAATATCTTACATTTCTGCAAAAAATGAAATTCTCTGCGTACCTGTTATTAAGAAAAAATTTTCTTTAAAAACTTGCATTTTAACATCCTGGTTTAGAAGTACAAATGGGAAAGGAAATGTGTAACTGCAGTTCAGGTTGCAATGAAATCTCCATCCCTGGACTTCACTAAGTCCAGAGAGGATTTCTAGAAGGGAGACTGTCCTTCAAACAGGATCAATTATATTCCTGCAAAAACTAACTGCTCACTGCAGTCCCTGCTGAATTTACGGATATTAGAAATCAGTTTGGGTGACTACATGGGTGTTCAGGATAGCAGGGACTGAATTTAAATCCTTCTTTGTGGAACAGACTGGGTCAGGGGTAAAAGTGATCCCACTTAACTTGTGAGAAGACACACAGCTGTACCTGGGGGTAGAAAACCTGCTACTTTCCCCTCTCACTGAAACAACACACAGGAAGAGGGATGTGCCCCCCGGGGGCACAGTGAGCACTGGACATGCAAAGAGGCAGAGCTCCTGAACTGGGCTGGCACAGGCACAGAGCACTGGAGGGATGATCACTTCCCAGGGGTGGAAGTCTATTTTGGAGTGCTGGGGCAGTTCCGAAAGAGCCGCCCATCTCCCTGACATGGAAAGCAGGCTCTGCACTCCCTGTGCAAAAGGCATCAGGGTACAGCCAGAGAGAAAGTTAATTTACCACAGCTAATGAGAAGCAAAACATCACTCACAGAGGATTAAATCTTTCCGGACTACCTCCATGTTTATGACCTCTGCATTAGGATTTTACTGAAGAAGTAACTCTACCTTCAGTTAAAATTGTGCCATTCAAGGGAAGATGCAAATCATGTAATCTTGTGGGATCAAGTTCACCAGAGCCATCACAAATGTTTGGCTTGTCAGCAAGTTCACAAGTTACAGAGCTAATGTTATCTTATTTACACCTCCATCCTGTTGCCTTCCCTCCAGACTTCACCACTTAACCATTTGTGTATTTTTGCTGCATTAGGACCCTGCATTACACAGTGATCTGCTACTTAGCTTGCATCCCACAGAGCCCACCCAGTGCATAAGGTAAGTCAAAGAAGGGCAAAAGTCCAGAAGTAAGGTATTTTTTCTAGCAGAAAAATAACGAAGACCTGATCCTAAAAAAAAGATGAAGCAACTCAACTCCACTTGAACAGAAAAGGTAGTGATGTCTGCATGCATCTGCCAAGGCAGCATGTGGCACAGAAGAACCCAACTACAGCTAGATGAAAAGGAAAAGGAAACATCAAATGCAATCCCAGTGTAAGAACACCCCAGGTCACCAGTCACCGTCTGTTTGTTTTGTTAGGTCTGTTAAAGATGGTATGTAAGAGTCTATGGGACTAGAAAGGCTCAGCTCTTCCCTGCCTTGGCTCCAGAGCCCATGTTCCCACACACAGCCCTCAGTACATTAAATCAAACAACTGTAAGACGTTGCCACTTCCCCACAATTGGCAATGGCTTAAATTAAAATGCTATGCCATAAACCTGCTGTAGTTCTTGATTAAGAAGTGATCACATACTCATGCCAGAAGTCAACAGGCTGTACCAAGCAATAATCTTGTCAGCTGATTGCAGTTAAACTGGATCCATTCATTAAATAGAGCTGTAAATCATGGCTAGAAAAGGAATATACACCTTCCATATCTACAACCAGGAAGTTAGAGCAGCTGTTGCATGCCAGGTGTTGAATGTAATTTTCAATAAGATTCAAAGTTAACTTTCTTTGCTACCAATGTCTACCAGGGGTTACCAATGCAGCTGCATGGCTGTTACAAAAAACAAATTTTAAAAAAATTATGCACAGCAGCAAAATGCACTTCATATTATTTGCAATATTATTTCATCCATCCAATTTGGTGATTTTTTTTACAGCTTTAAAAAAAATTTGTTGTTGTTGTTGTTTCTTGCTTTTCAAATTCTTTATCCCTTTCTTGAACTTCACATTAATTTTTTCTAAAGACAGTAAGAAACTGCCAATCTCATCCCTCCAATGCTAATGGCTCTCCACACCCAAGTGAAGACTGGTAGCACTTGCCTTTTAAAGAGGGATAGAGTTATTTGCAGATGGACAGCACAGAGCAAGCTCTTCCAGAAATCTGAACACTTTGTTTATGATTACATGCAGGGTCAAGTGTAATCTCCTACTGCTCAGTTAAATGGCAGCAGCTTAGCTGAAAGTGAATACTACCGTGCAAAGGTGTAATAAATTATAAACCACCTGGGTTGCAGAGTGAATGACAGCTGGCAAACTCAGTCTTAACACCTCTAATATAGCTCCCTGTTCATCCAATGAGCTTCGGAAGAAAAAAGGGATTTACAGCGTCCAGGAAAATCAAAGTTATTGTTTCTTTTATGTCTCAAAATACTGCAGGTCATTCAGAAGGAGGACTTCTTCAGGCAGCTTAAATGATAAATAGTGACAGATTCTAAAGAGAAATGACACTGGTATTAGCAGTAATTTCATTTGTTGCGAAGTTGACAGACATGATGAAAAGGAACATTCCTCTGCACCCACTGCTAGTCCACCTCTGACCTTGGAGGCAGCTGTCATGAGCAGCTCTGCTCTCTGCTCGCCTGCACTCACAGTGTCTGTGACAGGCAGAAGCTGAAACCCCTTCAAATAACCTCTTGCACAGTAAAACTGCATGGTAGAAAATTGGTTGGATTAGGGAAATCCGGGTGACCTTTCTGCAAGGAGTGCCTGATGTGAACTTGAGTGTCACAGGGACACAACTCAGCCTGGCTTTCCAGAGTGTCTGAGACCACATCAGGAGAGATATATACATAAAAGTTAACAAGGTGAAAACTTGAACCCCTGGATTACTGCTGCTATTCCATGAACGCCCTAACATAAGTCTTTGGTGTGTCCAGCTCTAGCTGTAACTTTCTGATATGTGATGAGTTTCATTTTAACCCCAACAACTTTGTATTTTCATTATGAATATGATTTGCTTTTATTTGCCTCTTTTTTTTCCTTTTAAAATCTTACTACTTTGTCAGTGTAAGAACCCCTTTTAATGTTGGTTCTTTTTGCTGCTATTTTTTGATTATAGAGCTAGGAATTCAAGTGTGCATTAGAGCAATATAACTGGGGACCTGTGTTGAAAGCAGGATGCAGGGCAGGGACTAATAAACCTAAACCATGGAAGGCTCCACATCAAAGCAAACTTGTTGAAAGGCTACCAGTGACAGCAGAGGATATAAATACTACACTAAAATAAACTAAGGAAAAGTTAGTCCAGTATAATGAACTGATCTGGGAGCTCCAGGCAAATACCAGTGAAGCTGCAGCCACTATCTTTGCCACTATTCCTGGGAGAAGGACCTCAGCGTGAGAGAGACAGGGAGCAATTGCTATGAATAAATAACCAGAGAGAAAGAAAGTTGCTTGATGGGGTCAATATTGAAGGTAGCTAAAAACTAATCCAAATCTTCACTCCAAGCTGAAGCTGACCTTCCTGGGTCAAAAAGACTCAGACAATGGGGGAAAAAGTCAATGGAAAACGCACACAAACCTATTTACCCACCTCCCCAAATAACCCTGATGAGCAAACAACTTTTAGCACTAGAAAAAACAAAACAAAACAAAAACTACAACCAAGTTCATATTTGGTCAAAATCAAAAGCATAAAGGAACTGCAGAGAAGTTGAAATAACAGAGTGAATGTTCAGATTATTGTCTAAAAGAAAGCTTTCAGCGTTTTAATTCAAGTAGAAGTGGCTTCCACAAGAATCTCAACACAGACATGAATTTGCTTAGGTACTCACTCTTACCCCTGATGGAGGAGAAGAAAATGTAGGACCTGGCTGGCCAAAGGATCTTGCTGGTGTAGTGATAAAAGATGTGCCAACATTTGGTGGATAATCTAAATAATGGATTACACACATTTCATTAAAATCTTGAGTCATATTAATTGCATTAATGTGCTCAGTAAGCAATGCCCCATTTACATAGTAAGTAATTTCACAGTCTCTACACCAAATTATACACTGTTTTGTTGTACTATGAAAACAAGTTATTGTTTGAAAGAAAAATAAATTCGTATTTCACAAGGCACAGTATTGGCTTTTAGCCTTTTTGTGCACAACTTCTAAAAATTTTTGCTTGGAAACTTTTATCACATTTCATTAAAAAACCCCAGTTATCCTCAGAGACTGATTTCCCTTTCAGTTAAAAGAAGTGCTTCTAACTATTGCATATACAACCATTCACCTTCGATACCAGATGGATTGAAAACTGCTGCATTATTTGGTGATAAATGCAATGTTCCATCTGCTGAGCTTAACATACACCGGATACCAGTGCTGGAAAAGAAAGAAAAGAACTTTAGGAAGATGCATAATGTGCCAAAAACATTAAAGCTTAATTGTTAGGCAGTAAATTCCTGGTGGAAAACCATTTAAGTAAGGGATGCCCTGTTAGCAATTCAGTTTGAAGAGTGACTCTAAAATAATACTTACTTATCTGAAAAAGCCATACATTTTTGGATGTGAAGACTTCCCTTAATGTGCTGATCCCAGTCCTATGTTGAAACAAAGAGACAATGAACACAGGAAAAATCCTGAGACAAACTTACAAGAGATTATTCCTCCATTCAGTTTACCTTATTCCAAAAACAATACTAAGATGCTGAAGATCAAACTGTGATGTTGGAGCCAAGTGCACCTTCATCCAATGCATTTACTGATTCATTATTTGAACATTCAATTATCAGTTACTTTACAAAAGGAAAGCTTCTCTGTATTAGCTTTTAAATTCAGAATATTTCTAGTAATTCAGTTATTTCACTCTTGCTGAAGATCTCATCCTGGCAAGGTGCTAAGCACCCTCAACTCCTGCAATGTCCATACAGAAGGTGTTCAGTATTCAGGGTAGCCAGGACAGTGCTTATTATTTCACTAGATCAGCAACATTTGTTGAAGTACATTTAGCTATTTACATTTCTATGATCCAACTGAGGCAGTGCATTAAACACCAAGTAACAGATCCCAAAACTCACTGCAATGACATTCCCCCTGCCCTTTTTAAGTGTTTAATGAAAAAAAGAAATTCCCAGCATGCCCTAGACAGGGGCTACTTCAGTCCAACCCTGCAAGGTGCAATAACCAAAGCAAAACCTTTTGCAAACAGTTGCTAAAAGAGTAAAAGGTAAACATGAAAGCAAATAGATTAAAATATCCCAAATCCCCAGCGTGTGCAGGGATCAGGTACTATTTAATTTGCTGGTCATTTTCCTTCCTACATACATGCTGTTATAATTTTATTGTCAGGCCACCATCAGCATGAGAACACATGCCTTTGTGGTTAGGTGCTGGTCCTGTGATGTGACAGAAAAGGTCATGAGGACTTGTTGAGCAGGGCTCACCAGGAGGCCAGAACAACCATGGATGGCTGTGGGGCTCAGAGGGACACTTAAATGGCCTTCTCCAGACCTGACCTATATAACGTGACCTACAACACACTGCCTGGGAAACTGGGAAGCTGTTTCTTGACGGTGAAGCTGAATTTGGAGCTCCCTTGGCAGTATTAACAGAGAAGTGAGAGAGAGCACAGTCTGTACCACATGTGAGCAGCTTCTTGCTTTCAGGTCAAAGTCCCTGGGGACCTTGAGCCCTAAATCTTCCTGTGAGATACCAGGAAAAAAAAAAATTCCTACAGAGAAATAGTTAAAATAATTTTATCCAAAAAATGCACTGGTTTGTTTGAGCAAGCTGCTTCCACGGGGCTGTTAGGGGGAAGCCTTTGGGATCAGAAAGGGAGAAGCAGATGAAACTACAGACGTGGGGTTGCAACACTGGCTTGAGTACTGGGGGATCAGCTTCAAGCTCCTCCCCACCTCGCTCTGGGCCCATGAGGTGAGCTATGACCTCGGCTCAGACCTCACGTTTCTCACATCAGTGCTGTAATCTCACCATCTTTCACGGCAAGATGTGGAGAAAACCAGATCTCGAAGCCCCAGTAACTGCCATGAAACAGATGTACCATACCCTCAGCAAAGCTACGGCCCTTTGTTTCTGCTTCTCTCAGGGCACAACTCTGTGATGATGGACACTGCGGTGAGGGGTGGCAGGAGCTGGTGGCCAGAGCAGTCACCTGACAGCCTGTTCAGGGGTCCGAACCCTGCCCAGGGACACCCTCAAACCACTCACCTTCGGATCGAAGATCTTCTTGTCGCACAGGGCGCAGACGTGGGGGAAGTGGAGAGGGGCCACGCCGCGGAGGTCGCCCAGCTGGTGCGGCGGCAGGGAGCGGGTGGGCAGGTCGGGCGTGCCGCCACCGCGCTCCTCCTTCTGCCTCATGCGAGGGCTGCCGAAGCTCTGCGCGTTGTGGTTGAGGCGGCCAAAGGCGGGGGGGGCGGCCGTGCTGAACTTTGTGTCAGGTGTCGGCTCTTCGGGGTTGTACAGCTCGTTTCTTATTTCATACTGCTGCTGACTCGCTGACGGCCACAGGCTGTCGCCGGGCATGAGGTCAGGCTTGTTTTGGCTGGGGAAATTAGTGATATTTTCCCACTGGTTGCTTGTACTGCTGCCATGCAGGACAGGGCCGGGATCTCCTTTCGGATGGGAGCCTGTGTGTGGGTCGCTGGAGAAGGCCCGTGCTGCCCCGTGCTGTGCCGCCGCCCCGTAGGACTCCTTGGGAAATGCCGCTGCCGCCTCGTGCTGCAGCTGGCCGGGAGCCCCAAAGTGACTCTCGTAGCGCGGCCCTGCTGCTGAGGTGGCAGTGTGGGTGCCACCAGCGAGGAAGCCGTGCTGGCTGGACTGTTCCCCCTCCGAGGCAAACGCCTGAGAGGCGGCAGCGACGGCGTTTTGCTTGTTGTACTCATAAAAGCCCCCTGCAGCAGTAGATGTGGAAGCACCTGCCTTGTTGAGACCCACCACCACGGGTTGCTGGCCGGAGCTCGGAGCCATGACACTTCCAAAGGGATTCATGACAATTGCACTGGGGGCCTGGGCCTGGACAGCTCCCAGACCTCCCCCTGGGGCGGCTAAGGCCGGGCTCTGGGCAGGGAAGGCAATGCCGCCGGAGGAGAACCTCGTGCCGGCGATGCCGGGCCCCTGGGGCGGGCCTGCGGCGTGGCCCTGCGGTGTGTTCATCACCGTGGGGTGCCTCAGCTGGTTGAAGAGCGGCTGGGACATGGCCACTTTGGAGAGCACCTGGTTGAGGACGGTGGCGGCGGCCGGGTTGTTGGTGACGGCGGTCTGAGCCAACTTCAGCCTGTGGAGCGTGAGCTGCGCCTGGAGCTGCGCCAGCTGCAGACTGGCCGGCGAGGGGAGCAGGGGGCTCGGGGCGCCGACAGAGAACGGACTCTTCTCCAGGAGCTTGGCAGCGCTGCAAAGGATCAGCATCTGGGTTAGCCGAATTTGCTCCACATCTACCTATGCTCACCTCCTGTTAAAGCTCGGCACAGGATACACAGCCGCTTCCAGAGATTTATTGTATCCAAACTCAGGGAAAGAAAAGGGGGGATGGAGAACGTATTCATGGCAAGCCATCATCCCTTCCACATCTGCTGCTGCTTCTCTTTCAATCAAAAAGCTAATCGGTACACAACTATGCCAAAGATCTTGCTTTAAAACCTTCATTTCATCCCTCATCAAGCCCTGGATCAGACTTTCAGCTCATTTTAAGTACCCATAGGACTTATGCTTCTAATGAAGACCAGGAAAAAAGGCCATATAGGCCCTCCCATACCATCCCCAAATCAACAATTTTTCCCCTTTTCTGCAATTCCTGCAACCTCCAGCCTCCCTGCTTAGAGATCATTTACTGTGATTTTGTGATATCATCATTATTATTCCCTTTTCCCACAAAGCAGGGGGATGTGAAGAAAAGGACATCAAATGGGATTTCAAAGCCAGACCCATAGGTATTTCCCACCTAGCACATCTGGCTGCATAAAGCAAGTTGAAATATTCCACATGCATTTATTTTAATTGTTTACAGTTCTCATGTTACTGATCTGCATGGCAGCCTGTTCTATAACAAAGTCTATAGTTTCCCTGTTGAGCAAATGCAAACACAGAGCAGGAAAAAAAGTGAATGATCTGCCAGAAGCAACTACAAACAGACTGTCCTGAAGAGTTTTCCCTGTTCAGCTGGAATGTAAGACAAAATTTCCGTAGTGCCAGCTGGTGAAAATCAAGGTCTTTATACTTCCTAGAAGTAAGAGGTACACTGAGTGTTGTCCTTCAGGTCTCATACGTGGGATGAATAAATGACTGAATTCTCTACTTGAATTCCAGAGCTGGGAAAATAGGAGGTGACTTCTTCAGGCATATAGTGGTTCCTTGCTTTGGGAAACACCTTTGAGGCATCTCACCAGTTCACAGCACCACCACCAAACCATCAGTCATTTTCATGCCCCTACTGGAAAAATGTCATCCTTCACTTTCCACCACCTCTGCTCACAGACAAGTACACCTACTCAGTGCATTACAAATGGCTGTTCATTCTGACAGTGAGAGCAGAGCACTCAAACAACAGGGACGTGGTCCAAAGCTCAATTAATTTATATTGTAAAAATGTATTGAGTTTCAATTGAGGCCTTTCAACGTAGCAGGAACTATGCATCAACCAACACGCAACCCTCACTGTTAATAATCGGCCAATTTGCTAAACTGCATGGATGAAGCTGTAGTTAATGACAAATGTCTTGTCAGCATGCTACATTTGAAAACCACAAATTAGGAAAACATCTGCTTAAATCCAAAGTATGACTAAGAGAAAATGAATGGGTTTCATATTTAACATTTAACTTCCACTAGCAACTGCAAGGCACATCTGTCTCCCAAAATACAAAATGCTGCTTGGATAAGTGCATCATTATGTAATGACACGACTCCCTGCCAGCAGAGGCTGACACCAGCGCTCAGCTTCAGAGCTGAGGTGCCTTTTGTTTTCCCATGTGGTTTCCATCACTTAATTTCTGACTTGCACTTACAACACAGTTTGCTGTAAATTTGATTATGGATGAGAGTCAGGGCGCAAGTACAATCAAAACAACATGGAGGGCCTCACAAACCCCGGCTCAGGAGATCCTGAGGACCCATAAAAGCTGCTGAGGAGCCCATGTGGTGAGAGAGGCTCAACAAGCAGGGGATGCAACAACAGCACACGCACTGTCATTGCCACTGGGGGACATGGCACGGCCCTGTGTCTAGGCTGTATTGTGCCACCAGCACCTGGAGTGTCCTCACTCATGGTGTGTTTTCTGGCATTTACCACAGTCCTGAGAACTGCTTCATTTTATAGACAGCTATTCTCTTTGTTCTTTAAGTAAGCTACAAAACTCTTTTAAAAACTTTTACAGAGCATGCAAATAAGATCTGCCTAGTGGCCTCAAAAAGAAAAGCCAGCAGCACGTAACGTTTTCAGCTCAGGAGCCACAGATGACTCCTGTTCCCAGCAATCTAACTCCACTGTGCTGCAAGCCTACACAGCAGTGTGCATATCCCGACAGCTGCAGCCACTTCCCAGCTCTGGTGGCTACCTGCTGGACACAGGCACAGGCCCTCTCTCTAGAGAAACCATCTCACTTGACACTGCCACAAGCCCTGAAGCTGCCTCAGCCTCCTCATATTTTGACCAGCTTTGGAGCACTGTTTCCAAGAACCTGCCCAGCACAGCAGCAGTGCCCTGCCAGAACACCCCTGGCTGGGCATGCCCTGGGCGCGGGTTCTTCCCAGCTCTGCTCTCTCTCCCGGGATCTGCTGCTGGATTTGGGGAAGGAAAGGCCAGGAGTGCCCTGCACAGCTGCACTGGGAACCAACCAACAGCCCTTGGACCCTGCTGTGGAGCAGGGCAGCACCGGCTCCCTGCGCCTGCCGGCTTCGTCCCTGGATTGCAAGCCAGCAGTCCAAACCAGGGAAAGACTGGGGCTGCAGGAAACTTTAGCTGCAGAAAAATGAATTTTAGATGAAGAAGCCACAGCCTCCAATCCACTTAGAGTGGGACAGAGTTAGCGGGAACAGTTGCTCCCATGCACCAATAGGTTTGGGAATGGCCAAACCTTCAAAATCCATGCCTGTTATGAATTTCCAGATTTCAGGGCGTTTCGGGTTGCAAAGTTTATCCTCCCACAGCAGAAACAGAATATTTTATCATCTAACCAAGGCAAAGAAGGAAGGGCTTGTTCATGGGTCGGTGGGAAAAGCAGATATGCAGATGGGAGGTCAGAGAAGAGCTGTACATAAAGCATCTTTTCGAGAGACACCCAGATTTGAGGATTTCTGTTCTGCTGTGAAATACATGGCACAAGAGATACACCGGGCCGGCATGCACAGCTTTGAAAGTTTCTTTCTTTCTATTCTACTACCACAATATTTATGTATCTGGTAACATAATTTTGTAAATTATCTTGCTACAGACTTACTAACCTACTGGAAAGTGCAAACACAAGGTGACGATAGCACTCAGCTAAGGTATTTTGTGGGTGCCATTCCCCACGCAGACACACACACACCTCCCACCCCCAGCTCATCCTCAGGTTACCAAAAGGCAGCCCTCACATGCTCGTGGGGGGTCTCTGCCACAAGATGATTGAAAGCAGCTGAATGAAGCTCTCATTCTCCATCAAGCGCTCAGGGAATTGGCCTGCGTCAGACAGAGTTAGCTCTATCCCGTGCAAAACATTCCCAATTATAAGGTCAGCAACGTAAAAAGTAAACAGAAGTTGTCCTCTGCAATTATTTATTTAACACCCGCTGTACAGCTGGCCTACACCAGCACCACTAGGAACACTAGAAATCTTTCTTTGCTAAAATAATGACAGGCAGGAGTGCTGCTGCACAGTTTCGACAAAGAAATCCGTAGTCCAGACAAGTTTTCACACAGCTCTGAGAGACAGGAGCTGAAATTGTACATTGATATCGCAGCACTCACAATGGGATTGCAAACACTGGCAAGGTCATATCACCATAAATCAATTCAGCCCACCTGCTCTCCCTGTAATCTTTATTATGCTTTTAGCATCCAGGAACAGTGTCAGAGGTAAGGTATCTAGATGGCTGGATTATTTAAGCAATCCTGTCTACAAGAGTGATGAAAAGGCTGACCACAAAACATGTCTATTAGAACAGACCAACAACCCGGAGCTTGATTTTCAACTGAAAAAACTATGGGTTTCAAAATGCTGCCCAGCACTTTTCAAAATTAAGAAATTAAAAAAAAAAAAAATCTAGACGAATAAATCGATGATCTAAGTTGCAACTATTTATATACTCAAAAATATTTGAAATGCTGCATAGGGTGTGAATTTGAACTCTTAAAAAAAAAAGATTGATTCATAGCAGTGCAGAATTTTTCTTACATCTTCCATGAATCTTGCATATCTTCTAAGATTTTTGCATTCCCTCCCCTGAGACATTTGCCTTTACATATAATTACACCTACCTGTCAAAATATTTGCATGAGAAAGTTTTAAAAATTTTTGTTCCAAAATGTGCCCTTTTTTCCCCAAGCTGTCTGTATTACTGTGTTAAAATTTCACAATTACAATGACAAGGACATTAACATACCCAAGTATCCTAAATGTATCATCACTCTGCACTAGTACTGTATTAGAGTTGCATGTGTGCAGTAGCATGCTGGTTTTTCTAAATTTTCTAAAGCTGCTTCTGAATCAATTTTTCTAACACTTAGCAAACTTTAAATTTATAATCCAGGACTCTTGAATACATCACACAGAACCACCTCCTAATTATTCAAGCACAAAATCATTCTGTTTTGCAGAAATGCGAACATCCCTTTCCTGTAATGTATCGTTTATGCAAAACATATGGGGCTGCCTTCTCTAAACTCATCCAAAACAATTGTCACTGTACTAAAAAAGCAAATAAAAATGCCTTAAAAATATAAAAATCAACTGTTTGATGATGAAGTTGGCAAGATATTATGGGTAGACCTAATTTTCAAATAAAAATGCATCATATGACAGTACTTCATTAAAATTACATATTTGTGTGTGAGGACAGAATCCAGCCTCATAAATACAAGGAAACTACAATGTCGTATTTCAAACACTGGTAGGAGTAAAGACACAGTTCAGCAATCTCCACAACATATATTAATTGTAATAATAAGTAATTATTATAATTACATTTTATGTAATGCTGTCTATGTTCACTTTTGCTTGTTGAATAAATCCAGCACGTGTGCCAACAAAGACCAGATCATTGGTTAAAAAATGAACACACAAATTTTTCCTGTACCCGGAGACTCTTTCTGGCTGATACTAAATAATTGTTTACTTTCTCTTTGGCTCCACAAGAAGTATTTTCTTTGTGTTTAAGTAAAATGAATTTCTTGGTCAGAAAAGCTTGGAAAGACTGCTGAAAGGAGAAAACCCTTCACCTTTATAATTTAAGCTCTGAGATCATCTACCACCAAACTTTTTTTTCCTGAGTTCTGGTTAGAAATGATAAAAAAAAGAGATCATGTTTCCCAGTAAGTTCAGCTAATGATGGGGAGCACTAAAAACCTTAAGCTACTTTAATACATGTATAAGCTGCAAGTAAAACCCTTCTTATCCCAAATAACGTCTTCTAAAGCCCTCCATTACACTACTGAGAGAGGAAAATAAAACATCAGCCAATGTATACATGTGCTTTGCCAAGTGAGTTTTGCATGTTTGGCAATGCTAAACTCTACTATCTGGACAATTATCCAACCTAACAGTTAGCTGGAAGATGAAATGTAAAATGTTATCACAGAGCTGCTAACCCCGATGTTTACAAAGCTAATAGGAGCTAAGTGCTTGTCTCCTACCAAGAGTCCTGCTCGTTTGAAACTTTCAAGCCAAAGTGTTCTCTTGCCAGGCAATTTTCACTGAGAAAGGAACAAGATAAAGGGGCAAAACACAGTAGCTTTGTCTTGGATAACAGTTCTTTGTTGTGATCACAGAAATAAAATTGGAAGTGATCTTAGGAGGATGGTTAGACCAGTTCCTGTAGCGGGATCAAGCTGAACTCAACCACTCGGGACATATTTATTTAATCTGCTTTCAGGAAGGTTCTTTGGTGGATATTTCATGACCTCCAGGGATAATTAATTGCTCAAATACCCTTAATTTTATAAAACTCCTCTAAAGCCTACGGTGGTTGTCTCCTGACACCATAAACCTGTCTTCCCATGCACACAGAGAAGGGCTTCTCTTACCTTCCTGTAGCTGCTGCTATCATATCTTCTCTGCAATCATCCCAACCCCTTTTCCTACACATTTTTTCTGTTGTGTTTGCAATCCCAGTCTGATTGCTTTTCTTTTTAACAGCACAGTCCCGTGGTTCCCTGTTACACCCAACCCCTTTCCTGAAGGGCTATTGCCCAGAGATGCAGGTTGGGAGGAATCTCGGGAGCTCAGCTGGTCTGACTTCCCACACAATAAAGACAAGTGTCTTTGTTTTCCTTGCTTCTTTTGACTGTCCAATGGATTAGTTGTGTTACCATTTAATTTTATACTCATCAATATTGCATCCAGGTTACTCCAGATCTGGTTTGTTAGGGTTACTCTGAATTCCCATGCTGCCTCCAGAGAACTTGTAAATCCTCTCCTCTTGGTACCAGCTGCAAATTTAATGGATACTTTGCTCACCCAAGTTATCAATGAAAGCATCAAATAAACTAAGGTCTGTTCCCAATTAGGGAACTGTGGTGCGCTTTCCATTTGCTCTCCAAACACCAGTAATTCAAGGACGTGTTATCCACCTTGAAGCTCTGCTTTGCATGCTTAGGAGACCATGTTTTTTCCTCCTGACAATCACTTCTGATTTAAAAAAAAAAAAAAAAAAATTGTCATATTTGCACTTGCAAGAATAAAAGGGTGGATCATCTCTGGTGAGACTGATTTCTTACTAACAAGTCTTGCTCTATATTTCTGGGAGAGTTGTCTCAGATTGTTGTTTAAAATCAACTACATGTTCTGGCTTCTTTACAACAGCATTGCTTCTATTTCATTCTAGCTGCTTTCAGTTGCTGAATCCAGTGCCATAGAAAACAGCTGGCACTTACAACATGAGAATAATACCAAGTACCACCGAGGTCTGCACTGGCCATTGCACTTCCTGTGTATGTTAGTCAGTACATGTTTAATCCTGAAAGTATGCTTCTTATATTGTGTGTAACTCCAGATTGCATACTGGGCTTATTTCTGCTTTTCCCCCTGCAATGCATCTCTCCATAAATATTCAGTTAGGTTAAGTTCAGCTCTTTTCAACTAAGGCACATAGTCTAGCAAATGTACTACCTAAACCCAAGGCTGTATGTCATTATTTCCAAAAGCTGGGAAAGTTATCATATTGTTTCATGGTATCTAAATGTTGTTTGGTTTTGATGATGTGCCACAGTATGTCAAAGATGTCTCTGAGGATTAGTGTGCACATAGGAACATTGGTCTGTATTTTAAATTTCAGTATGCAGCCATACTAATTCCTTTAGCTATACTGCAAGCATCTAGCTGCAATTGCTTCCCAAGGAAATGTAATTCTTTATTTACTGAAGTTAAAGAGCTATATTTTAAAAAGTGTATTTTAAATGTATACTAGAACCTGTCAGAAATAGTATAGCACCAGATCAGTGCCCTCAGTAACATGTTGCAAAGTTCTAAATTAGCAGAGAAATCGTGTCACAGTTTTGTGGAGCTTCCAGGGCACGCTGTGACAGCCTGGCAGTGCCATGCTGTGCGTGGCTGCCTCGCCAGCACCCCTCCTGTGACAGCTCTTCTCAACTAGGCTTCAAATACCCTTTACTGACCAAAGTCCTGGTTGGTTGGGTGATCCCTGCAAACCAGCATCCCAGCAGGGGTCCTGTAAGGAGGGGTGCTGAGGGTCCCCAAGAACTCGGGACCCCAACAGCCATGGGCCCTGTGCAGATGGTGGTGTCGGGGTGCTGAGTGCCCGTGTCCCAAACCCCTCCTGCTCCTGCCCCAAGCTGCCAACACAACAGCTCTGGGGACCTGCCGGGAGCCAAGGAGCACAGAAGGTCTTTTGGGAGATGAAAAGCAGAAGAAAAGGTGATATGGACCATAATGTAAATCCACAGGATGAGCAAAAGGCAGGGAGAAGAATCAGCACTGGCAGAGGCAGGTAACTCTGGCAGGAATGGGGCAAATGCACCCCTGCTCTGGGAGCGTGCTGCTGCTCTGCCCACGACTTGGTGCTGCCAGTGCTGCTCCCGGCCTCCTCTCAGAAAGAAGAGAATTCTGGGGGGAAAGGATCTGGAAAGCTTATTTTCATGTCATGAAGAAAAGAAAATTCAGACTTTAAAAGAGAAAAAAACAAGTCAGAAACCCTTTAAAGGTTTTTACATGAGCACATAGACAAATGCCCAACTGAAAAATAATCCTAGACACACAGTATTTACTACAAGACATATTACAGTAATATCTCAGCACACCTCCTGCTAATGTGTTCTCTGCATGGCATTGTTAACCACTACAATAATAATAAGTTTGAGTGTATCAATATCTTGCAGTGCCTGGAGGCACAGCTGTTTTCATTTGTATGTTGAATGTAGGAGCCATGATGTGGTAGGTGGATAATTCCTCATTTGAATAAGCCATTTCTATTTCACAGTAACATCAGAAAATATAAAAGCCCTTTTACCAAGGTAATATCTTCAGTCTGTAGACAGGAAAATAACATATAACTGCCGAAAGGGTAGAGTATGAAGAAGGATTTGTATTTCTAAATAGTTTCATTTGTGCTCCAAGAAAGTATTGCCATTTGTGGGGGGAAAAAATATTAAACTCTCCTTTTATTTTTAAGTATTAGTGCCAATGATACATTTGAAAAGTATAATGAAAAAGCATATTAGTAAACTAAGTCTCTGGGAGAACACTACTGACACAGGCTACAGAAATCACACGCAAACCTGAGCTCTTCCTGTTTGTACCCTGGGTCAGCCAAAAAGTGACAGCTTGTGACTACTAGTCACCCAGGAGCATCACAATAATTTCATAATTAATCTAGTATCACAATCTCCCCTAAAAGCTGTTTGCATGCTATGTGCTACAAACCATCATAGCAGATGAGTGCACAAGCAGAAATGCTGGAATAGCTGCTATCTGAAGTGGCCGAGATGATTTACTTTCTCTTTACCGCTAATGTTGAAATGTTGGCATTTTAAAGTAATAAATTTTAAAAAACCTAACCAAAACCCCCCAGGCTTCAGTTATTTTTCAGTCAGATTTATGATCAGAAAACCAGAACCTCTGTGGATTTCCTACGGTATATATATATATTACACGACTATAAACTTCGGCTTATTTTTTTGTTTTCCTTTTATGCATATTTTAAAACAACATAAATGTTATAAATTCCTATTGTTTAGGTACTCACACACACTACTGGTATACATCAATTATACATGAACCTTGTGAAGCCCCAATCTAATTCAGCTGTTACTGAAGCATGCTGCAAAGCCTTTCCTGATTTCACTGTAGCAAGAGCAATGTTCCTGTATCCCTTTCTGGTTATATTTAATTTAAGCATAAAACATCAAAGAAGTTTGCTCTCTTTCCATGATCTCTTTGAAATCAGCCTTTAATACTAGGCCATAATATTCATCCTGTTACACAGAAGTTATACGCACTGTATTTTAGCCTAGAAGCCTTCATTATCTATTTTGCAATGAACTTTGCTCTGTTTTCTTTAATGCATTCCAATTTCTATGCTAAAGAAATTTAATGTGAATCTTAAAAGATATATAGGAGGTTTTCTTTAATTTTCTTCTCTTAGAGGGCAACAGTTGTATGAATCAGACCTGAGCATGTTTCTTCTGGCAGAAAACAGCCTGTGCCAGAACTGCTGCAACTCTGGCTTTGAGAAGTTTAATTTATTGTCTTGAATAATAAACTGCCATTCAATCAACCTTGTGAAACAAAACATAAAACAGGACGGTGCTTAAACCTTGAACAGGAACCAAAAGAGTTTTCCGTAAAGGAAACAAAATTGGGAGAGGCATTTTGTATTAAATAACATCAATTATTTTGTTCTCTCTGTCTGCCTTCAGTTTTAATTAGGAGTAACTGACAGTTAATATGCTCCAAGCTCTGCACGGTAAAATTGATTAGTATACTAAGACAGAAAATAAGAATCAGTTTTTGATGAAAAATATCAGGTTTCAGAGCACTCCATGTGGCAGCTGTGAGGAAGGAAAAAGTGTGAAGATATTAACCTATCCTCAACACTGAGCTGGGCATTTGCCCAGTCCTGCTGACAGAACTGTCAATGGAGACGGCCGGCCACTACTTTTTGGTCAAGCACTGCCTTTTTTCCTACTTTTTGCTTGATGGTTTGTCTATTTTTGCTATAATGCACATGCTCCGCTCAGTTGTCTAAATGTCTAAGAAGCGTACATGATGGGAAAATTAAGTTTGTATTTATCCCACTGGCCTGCATAGTAGATGTTATACCTTGTGTTATTGATGTATCTTTTAACTGCATAACACCCTAGGACCCAGATTCATTTTTTCTGTGAAAAGACATGTAAGAAATTTATTATAGCTACTGCTTTTTAAAAAATATATACATATTTTATTTAATATTATTGTATTTATTTACCAGGCTATACTTCTGAAAATAAAAAACTGTCTTGAAGTATAAAGTATCAGATATTAGAAAAACGCCAAACAATAAAATGACAAAACAAACAAACAAACAAATGCTCTGATTCTTCTTCTTTTTTTTTTTTTTTTTTTTCCAAAAAACTCTATTCATAGTCTAATGAAGGCATTTCCAAATTCAAATGTCTTTGAAATATTTTGGTATTTTGATTTCTTTCACATTTTGCAAATAATTCTTTGCGCCCACTGGTTGTAAACAACATTAATATAATTGTGCTTTGTGCCTACTCACACAGACTATGAGGCTTATTACAGGGTGGTTAACCATGGCAAATCAATAGGATACAATTGGGTGTGGAATGTCTTTTAAAGTCTAAAAGCCCTTTATTACAAAAAGCTAAGCACGATAAGAAGCTACTGCCCAAACCAGATCGTATCTTTAATCTGAAATCCCAGTTAGCTGTTGCCGCCAGAGCTGCACTTGCCTGTCTTTTCCCTGCGTTACGGAAAGAGCCGTACTTCAAAGTTAAATTTTAAAGATCGCTAAGATACTCCACTTGGCAAATTAGTGTCCCTCCTTGCTGAGGACGGGGGACACAGGCATTTCGGCACGGTGGTGGGAGGACACGAGTGACAGACATGATCTTACCTTCGGGCCACATGAAGGGCTGCCCGGAGCAGCGAGCTGGTGCGGAGGGAGCGCGGCCAGGAGCCGATGTCAGCGTTGCGCACATGCCTCTCGGTAACATCCCACTGACATTCTACCTGCTCTCTGCACCCCGATTATTTACAAGCTTCCTTCCAGAAAGTCACAACTTTAGGAACGAGAAAAAAACCACCCCAAATGGAGGACTGGAAGGCAGATCACGTGGCCACCAGGAGCCGGTCCTGTTGCATTACACGCAGCAAGCGTGGATGGCAAACAATATCGGTTGATGTTTATGCCATATGTTCTCGATCTCTTCACGTATCAGCACCAAAATCCTGTTTCTGTACAGTGTAATGCCACGGGATCCTACTGGGAAGAGGGTCACAGTCTAATTAGGCAAACTGCGGAAAAAACACGGCTCACTAATGAAGACTGAGGGAGACTGACTTTTACAAAGCAAGCCCTTGCTCTGGAAGGCAACAAGCATTACCCAGCTAAAGTTTTAACAGTTTCTGAAAACACCCACTCAAATACATCACATTTTATTCCCTGAACGATTTGTCCATATTAGGGCTGGCTGCTTCCTAAGGACAGTGGAGGGTTTTAGGAAACACACTGTTGATATTTGTTAGCTCGAGCAGTATTATCGCTCAAATCAGCTATCTGCGTGCTCGGAAACATTCAGCAAAAGGAAAAGTCATCATCCAGCACTAATCCACTGCTCCAAAAGTGTACGAGCGCTGACCTGTGCCACAGGTTCTGCTGGGACTCCAAAGCAAGAGCAAGAAGTAACACAGAGCCCGCACACCCGCGGAACAGCCTTCGGCAAGTTATCTCAGCAGGCTTCTTCTGATTGCTGATCCACCTTTTCCTTGAAAACCAAAGCTTTCCAAGAATAAACTTGCACTTTCATAAACCCAAATATATTATGCCTTATATCTGGGTGGCAAAATCAACAATCTTTCCCATATTTCACATTATTAAAAAATTAACATAGACACAAGACCTTCTATTTTCCTGTCTCTGCTTCTAACATGACATAGTATATATGTAAATTAAGAAAGAAATTCTATTATTAAGAAATAAATGAGCTGTTCTCTCATATCCAAAGATCAAAATAAAGCAAATATTCCTGTTTTGCCACTGGGACATAAGCCTCTTCAGCCCATCAGACGATGTTCCTTACAGCAAGCTTGTTAAACTTCCTTTTTCCAGCATTAGTCTGGAAACCTTTCGCAATAGCACTGGCACTCTCTATGTGACATGATCCTTCTATGGAAGATGCCATTTCCAAAATTACCTTGCAGTAAGGCAAACCACAAACTAAATCAGCCTGTGAGTACACACCTCTTAACTTAAAAAAAAAAGAAACAAACATATAATCCTGCAATACTTCACACTCACCCAAAGTGGAGACTGGAGAGTTCTCCACCCATATTTTCTAATTTTTCCCTGCCTTCTTTCTTCCTTCCTGCACCGTGTCAGAGACCTCTCCCCACCCCTCAAAAGGAGAAAACTATTGTTCAAGTTCTTGGCTTTTCTCCAAATACAAAAACCCCAATGTTTAAGAGGTGGTAAAGACCGTGACTGAAAGGGGAAAGACACCTAACAGGTGGTCCAAGGGGGTTCCTTCACCCATACAACTCCCATCAGGAAACAGCGTAAAATTCAGGGGAAGGAGAAGGAATTAGTAAAAGCTACAGGGCTTTTCTACAGCCTGTCACATCTCCCCCAGCACAAGCGCCCTCGTGTTCTGCTCTGCATCTGCGTTACATTAAACAGGGTGAAGAAACACAAACCAACTTTCACTCGAATCTGAACTCTCCACTTCATGTCACCCTCAGGACAATCAGGCGAAGCACATATGGCGAGCTCAGCCTGGGAACCGCATGGGGACCTTTCCGGCCAGGAGCAGAGCTAATCCCCAGCACTGCCCGCACATGGCTTCATGTGACAGCGCTGCAGGTTCTCCCTGCCCGCAGCTGCCGGCCCAACTGCACCCTGTCAGCAGGCACGCTGACATTTTTTCCACCGAGTCAGAGCAGGCCAGCGGTGAAGGAGCGCAAGGAGAGTAACACGGGCAGTTTGATTTCAGAAAACACTGCCTAACACACAGGCTGCGTGGCTGCTGATCTCTCCGAAGAGGGAAAAAATTCACTCTCTCAGTTCTACGGTTTTCCCCAACTTGCATTTTATTCTGTCATCAGATACTTGAGTTTCCCTTCACACCCAGGCAAAGAACGTGCCCCAAAACCGCGGTGTTCCAGGCAGTCTGGCAAGTCTCATCCCTGTGGCATGTCCTCACCTCATCTATCTGCTGAGCTAGGAGGAAAGAAGAAAGAGAAAGAAACCAGCAACTAGTCCTTTCCCTACTTGCCCCCAAGGAAAGACCTGCCATTCAGAATAAATCAGTTATCATTCACTATTATGGGCCTTTTCAGCTTTTTTTGCAACCTTAAAAGTGATCAAAAGGGATCAAAAATAAACAGTACTTTTGAAAGTGGATGCACTTCAGAGAGAGACTGTGAAGTCTCTCAGCTGGTTCATTTTCAGCTGGGAGCATCTTCATTGTTTTCAGATAGTCTCAATACCCACCTTCTTGGCACATGCAAGGTTTCCTGACTGCCTGATGCCCTCTGCTAAGGTAATATGATGCTCTCAGGGGTTGGTGAGAAGAGAAAGGCTCACTGGCAGTCCTTAAATGTTAGTGGGAGTAAGGAAAGAAACCATTCAGACCATTTGGATCAAAAATGAAAAAGCATAGATGAAGTAATGCAGCTGAGAACAGATTTTAGCTAGCAGTTGGCACACAAGGAGAGATATAATTGAGTCAAAGGCAATAATATATTTGATGAGGAGCTGTAAGTCCTGTGATGCAACTTTTCAGGAAAATTTGCCCGCTAATACTCTACTTTGGGATTGTTTAGGTTTGACTTTGTAATTCAGAGGTCAGTCTTTTCATATAAATCACCTAAGCGTAATTTCTGGGTTCTGATATCTCTTCACATGTTTAAAAATCTCTTTTTATTACAGCAAGCACAAAAAAATTTAGATTCTGCCCCTATCTCCAGAGCTTCTGGATCACAGTATTACTATTACAAAAAACATCAGTACGTCATTTGGAAAACATCCTGAGAAGTCAGATGCATCAATGCAAGCCAAGCAGGAATGTGATGGATCAATCTGAATATTTAAACAGCAGAATTTAGAAAAAGAACTAGACCAAGATCTCCAGATATAGGAGCATCCCCACTCAGAGAAGATTACTGAATAAAGAACACATCATGATATTTGGATGAAACATGAGCCTAAAAACCTCTTGGCATAAACCACCTTCTATAGGGTGGGGTTTGGAAGAAGCTTATGTCCATATTCCACAAAAATGAGCTTTAGAGTCATACTTCTATAATACCCAAGAAATGAGAGGCTGGCAGACAGAATTGTTGTTGGATCTGCTGTAAGAATTCCCATATTTCTGTAACAATCAAATAAGTTTTTTTAAATGGAGTGTGTTTCATCTATCTCAACCTCTACAATGTAATGCACAGTGAAACAGAGCATTATCTTCTTCACTCAAGAAAGAACTTAAAAAGATGTCTTCACACTGCAGAACATTCACATGTATTTTTTCTGCTTTTACTTGCAGCCAGTCACTTCTCCTGAGCTCTCATCCTGCTTCATATAGCAATCTTCAAACAAATCATTTTAAAAAGGGAAGCTACAATTCTTTTTGTAGCCAGCATTACAGCCTGATTTGACCAGGACAGGAAACAGCCTTCCTTACTGGGACTGGAATGAGACAACTTCATCTACAGCTTCTTTATGATAGACAGGAAAATTGAACGTATGTCTTGAATGTCTATATCTAAACTAATAAGTTGAAGACCAGAAATACTCCACACAACTGTGATTCCAAAATGTTTGGGTGTCTGGACACTGACATTTTTGAACAACCACTAGCAAGACCATTCAAACTTCATAAATACTTTTTAACATGACATCAAGAAACAATGACAAACCTTAACATAGTCTTCTGGGATTATAAGTGCAGCTACTGTTAGATACTAAAACAGGCCCACACCAATATTTCTAAATTTTTTTTTAGATGCTCAAGTGCCTGTAGAGAGTCGGGCTTCAATGACTGGCAGCATCAAATCTAACTCCCAATATATACTACTGAAATCCCAGTGTAGGGCTGCTGCCAGGGTCCAGGTCCATCTTGGTCCCTGGTATCAGGGGGGATGAGTTGTAACACCTGGGTTTGGGATGGTAAAAAACCCTCTGGGTTACACGGTATGAAATATCTGTGTTACACCTGAGGTCAGACTTGACTGTTTAGTGGTCCTTTCTAGCTAAGAAAACTCCTACTGAGCTGAGATTTGCTCATGTGTCCAGGATTCATGCTTCCTCTGCACCTGGTTCAAGCACTGTGTGTGGCAGGACATCTACCCCCACCCCGTCTCTGTCCCACAGATAGCTGGTGCATAAAGAGAGAACCCGGGGGTGGGTGGAAAGGCCCAGCAGGGGATATCTCTGGCAACGAGGGGCTCAAGCCCAGCTAAGAATTAACATCTTAGTCTGGAGAGCTGATGGGGAAGAGATAAAAGAAGTATTTCTGACTTAAGAGACACCATTTTACGACTATAAAAGATACATGAGTTATCATTGAGGCAGAAGCCTCTTACACCCTGGAAGTGTTGGAGACTTCTCCCCAAAGTCTGGATGCAGGTTTGGTGGTTACTTCCCCGGGGATTGAGGGAAAGGATCTCGATGTGTGCCTCACCAACATTCAAATGGTGAGATACATTGAATCCTAAGCTTATACTATTTCTTCGCTAACTGTAATTGAAAGGGTACCTTATTGTGCACTGTATGTCAATCTACTAGTAGTATTTCTTTTTGTTTTATCCCTGTGTAGTAATAGTCTGTTTTTAAGTCTTGTCTGTCAGGTTTTTTTGTCTATTAATAAATAATTTACTTCATAATAGACCGAATCAGCCATTATTAAAGAACTTGTGGATAAGGTGGATTTTTGGGGTGCTGGTCACTTCAATACACCTCCTGCCTGCTGCCATAGGCCTGGGCAAAGATAGGAGCTGAACTAAATTCACAAAATCCATTCATGACACTGTGCTAATCAAATACTCTAACACAAATATTTTTGCTGCATAGAAAATACAGTCTAGCAGAGAAAATAGTTATACTTTAAGCAGGACCAATAAATTCCTAGTCACCCATATGTGTAATGTAGGCTGAAGTCTTCTCACTGCAGAGAAATGCTGGCCTCCTGTGCTCCTGCTGACTGCTTCCCTCTAAGGGTAGAGCACAGTTACTTGCTTTAATGATGTATTTCCTACTTTTCTGTTATTCCTACTAGGTTTTGTATTGTAGTCCACAGTGAATGCAGTGGTTTATTATCACACAGGGAACTAATTTGGTGGATGGGACAGCAGGTGAAGATAGTGTTCAGTGCTCAGCACCGTTATAAAGAGATCCTGAGCAGTTCTCATAGGTGCATTGGTTTTCAATTACTTAACTGGATTACCTAAAATCCGCCTGCACAACAGATCAGTCTCAAAATCTCTTGTCAGATTTAGTAACAGTCAGGTATTCTAGCTATGATCTGGCCTGTGGTCTCTGTGTTGGTAATACTTTCAGACACTTTCATCCTCTGGCTTGTCTACTGAAAGCAAAGCCTTTGTTCATCATTGGAGCTTCAAAGAGAATAATACACACAATAAGCTCTGCTGCCCACTCCAGCATTAGCATCCAGGTAACTTAGATGGCTACCTAGATGTCATTGATGAAAACTCAGTAACAAATCATTTAGCTGAGTTTTGTCCCATTTGGCCATACATCTGGGTAAGGACATGATCAGCTAGGCTTTCACTGATACGGGACAGCGTTTCCTGCAAGACATTTGGTCCTGCTCAGTCATTTTCAACTAATGCAATGCACAGATGTTATAGAAATTAAAACTATTGCAGAACTGCCATTAATTTGCAGCACAGGAAAGATTCATTAATTTTCTCCTCTAGGAATGAGTGTGGCTCAGTACATGGGGCTACAACAGCTCAGCTCTTCGGTAGCTCTGTCAGGAGCATGCAGAGGTACGCAAAAAAGCTCTTTCCCTGTCTTATATGTCGGCCCTGAGGGGTGTGATGGAGACAGCCAGTCCCAAGTGCCATCTGCCACACTACATGTGAGCATCACACTCTGCTGCCCCTTCACATGCCTGCCTGGATTAGCCAATGTCAACAAGATAGTTACACCCTTCCCTATATGGGCACATGTGGGGCATCCAACTCCATGTGCACCACGGGGGAGGGGCTGCAGGGATAAGACAGACAAAACACAGGCTTCAAGCCTTGGGAAGCAATGCCAATCTACTCCTGACTCTTGAAACAGGATCAGAGACCCTGGGAACAGAGCCCTGGAGCGGAGTTGAACACACTGAGCAGATTTTGTCCTGAACACGAGTCACCTGATGGCAAGGCATAAGACAACCCAGTGTTTTGGTGCTGCCAGCCTTTTTGGTTCCTCATCACTCACCCTCTCCAGGTTTTGCACAGCTGGTGTGGTGAGTACAGCGGCCCTTGAGCATCCGAAAGTGATGCTCAGGAGGAAAGTCTCAAAGATCTCAGCAGTCTGGAGAATCTCCAGGCATGGTGCATTTACCACGGGTGCTGCAAAGGCAGGAGGGAACAAACCCAGATTGTATCGGGTGCTTTCCCTGGCTGTCGCATGCTGTGTGTGCTCAGGAGAAAGTTGTTGACCCAGAGCATGAGCAAGGACTTGCCAGTGGTCCTTTTGGCCTCCTGGTCTCCAAGGAGGGAAAGAGGACAAGCAACACTAGGTTTATAAACAGATCATGGAAAGGATACAAGTGCTTAAAATTAAGCTGAAGTTTGACTCAAAGCTGCCCTAAGGTGGTAAGTCTGGGGGTCGAGCAGAAAATGAAATTGTCAGCAAGAACACAAAGAGTGTGGTTGGTTAGAATGTATGTTCTTCCATCTGAGGCATATACCTTTAAGGAAAAAAAGATACTAAAGTATTTTCACATAAATCAGCTGAATGTAAATGGGAAATATTGCATGAAAATCACAGGAATGAGCCTGAGACTTAATATCAATACTAACATCTAGGATGAGCCGTTTTAATAACATCTCCAATCTGCTTCTACCCAGGAAAACATGCTGATGCAGGCTGGGAAATCTGAGGAGCAGCTCATGTGATGCAGACTCCTGACATTCCCCCAGACATGACTAAGCTTAAACAAGTGGCATTATCTGGTGCATTTAAAAGCAAGATGTGAACAACATGATCGTGGAGGCTTTTTTTGGGACCACTCAAAGTGTTTCTGATTGGGATCAGAATGAGGTTTTGTAAGTAAGGATATTACGAACAAGTTAAAATTTGCTTGCAGCTTTCATAGTCTTGCCAGCCTTGAACTGAGGAGAGAGTGCTGAGAGCTAACAGCATGAACGTATAGAACAGTAATTCTGTGAAAATGCCTATAATGGAACTGACACCATACCCCATGACAAAAATAGCTACAATTCCTATTACAGAAAACGCATGCCTGGCTAGAAGTAGAGTCTAAAAGCAGGCACTCTTAGTCAGTTTTGCAAGTTTTACATCATTACAAATACATTGATATTTAAAGTCTGCTGCCTCCAAATGTAGAATTAAATAGTAGGTCACCACAAACGTTATTTTCCAATCATGAAGCTGAACACGCAAGTGAGCTTTGTATTAACCAAAAAGTGAATAAACGGAAAATGAAACCAAATGTATGATGTGAATCCCAGATGCTGTTACCCTGATGTGTGTGCTCAGCTCAGGAACACCAAGTTTAAACAGTACCTAAGTCCCTGTGCAGGCACATCCTAAAGGCACACATCGACCAGAACTCCTGCACTGCAGTTTCCCCTATTCTTAGCATGGGATTAATTTTATTTTACATTTGTAGGTGCTTTAAAAAAAAAAAAAATCTTGATATTACAAATGAAGACTTCTGCTTTTGAAGAAAATAGAGCAAAGAGATTATACTTAATTTTAAAAGATTTTCAAAACAAATATGGTGTGGACTTAAACACAGCCTCTTCAAATACAAACCAATGTATATTTTCCATCTTAAGAAACTTGTCATTTCTCATCTTTCCTACCTAGACTTTTGCATTTAGCTCAGCAACTACTGGAGGTGCTCACTGGCTGATACTGCCACCCAATGGCTCTTTAGTCATTAACAGACTAAAAAAATAAAATCAAATAGAACCAGTTCTGCTTCAGCTATGGGAACAGAAAGTTCCTGGGTAGTAGGACACTTCCACTAAAGAGGTCTTCTGAAAAATGACCATATAAAATACATGTTAAAAATACTCATTTGAGGAAGGTGGAAATGGAGCTAATTCTCAGAATTTCAGCTGAATATTCTTCCTACCATCTCCAGCAATAAATGTGGGTGAGTGATTCAGCTGACATGGACACCAGCTTCTGCACCCGGTCCTCAGCCAGGCACTTCTGAAGATGTTTCCCTGCTGCAGGAGAAGGGATAAACAGCCTCTTTCTCCTTCTTCTTTCTGGCTTTCTAGCTCTGGCTATGGTTTAGCCCTTCCTGACATAAAGCAAATCTGACTCGCCCTCATGAGTTTTTAATTTAGGGCATGGAGAAGGATCCAACAAATTACCTTGTGATCTCTGAGTATGTATGTATGTATATAGAGAAAGTAAAAGGGCCTTCAAGAAGAGAAGCAAAATTAATTAAAAGATTGAGGAGAAATAGAAAACTCTGCTTCCATTCCTGTAGTCAAGTCCATGAGAGACTTCTTGGCCCACACGTGAAGGAGACCCCATGGTGAAGAAAGCAATATGAAGCCCTGTGAGGAAGAAGATGGGGGTTTACACCTGGTGCACACCTTGACTTTGCCCCTAACAGGGGCGTTCCCCTCTTTCTCTGATCCCAAGTGGTCCTGAAAATGCCTCCCCATCCCAGGTTGTGAGAGCCCAACTGCATTTGTTGGCACCATTTCCCTCACAGCCAAGCAGGGTCAGACGGCTGCACTGTTATTAAAAAAGGGGCAACTCTCAAAGACCAGCATGGAACCACTCCTGACTCACAGCCACCACCAACCCATCAGCCACACAACAGGGAGTTATGGTGAAGCCTTCAGGGAACAGGACTCCAACAAGAAAACAAGTGATTATGTTTTTATCTGAAAGGCTACGAAGCATTACATGCAGCAGAAATATTATTCTGCATTATTATATGTGCTGCAAGGTCCCAACAATTTTACTTTAATAAAATAATTTGATTCACAAAGCAATGTCTAGTAACTAGCTCTTTTTGTCATTTTCTTGATAAAAAACAAGACTGATTCTGCTTTATTTTTTGCATACAGTTATGATGAAAAGCATCTTCATGTGTATTTGCTGTGTCATAAGCAGTACTAAAATAATTGCCTTCCATATATCAGCAAATTTTTTCCCACATGCAAATTATAAACAGTAAAATTTTTTCCTTTGGTTAAAAATGTAAGTACTTTATTCTGGACTCACAGCGGTTTAAGACACCCACAAGGAAAGCACTGAGGTAAGAGAGGGGCTGCAGCTGGTCTTCCTGCTCTGTGTGTGTGTGCAGGGCATCCTTCTCCCAAGAGAGGTACTCGGTGAGAGAAAGTGGAATAACCACTAGATGGAGATGTCTGGCTTCAGAATGTTAATGAGCCAAGAGTTAAAAACTGTAACAAACTCTGCAATAAAGCTTTTTCAAAGTATTAAGAGAGGAGGAAAGAAAAAAAGGAAAAAGAGGAACAGAGAACCCACGCACTTGCCTTCTCCATGTCTTTCACTGGATTGAGTGAAAGACCAGTGAATTGATTAATATTGTTCAAGGGATAAACTGTACAAGAGAAAACAGGTAAAAAACAGTATCAGATCAATGTGTGTATTTCCAAACTGACCTGAAAATAGTTTCAACAGATATCCAGACAAGAGCAAACTGCTGGTGTATCTCCCTGACCTCCTAGCAGGTTCTCCCACTTCTGATCATCTCTCTTCTCTGGCAAGGGATCTTTTGTAGTTCCACCTGCTCTTTGTCCTCCTCTTGCCTGGCCTTTTTTCCACCCTGCTCTCCAGATGTATCCTTTCCTTTTCCCTCCAGCAGCTGGTGGCCAAACCCTGCCACTCCTCTATCCATGTCTTTTTATCAGGTTACAGCTAGAACTTCAAGATGCATTTCCTGTCTAAATTAATGGAATCCACACCTTCATAAGATGTGTGTGGCCCTTACCCCTTCCACCATGACAGAGCTCTCAAGTGGTTCTGTAGGTCCCAGGGCATGAAGGCTCTTATTGGTCCTCACCCTCAAACTCTTCACAGCACTGGTAATGCTTTTTCTTTACCACTTTATCAGCTTTAGGGCCCACTTGCCCCTCTTTCTCCCTGTGAGTGCAATGCCTTTTGCACTAAAATCCAAGGTCCCTTTTCCCTCCACCTTCAAATCCTCTTTTTTAGTATTACCCTCCTACCCAGCAAGTGGCTAAAAAAATCACAGAGCAGCATAGCAGTGGGGGAATTACTCAGACATACTTAAATATTTCATACATCACTTGAACATTCCAGTATATGTCAAGAGAAGGTTGCACTCTGAAGTCAGACTCTTTTACAGAAGACACCTGGGGAACCCTGTTAGGAATAGAGACAGATTTGGGGGTATTCCAAATAAACTGGATCTTCCTTTTTCCACGGCTTAAAACTATTTACTCACATAAAAGCTTTCTAACTTATATTTGTTCACATTAAAAAAACACATGAAGTCTTTTAAACTTTTCATTGATTGCTTTTTCTTGTCCCAAGGTAAAAGGTTACAAACAAAACACCACTGTTCAATGCTTTGAAAGTAGCTGGGCACCTCCTTTTAAAACAGCATTGTGTAAGAGTGAAAAATGGTACAAAACCAAAAAAAAAAAGTTATTAAAAAAGTTTCCTTCAACTTAATGTGCAAAATCTTGGATTTATTTCTACAGCTGTGTTTCAGATATGACACATATTTGGTCAGGCTTTCAAACTCTTGAGTAAACAAACAAAAGAAATAGTTAATGTCCAGTATGCTTTGTTGTAGCTTTCAACTTACTGAAAAGTAAATACAAAAGGCACTGCAGGCTGTATTCCTGACTACCATTCTTTTCAGCCAAAGAAATAAATAAAATATTTACTGATCTCAGCAGTACAGACTCAGCCTCCTCTGGGCATTTGCTGTAACATATTTGAGATCTGAGAGGATGCTGTTAATGGTCACATGGGAGCCTCGGAGTGTTTACAATGCAATTCTGTCACACCACAGTGACAGAATCACATTTTTCAATGTATTTCTAAAACTTCCATACCTTTGCACTGGTAAACGTTCAGTCAGGCTCATTACAGACTTTGACATGCTCTGCAGTTGACTGTAAAGGAGCATTTTGTCATTTGCAAGACAGCATTCCCCATGCTCTGATCCTGCTCAGTGCTCTGTGCAGCCAATTAGGCTGTGGAATTCCCTCCCATCAGGCATGGAGAAAGTAATTCATTGCATTATGCTTGAGCATACCAGTATCTGGGTGGGCACTCCTATTTACTAAAAGAATAACTGTATGTGTGCATCAGAAAAGACTTTAACTACAGCTCCATGAAAGATCCTGTGCAGAGATCTCTTGAGGAGCTGCGGACAATGCTCCCAAAAGGAAACCTGATTCTATCCGCGGAATTACAACATCATCCACTACAGCAAGGAAGCATAAAACAGCTCATTAGCAGCCCTATCAAGTGTCAGACCTAAAGCCAGCTCCAAAGTCATCCACACCTGTCTGCCTATAGTGACTGCCAAAAAGCCAAATTCCTTTGGGATTAGAATCCTTGTCCCTTTTCTGCATCTGGATCTTACAACCCAAATTTGCTCCACGGAATCACAGGTTTTAGAGCAGCAGGGTGCACAGCCAGGGTGAAAAGATAAGCAGATGCTGCAGATCCCTCCCCACAAATTAATGAATTCCACACTACTGTGTTTCAAATGTGAAAACCCAAAGTGCCATTAAAAATACCCATCAATTTTAAGTAGCACTGTTTGAAGTAGCACAATATTAAGTAGCCCAGCAAAAAATAAACACTGGTACTTCTAGTACACCTGGTTCATTTATGGTTATAAATGAAAATGCACAAGCCCTAACACGATCTTAGGACCTCATTTATAGTAGGCACCCTGAGGTGTTCTTTTGACAAAGTAAGAGAAACAGTATTAATAATATAGTAGTTATTGTGTAGTTTCACACTGAACTCCAATACCACAGTAAAAAGCCTTAATTATGCTAAAGGCAAGCAGAACTCTTAAAAGCAACCCAGAAAAATCTATTTTTCCACACCATGCTTCACAACAATCTGAATACGTCATCAGACTCCCAGGATCTGTTTTCTGTAAGCAGTGGGATTTTTTTAACATGCTTTACATACAGGCCTCAGGGGTGATCTAGCAAGAAATTTGATAGTGAGTTCAGAGAAATTAAACTAACAACTGACATGCACATGTATCTGTCAGAGATTCAGCAACAGGACTACAAAGATCACACCCATATCATACAATTATCTATAGGAAGATGGGAACAGCCTCAATTAGAAATCAGACAATTTTATCCTTCTGGAAATCTTCCCAAATTGTAGCAAAATGCTAGGAAAATTATGATGATTAGATAACACAACATGGTAGAAAGGGTGAGAGGAGAGAGACGAAATTTTTCCAGACATTTTAATAAGAAATTTCAGATCATTGTAATGATGTCTTGGAAGTGTGAAAAAGGAGTTCTTGCTAATGCCAGC
Organism: Daphoenositta chrysoptera; assembly: GCA_013397915.1. Taxonomy (NCBI): domain Eukaryota; kingdom Metazoa; phylum Chordata; class Aves; order Passeriformes; genus Daphoenositta; species Daphoenositta chrysoptera. Next base: position 153,777 of record VZRO01005691.1, read on the forward strand.
CCTGTTTGTTTTCCTTCCTGATATAATTACCATTATTACTATCAGAATTTACTGCACTGTTACAGTGAAGGACATAAAACCAGATGCAATAGAGCTGTGGTAGTACACAGCTGTGATAAGACCAGCACCACTGACCCTATACAGTAGACGAAAATTATACAGCAGCAAACTAAAACTCCTCACACTGCCAAAACACTACAAGGTACAGCACTGAGGTACAGAACATTTGCAAGCCTATGTGTAAGAATTTTTCAGAAAAAATTACAATCTTGCAAGAAGCAAAGGGTAGAAGAAGCCTTCTGAATACTTCCCTAAATGATTCCTTCCACTGCAGGGATATAAACCTACATGGGTTTTTTTTCTATCTATTAAGCTCAGTTTTAAGTTTTGATCCCAAATAACATTGAATCTAAATAGGCGAAGACATGAAAAGAAGACCTGTGACTTTTCTTGGAGAGACAAAAGAATTTAACAACAGCCCGAGTTCCTTGATCATTTCACTATAGCTTCCCCATTGTCTAGAACTGCCTTAAATTGCAAATCTAATGGTAGGCTTAATTAACTCTTAAAAGAAATGCATGATTTTGAAGTAAGGAAAGGATGTGCTAATGCTGGAGGACCATTTAATCTCTCTCTTAGCTTACAAAGACTTGTCTAGCAAAAGTTTGAAGCACAATAAAGATCCCAAGAGGGAAGTCTGAATGGCAGCATCCACACCTAAACACCCACCTGCTTCCCTCCACTGCCAAGCTGGTATGGATTCAGCAGTCAGCACAGACACCTAACCAGCATCTCCCAAATTTTGGAACAAGCCTGCGTGAGCAGGAGGCAGGGCAGAGCCCGAAGCAGGTTTAAGGAGGCAGACAGCTGGCCTGAGAGTGGCACAGGAATTCTGTAATCCAAAGGGCTGCATTTCCCGGCCCATGTGAAGGGACCCACAGCCCCAGCTGCAGGATGCAAGTGCTCAGAAGCCCGTTCAGTTATGTACTAAGTAGAGATTTACACTGGAGTAAAAAGTCACATCTCTGGGCAAAACGTTTGTGAGAGAAGTTCAAAGGCTCCTCATTACAGGTGGGAGGGCAGTAACTAACAAGAATCTACTTAGTAGGGTTCCCCTCCCTGCCAGAGCATTGAGACACTTCAACTATTTCTCACTCGGTGTTTTGCCTTTTACCTTAACAAAACATGCAGAAATTGTAAGGAATTTAACCACCCTACCTGTAGTTTAACAAATCAGTACCTCTAGTTAAGAGTCTATTCAGTATAAATGTGCTAAAAGGTACCACCTTCAGTAGGGTTTTTAGGAATAATTACCTACCTTGTGAAGATAATAAAAGTCAGATCCACTGGAAACAGCTGCAGGTTCTTCTGGCACTCGAAGGGCATCTTTAAAGAAAGCCCTGGGATCTGTAGCTGTAATGCCCAGTGGGAGAGCCCAGGGTTGTGCCTGGCCACTTGGTCACACACACAGTCCCAAAGTTGATGCACTGCATTCTGCTCTGCACCATCGCCCTGCCCTTGCTCAGGCAGAACTTCAAACCCCACAGTCTGTATGGGATGGTAACTTAAATCCTAACTCATATCCCCCTTCCAAAAAATGTACACTAACCCAATTCATTACTTTTGTTTTATCTGTGATGCATAATCAGTGTTCAACTGCACAGTAGATGGCAGTAAATCTTCACTTGCCATGTTAGAAACCCTCCGGCCTCCCTTAAGAATTTAAACAATTTGTGAATACATTTATCACATTTTTCAACATACTGTAGAAGTAAACTCCCACTCAGCTACACGACTTCAGCTTTCTCACCAGCCTTTTCCCTAGGTGTACACACATGATTCTATTACTTCACACATGGTTCAATCTCAAGAGTTCTTTTCTTTTGGAAAAGCAATGGGAGGTACACGCAGTTTAGCGCTCTCAGATGAAGACTGGCTTATTTCAGTGTAAGGTAATCCAAAAACTTATGAAACGTTAAACAGAGGGTTCTTAATCACAGCTGTAAATGTGTTGACACACAGAGAGTGAGGAAGGGAAAAAACATACTCGGTGTTGCTGACAATATGTCAAACAGCATTACCGGAAAGAGACAAGCTGCAGCATGTGATTTGGATGACACTTTGGGACACAGAAATATATCTTGATTTAGATTTTCTGCCATAAAAAAGCATCCTCTTCCTGCCAAGCCTTTGCAAAGCTCTGAATCTCCTTTAAGTTCTCAAACATTCATCATTTAACCTCTTCTACCAAAGATGCCGTTTCAAGTTTTAAAACACTCCATGTCCCAGTTCACAAAAGGTAGATTACTAAATAATTTTACAGCTACAAATATGTCCTAGTAATTTATAGGACACATGAAGTCATAAAAATTGAGCCAAATGGTTTACATAGAGGGTTTTACCCAGAACACGAATTGGCAGAGGTATTTCCAGTTCCCTGCCTTGGTTCTTGGAACATAATCAAAATGAACGAAGATTTGCTAGACAAGCATTTTGATCAAGTTCACAGTCAGTTAAGTGGCCATTTTTCCAGTAAAATTGTAAAATTCACACCAGTGAGGAAGGCAGCCCTTTAACTTTCTCTTCCAGTGTACAAATTCAGCTCATCTCCAAAAAATACTGTTATGCCTCATTGTGTTTCAGAGACTTTCATAAAAATCAGTGAGAAGCCAAAAAACAATCTCTCTTTATAAATTAATGATGATACTAATTCAACCAGATTAATATTGTACTAACTTGTAACAGTGCACAGAAATCTGGTTTACATCACATCTTTCTGACGGACTGCATTCCAAAATAATGTTGGTGCCAGCTCTCACATTCCCAAAAGTGTTTTAAAAAACCACCTTGCAACCATCTGTAGAGGTCTCTTAGCTTGCATCCAGCACTTGAACACTGACTCTCTGGGAATTCTGGGCTAGCATTCAAAATCAGTACCCTGGCATATGCACAGGGCAGTGCAGAACTGTGAAATCTTTGGGACTCAAAACTCCACCAGAAACATCTTCTGATCACGCTTCATTTATATGAAAGTCAGTGAAAGCGCTCCTGCAGTTCTGTTTCTCATGAGCAGCAGCTGAGTTGCTTGCACAAAGCAATCTGCCTGCTGCACTAAAGCAATTGCCTCTGCATTGCTCCAGTGTGCTGGGGCAGCAAGGACAGAGATTTATGCCAGGACTCACAAACAATACTGCCCTTGTACCCTCTCTGTTCCAGCGTGGGACGTCCTTGCAGGGAGTGGAAAGTGCTTACCAACAGTACAACTTTTCTTCAACAGAATAATGTTGTAAATTCATTTCTCTTGTAATTTTGAAGTACTCTGTATACATTTTTGATCGTTTCTTTTTAAAAGACCCCATCAGGGAGGCCTAGCAGCCATTACTGCAGAAATAGAAGAGAAGGAGAAAGTTGCCTACAAATACCAGTCACCACATAGATGAGCCAGATGCAATGCAGTATCTGCTCAAGCTGAAACTGCTTGAACTCAGGAAAAAAAGTTAAGAGGAAATTATCCTTTAGATATTCACAGCATTGTATGAAGAAGAAAGAGGAAGAACCTGCTTTAGCTCTACCAATTTAGTCCTTATTAAGAAGAGGGGTTTGCAAAAAATCTCAGTGTTTTCAAAAAGCCTAACAAGAACATGGAGTTTGTACCTGTGAAAGGTCCCAAAGGTCTGAATTAAAATTCACCTCTTTGGCCTATCAACAGCAAATGCTTCACCTCCCAGCCCCAGGGCAAAGCCTACTGGCTTCACACTATTTCACAACATCTACATCCTCAGTAAAAGCACAGGATCCTCTATACCACCAGAGCAATTTCAGCCTAAGACTCTCATTCAGCTCAATGCAACCTGATTTAGGTGAAGCACAGAGGAAACTTATCGATCGTAATCTGATGTTTCACAGTTTACAATCATCTGTCTCCCTTCTCAAATGCTGAACTGGACACCTAATAGGGCCACAAACTTTAGATTTCCTTGTCAAAGTTTTATAAAACCTCCTCACAGATAATCTAGTACCTTCAAAGTGGCATTATCACCCATGATTAGAGCTGAAAACTTGCTAAAGAAAAAGCTGTAATACACTATAATAAAAAAAAAAAAAATTAAATCACGTCACTCTTTTATCCACTAATTCTTTCAGGCCACTGAAGCATGTGTTTAACTTTCAGTGGGTTATTGATGGGTTTAAGGCAGTGGAATAAATCAATTAACCATTTCTGTTGCTTCCAGTATAAGCAATACTAGAATTCTTTGGTCAATTTAGGCCCCAAACACTACACATCAATGAAGTTCTGTAGTATGGAATTATATTCACACATTTACAGCAAAGAAGCATTTGCTTCACCCTCACCGTGGGATAAAGTGTTCGGGAAAAGAAAGCAAAAATCCTTGTGGTGACATGTACACACTCACTTTGGAGAAGATAATCTTTCAGTATGAACAAAATGAGCTGGATAAACACCTCTTCACACTCCCAGTAAGTTATGAGCCTCCTCCACATCAAAGACAACACTTAACAGCTGAGTCACTTGCAGTATTTACAGGATGTCCACTTGTCCAGTAGAAATGCCCCTACAGAACCTAAAGATCTTCACCCTGAGAGAGAACTAGAGACAATCCTTTGATACTGCCACAGCAAACACACAAGATCCAGACACTCACAGACTTGTGACCTTTATCACAGCCCATCACAGGCTGCTCACCAGCATGTGCACAACCCTATTTATGGCATCATCAAACCACTGCAAGTTATCCCTTGTCTGAGAGCTTGGAGACCAGCATACCTGAACCATCAGATATCTCAACATTCCTCACATGGTGCTCCTTTTGCTCTAGCAAGACAGACAAATCAGGGTTATTCTCAACCTGCCTTGGTTTTAGTTCTGACACAGGTATGGACAACACAAAAGGATATGATGCCATGGTATGAGGAGCCAGTACTCACAGCTGACTACAGGTAATCAGGTTATTTCCAGACAAAAATAGGAACACAGAGAGGATTTTAGCAAAAATGTTTGCTTATGAGTCAGAAATCAAAGTGGAGGAGGGAGCAAAGCAAAGTTGGGAATGATGAGAGATTTTACTTTTTACCACCTCTCCCTTTTTGGTCCTTTCATTGCCTCCCTGCTGGATAAATGCAACTTGAGTTCCTGTCTCTACCTTAAAACTTCTTCTTCAATCTTCTCCTTTTGCAAAGTTTGGTTCAATCCTGATGCTGCTTCACCTGCCTTTTCCACTCCTCCTTTTATAATGCTGCATGAAATCACAGGTTTGCAAAGCTCAACTCTGGACATGCCACTGGCTCACCCCACATTACCCTGTGTGCCACAGCCTGGGAGGCTTCACCTTGTTAACCCAGTAACATGTATTTGTGTGGAAGCACGACTTTCTGCAAAACACCACTTTTCATCCAATTTCCCTTACCATGGCAATGGAATTTTATCTCAACTTAAATATCCTTTTCTGAACTTACTACTTTGGATTTGGCTTTAAAACATGTTGTGTTAACAAGGGTCCAGCTTGCTGCACAAACTGAGGTTACAATCTTACGGATATTCGAAACTGCAGTGATTTTTATGCTTCTAGTGAACAGCATCTAGGTTTACTCCAAGCAGTTGGTGGAATCACTGAATAAGACTGTATCCGAGTCCCTATGGAAAGATCCCTGTTTGAAGGAAGTTCACTACTGCCAATGGTTCTCAGACGTGTCTATGTTTGGGGTTTTTAATACAGTAAGAAGTTGTACAGATAATGTGTTTCTTCCCTAAAAATAAAAAGACTGGGAGATATGAAGCAAAATACATGGCAAACATGAAATCTCGTCTATATACAAACCTTTATCAAACAAAACTAAAAATCTTAGGGGGGGCAAAAAAGTCAGCTAACTCCTTTTAACAGAAGATTACACTGACTGAAATAACTACACTTCTACCCACTTCAGTCTTTATCAATTGCATTCACCTTAAAAATTCCTGTAATATTGTCCCTTACTTTTATCAGACTAACCACACTAGAGTTACTCAGACCATCCCAGTCATCATTTTTTAATGCTTATCCCTTCTCCCCCAGTTTAAATTTATTCCCACATTCCATGATTTTTTAATTAAATTCTCAGGGCAAAAATGTGTGGGAATTTCTGGATCCAGCTCTTCAGATTCTTTGGTGCAGGTAACCAGATGGGTTGATTTTTAGTACAGTTCTGCTAGGAAAAATATTACCATATTCTCTCTAAATATTTACTTCAGTGTACTGTATTCTTCTGATTCGATACAACAAGGTTATCCTGCTCTTTTCCAAAGAGAAATGAAGTGTTTATTGGAAAGCAAGATACTTATTGAACAGTTCTGCTTTTTTTTTGCATCAATTCTCTCTCCTTTACAGTCTTTATCTGGTATTGGGTCTCAGTCCTTTCTAATGTCATTCTCCTGAAACATCTAAATTCTTCTATCAGCCATGGATTTTATTTTTAACTTCCCATAGAGAACGTCCCTGTTGATTTTTCAGTTATTGAGTGGGAAGAGCGCAGTAGATATTCTGCAAGGTTTCTTTGCAACATCCTAATTTAATTTATTCACTTCTAATTTTTTCATCTCAGTCAAATTTGCTCAGAAGATTTTTCCCCAGAGTGATGAAATTCAGCATTTCTGAAATGCCACATCAGCGTGTTAGCCATCCAAACCAGCATATGCCTCTTCTTTGGGAAGTAGGTCAGGCTCACTGGTCCCTAGGCAACCACCAAATCTCACTCCCTTGATCAATTCATCTGCATCCCTGTTCATGACGTCTGAAATGGGTTCAGCTGGTATTGTGTGCTGTGGTTTTTGCATTAAAAGATTATTATCTGTTTTTAGCAATGCTAAGTGAGTTATTATTGGCTGCATCAGATCTCTGGCAATCTGAATGGCCCAATTTTAAATATTCCATATCTGCTTTCCCTCTCCTCCCACATACTGCCATACAACAGACTAGTTCCCATTGGTCTCTGGTTTTATTTAATGGATTCTTTTCCAGACCTTGATTATCAAATTAATCCTTATGCAGTCAAAACTCGGTGGATATGAGTTACTCATCAATTCTTTAATACCATAACATCCAGCTTCATTACTTTTTTAGTGCTCATCCTTTCTAAGAGTCTGAATGAGCACATGGGCAGAGAGGGAAGTCACAGAGTACACCCCAGCAAACTGCCTTGCACTACACACATGAACTACCAGGGCATTTGAAAGTATCAGAGGTGAACAGGCATCATACAGCAAGGCAGGGACCAGAAAGCACCGTGACAGAGCTCTGGCTTGGGCCCATGGAAACCTGCTTCCACTGGGGCTGGTGAGCTCCCCTGCAAGAGCTGCATCGAGTGATCAAAGCTGCTCTTCACTCACAGTAGCCTGACCTGGCACTGGTTCAGCCACTGAAGTATCCCATGAGTTTTATGACCCTCATCACACAAATAGTTCCCTGAGGGTTCAGCAATACACATTTCTTAAAATCACTGAGAATATCAGTTCCCTCCTGCTGGTCTCCCACAGCCCATCAGAGCTATGTGAGCACTTTCTCTCTCACATATTGTGTATTAGGGGATCAATCTGTTCACTGCAAGCTGAGCTCAGTTTGTACATTTGACTTAGCAATAGCACCCAATGCAGTAAATTAAATGTTAATTCAATGCCATTATATCTGCTTCTTGTAATGTCAGACATGCTTTGCCTTCCAGTTTGTGAGGTACAGTCTGCTGCATGCAGAGAGCTCTGCAGCTCCCTGGAACACAGCCCAGAGTTGTGCTTGGGCTCTACTATTAGGATAAATTTCATTTGTTTATAAGGAAACAGCTCATAAGGTGCTCCATAGTTTTCTTCCTTTCTCCTGACAATTATCTTCTGGTTATAGCTCAGAACTAAGATGAAAACCAGGACTGTTTTTCTTAACTACATCTAAAGCATCTTGTGCAGGTAAGAGTAAAAAGCTATGCAAGTCCAAACAGCAAACCTAAAATTAAATTATGATGGAGAGACTAAAGCCAGCTACCAAAACGTGGATATAATTGTGTAAAGGTAATAATTGTATCACACTCTCTCATACTTACTGTAACTACACCTGCATGATTTAAAAAAAAGACATAAATATAAAGAAATTAAACACATATTTCCTGTTGACATAGTCCATACTTGGATTTAAAACTGGTGAAAAGGAAAAAATAAAAACAAAAAGATGTGTAATGTAAAGGAAAACAAGAATGACATATTTTTCTAAATGTTCTTGCAGATTAGTGATGGGCATGAAAAAAAATTTTTCTATATTTGGATGAAAAAAAAGAGTGTCCCTTCTGGTTATCTGTCATAAAAGATAGAGAGAAGTAAGGGAAATTTTCTTCATATTGACTAAAACTGGAATTTAGATCCAGTGCCTCAGAAGGGACAACCATGATACATCACCAAATCCAACCACTGACTAAACTTGGCCATCGCCTGCCCTGGCCCAGCCCATGGAAGGAGGGAACAGTCATTCCACACAAGCAATGTCAAGTGACAGCAGTTTTACCTGACACATATTCAGCAAATGCATCAACAACACAAGTGAAGTAGATGTCACTTAGATCTTCTCTGGGGAAAGCACGAGAAATGTATTTAGATCAACTCCTCACCTCCATGGGATTGCTGCCCTAATCATGGCTTGTCTTAATATCTAACTTAATAGCTAACTTGCATTAGCTCTCCAAAGCAGCAAGCCAAGAAGCTTAACAATTAAAGGCATTTAGGGAAAGCTGTTTTCATTCCTCCATGTCCCACCAGTTCCAGGGAGCAGGGGTTTGGGGCCTTGGCTTGCCTGTGTGACTGGTGTTCGCATAGCTGCAGCCTAAGACCTGCTGGGCATGACGGCCTGCAGACACAGCAGATTTCCATCTGTCTGCATCATCAAGCTGTGGCTGTCAATCCCACCAGCTTCACGGGAAACCTTGGTGTTACCAATCAGCTTAGCCTACTGTGCACACGCCACACAGCTATAAACCATAAAATTATTGTTTTTACAAGGGCAGTGGATTTAAAATTGCATAAGCCCTTCAACTGAAGAAATGGGAGGGTATTGCACCAACTTAAATACACATGTAAATGGATGAAACCATATGCACCAGTATCTTGGGATGTATTTGAACCTTGAACCTACAATATATATATTTATGCACCAAAGAGAAAAGGTATTCTGCATTTCTCACAGACTGATACAAACAGGAACTGTCCTTGGAGCAGCAGTTCACCCCATGATCTCTGAAGCCAGCAATGGCAACAGCATCTTCTATAGATACAGAGACATGACAGGTGGGAGAAGCAGATGAGACAAGACTTCTTTTAGGTGTACAAAGTTTGTATTTCATTCATGCTATTTCTGAAATGGAATAACATCAGCAAGCAGTCATGAGGCCACAAGTTAGGAAATTACATCATATATTTGGCAATGACTGCAGGATATAAATAAATGTGAACATCAAACCTTTCACAGAAACAGATGCAAAAAGGGATTCATTTGACCCTGTGCAATTTGCAGTTTGTAACATTTACGTGTGAATGTGCAAATTGTTTTTTGCTTCCCAGGAGTCAAGACAGACCTGGCAGAACTGGGCTGCACATTCCCACGTGAAGGGCAGCAGGTGATTGTTACAAGATGTGGAGCATAGCACAGAACCTAACTCAGTACACTGAAAAAGCATAAATCCAAGAATGTATGTAAGGAACCTTTTTCTCCCTCTCCATTTCCCCATTCAGAGTAGTCATAGAGACAGAAATTACTCTGAGTGCTACAATTTAGTATGAGTAACCCTTATAAAAAATTCTCTGTAGCCAACCTTACAATAGAAACACTCTACCTCTCTTCTTCCCTTTGGGTTATTTTAAACCTGTTTGTGAGTAGTTCGACACCTAGAGCCAGACCCTGCAAAGATAAAAACACAGGAATAATTTTATTATCATGACCTGTCTTACAGGTCCTTCTCGGAGCAGATGTGTACACATGCTTCCAGAAAAAGGCACTGTGAATCATATCTGACTTAAATTAATTCTATACAAACTTTTATTGCTTCTTCTGCTTTTATAAAATAATGACTTATCTCCCTGAATGAAGGTAGGCATAGATTACTGAGATCCACAGGATACTGGACCATACATGTCCAAAACTACTGGCATCCTATGCCATTAATTAAAAGGGACAGGATGGACTCACTTCTGCTGGACACTGGAATGAATACAGTGACAATTTAGCAGCTACACAGTTTTCAGAATAAGGAATTGTGAGTAGACAAACCTACCTGCCAGGCCAAACAATTTGATCAATCTTAATTCATAACAATGCAAAAAACACCCCAAAACCCAAAGCAACAACAACAACAAACCAAAACCAAGAAACCTCATTGTAAATACTCTCGGCACTTCTCTGTGCTGATCTTTAGTGACTTTCCTTCTTCCTTCCCACTCCCACCACGGGATAAGCAACAGCCTTGACATGTTGCTGAAGAAAGATGCAAGTGAATCCCAACCTTCCACTAACATCCTTGCTTGCATGGGGATAGTACTTTCATTATAAAAGAGATTCCAGGCAAAATAATTCATCATATCTTACTGTCTGACAACCACAACATAATGTAGAGGTTTTGGTATGTATTATGCAAATGCATACCAAATTAATTCTTGCTGTTCAGCTCCCCACCATCTTGCATCACTGTAAGAGCTTGAGAAATCACCTCAATCTGGATTTACCACATTAAAGATTTCTATTGCTGCTCTTGCCTCCCCATAATTACCCTTTGGTATTTCAATATGCAAAGTCTTTTCTTTATTAATGAACTACAATGTGCTTTAGTACTTCTGCTTAATTATGTTTTCGATTGTCGACTATTGAGTGCTATGTACTTTTCACAGGTGAGCAAAGAAAGGGAACACAGAAATCGAGCAAACCCACCTAAAGCAGGACCACAACACTGGCATCTTCTTAAATCTGATTAGCACACAAGCTTAACTAGCAGGAGGTGTACACACATGCCTTCAGTAAGTCTTCCACAAGTTAAATCAATAGTGCTCTACAGCAGAGAGGTTCATTGCTCACTTAAGCTTAGCTGCTGTTTGAAACAATGCACAGGTTAAATAATTGCAAATTCTAGAAATGTGCCAGGAAAGGAGGACTGCTGTCTATTCTAAGATTTGCTGCATTTCCTTGTCTTGCAGCTACAGTTCAGAACCATATGCAGAAGTCCTAAGATTTCTAATAGTTAATTGGAATAATGATCACATAAAAGTAATTGTCCTGCAGCATAAAATTAATCTAAATGCAGAGAAACAATTTCAAGCAAATGGCAATCTTGCTGATTGAGGTTTTACAGATGTTGCAGGGATATTGCTTCCTTGCTTCTAGCACTGCCATAATTTTAAGATACAAATCTAAACACACCTTCATAGTGTTGGCCATCAGCCTTCACACATGGCTGCTGTAATCACTCCTCTCCTCAATTTTTCTTATTTTCCAAAAGGATTTTACTTATTTTGATCATGGCCTCTTACTTATTCTCTCTTGCAGTGCAGATAGTAAAACACAAATGTTATTCAAACACAGAAATCAGAAAATCCCTAAAGTAGATTTCACTGGGGTTAGGGGCTATTTTTAGCCCAGCTAGCACAGAGATGCACCAAAGTGTTTACTAGCTTGAACACAGGTCATAAAGTCTGCGTTTGTCGTTCCCAAAGACCACCTGCAGTTTAGATAATTTATGATCAGTGACAACTGTGTATTACTCTCCAACAGGCAAATACATTTAACCCTTCTCTATCAGCCATAAAGCTCTTGAATGGACTCTCCAGCAGTGACCTTTGTGGTGTCTCAAGTGTGTCTTTCCATCCTTGTGCCTATGGAAACATACAGGGGACTTGCTGCCCTCAGACTTACAGGATTTTTATGCTGCTCAGATCATCAAAAGGGAAGCCCCAGTTGGACATGTAGGGCCAAAATCTCTCAGGAAACCTCCCAGAAACATCAGGCAAATTATCTGGAAAGCAAAGTAAGCCCATCTGCAGGAGATAGTGCAAAGAACTCGAGAACTCAAACCTAAGAACTGTATATGTTACTGTATATCCACCACTTCACATTTTATCAATTTCAGTATTATTTCATCTCAAATTAACCTTGCAGGTAATTAAAAGTCCCTGTGAAAAGCCCTTGACTTTGCACAGTATTGTCAATTATCTCCTCTACTGCCTCTATTACCTATTATGTTTGTATTAGTTTCCTGTTGTCTGCCATCATCACTATGTCACTATGACAAATTCATAAAGAAGTTCCTAAAAGAGTCTCCCGGCCCACCCCTCCCTTGCTGACTGCTTAGGGTGGGAGGCTGAAGGAAGTTGTAAAGGGCAACAAGATCTTGATTGATCAGGTTTGGGCAAATACAAGAATTTGATCAGAGGTAGTGATTTACAGGATCAGGACTCAATTGCTCTATGGTGGCTCTTTTCTGCTCTATTAAACAGTGACTGCATTTCAGCCCAGAAAAGCTGCTCTACAGTTCAGCCCCGTAATAATACAAAGGATGGAAGAATGAATTGCATGGTTTTTCAAATCAAGGCAGTTCCCTGGGAATACTGCAATATTATATTTGCCTACTGCAATACAAATATGATAAGCTTACATTTGTTATCACCCCTGGTTTCCTCCACAGTCAACAGATAAAACTGATGGTCAACAAATAAAGTCACATGACAGTTATCATTTGGATTTTGGATTGCCCAGACTGGGAACAATGTAACATATCTCTATGACTAACTACCACAAGAAACAAAAATAAGTTTGGTACTTTTTAAATAAGCCTAATGAATAGAATAGAGCTTTTGAAGTCAAAACAGATTCCCATTTTTTCTCCTCTTTATCATCAATTAATGAAAAATAATGCATAGATCATCTTGCATCTAAACCAGGTGCACAGCATCACCTGGAATCCATTCTCTAAGCACAGAAAACAAATCTGAAATCTGACTTTCAAAACAGAATGATCACTCCATTCCTCACCAACTCCAGCTCACTATATAAATTATTCTGGATGAATTCTCATTTGTTATTTGGATGAACACAAGTCTTCATGCAATTATTGTCCATGAGAACCCAAGATTAGTCTGTATCACTTGTCATGCCTAGATGAATACTAACACTAATAATTTTACACAGTAAATTATTATCTACAGTGTAAATAACTACATGACCTCCTCAACATCATTCCTTAGTATAGTCAGAGCAATTAAAAACAGCTACCCTGATGTTATTCCAAACTTTGATGAAGCCAAGAGAAAGATTTCTACTTATTTCCAAAAATAATAAATTCTTTTAACTATATACTCATGGGTTTAAAAATGCTGTCTCTGACTCTGAGTCCATAATTCATTTATGATCAAAATATTGTTTGCAAAAGTACTGGGCAAGACGACCCTGGCAGGTCTCCTGGGGTTTGCTGCCAGACCACTACAATCTGCAGTCTGCAAGGCTGGGCTTCTGCTTCTCCACCATCAACCATCAACCTGGCAAGCCCTGGGAGAGCTGGCTGTGGACAGGGCTTTTAGGGCTGGTCTGCTGGATCTTGCTAAGGTGCTGGGCAGTGTATGACTGGGCTTTGCATTTGTGGAGGCAGGAACTTGAAGCACTGGCTCCACTCCTGGCTCCATCCCAGGCTGAATGCCCTGGGAATTCAGGCACGTGCTGCTGAAACCACCAGGAACTCCTGCTTCTCTGTAAAGAGCTCCTCCAGCTCAGCCTCCTGAGCCAAAGGGCCAAAGTGACTCAAAATTCTCAGGTGCAATGCAGCAACAGATTCAGAGCCAGTGCCTCTCTCAAGCAGGAAGCCCCTACTTGGTTCATTTGAGAGTTAAAACATGACCAGTCAGAAATTTTATATCTTAAATGCTTGCAAGAAGCAGCCCATTAGTTAAGATCACACAATACTTGCTATGTTTTTTTCATAGAGGGATGCTGCTTTAAAAAGCAAGTTGACACATTATGCACTGGGCTTTATCTTCTGAATGATTTCACATTCTGTGCCAAAGTCAGCACATTATAATAATCTTGCCCTGGAATGGAATGTGGGAGAAATTATTTATTACACATATTCACATACATGTGTACTTCTTAAAATAATCTGATGTTTGCTCATAGTAGTAGCTGGAACAATAAATAGATTAACAACTTATTATCTCTCTCTTCTGTGAAGATTATAGTTCTCTGTTCCTTGGCAAACACTTTGGATTGTGCAACAACATTACATTTCATTACGCATCATTGTCACATAGTTTTGTGCTATGAAGCTCTTGTGTGAGATGTCAAATTTGATTAAAAAATCTTTGAAGTGAATTAAATTTTAGGCTGTTTCATTCAATTGCTTATTGATGCCGTTAAATGTCTTCAAAATCCGTGTTCCTGACAATGCAGCTTGAACAGCAGATGACTTTGAAAAGTAACACTTGTTCATAATTCTTGAATTAGCTTACACTGCTGAGCCACATGTAGCCCAAACTTCAGCCTGGTTCCACAGGTGATTTAGAAAAATACACACAATTGAAATTAAGGATGACAGATTTACCAGGGATATTCTGCTGCATTTCCACTGATCTCCATAACGTTAGTTAATAGCGAAGGTAACTTTGTATTCCAGCACATTTGAACAACCCCCTGAAGAGCAATGTCTGGGGCTTCTGAAGACTAACAGAGCAGAGGAGAGGTGAACAAGGACAAGATGTCACTGATGCCTCATGAAGAGGTACGTCTTCATAAGCAATCACAGAAACTCTTTAGAAAGAGATTGAGTTCTAACAGGTTTTCAGAGATCTGAGTCATCAAGAGAAAAAACAGGACACTTGGTGCTAATTTTGTTAGAACTTACTGATTGCCACTACTATTTAATCAGCATACTTAATGTCATTCATTATGATGAATATTCACTTACTGATGAAAAAACCTTCTGTCGCATTTGTCAGCAATAATCAGTTCTTCAGAGGAAGGCTAAAAGCCTCACAGCCCTCTGATGAACATGCTAAAAAATACACCAAGATAACCAACAGTATGAAACTGGAATTGGCTGTTTAAAGATTGTGTTCAACTGGCTGATGTAGATCTCCTCAGATTTTCATGATGTCTGAGAGATTAAAAGCCCTTTTGGCAGTGTGACCTCTGCATGTGTAGGGTAATCTGTACCTCCTGCACATCAGATCCCTGCCTCACTTGTCCCCCCAAACTCATTTTCAAGCTTTCAGTATTGCTCAGCGATACTCTCTTTAAAGAGATACGCTCTTTATAGATAAAGGAGGTTCAGTGCTATTCAGGTGAACATGCACAGCTCCTGCGGCTTTTGGGGTAGGATCAGAAAAATTGTGCTACTCCCACATGTTCATATAAAACAAAGCAGTAAAACTTGAAAGAAAAACTGTGGTAGAGGGATTGTGTATTTTGGGAAACAAAACAGCAGATGATCCCCAGATTTAGAATGTTTATCCCATCAAGCAATCAGGCCCCAAGTTTCAGGGCAGCCCAAGAAAAGCTGCTACAAACCCAGCAGAATCAAGTTCTCCAGATCAAGTGCAGCAGACCTAGGACTCTGATATAATGTACAGGGATTAAGCAGTGGCCTTACAATACTCTTTCTGAAGACTAGTGTAAGATTTCTTTCTTAGATAACGTAATTATGTCAAGAGTCTGTCCCATTTCTTCTAGTCATCAATACCTTTTTGCACTGTCATTAATATATTTCTAATTTTCTGATTCCTAGGGAAGAGATCCCATTAGGATTTGGTGTAATGCCTGTTTCTCACACAATCTTATTGTATAACTTGCTGGAGAATGTATCCACTAGGGAATGAAACTCAGAATTTATCTGATGTTCCTATGTTACTGCCCTGGAGCAGATGCTCCAACACCGAAGATTTTCAGATTAGCAAGATGGGGTAAGAGGAATGTCATGGCCTCTGGTAGTCTGTGTAGGGACATTTATAAGAAAGACAGCTGGCATAAGACTGCTTTGTTCTTGTCCTCTGATGCAACAAAAGGTACTTTAAAAATGTTTTTAAGTAATTAAGTAGAAGGTTATTTCCAAAATACAATAGACCGAGGAATTCGTTACCTCAGCTGATGAGCTCGTTTCCCTGATGCTGAAATTAACTCAGTAACATGGTATAATCCTTCCTCTCAGTCTCCACATATGCCAGTGGATATTTCCATTAGCAACACGGCTCACAAGGCACTCAGACAAGAGGCTGGAACCATGGTTTACTGCCCCAACAAAACATTAGGCTGCTCTTGAGTCTACTTTCTTGAAGTCAAGAAAACTTCTCCCCTACTCTGTTAGGATGGAAACATCTGGGGTGTTTCACTTTGACAAGTCACAGAACAATTAAACACTTAAGAAGAAAATTAATCCATCAGCTTGTGGGTTAAAGAGATTTTGTATCTCAAAATGCAATAATGGCAGAAAGTTGTGCAAACATTAATGAAACTTCAGATTGCAATCCTGTGGTTGTGAACAAGAAATTGTACCTTTTATCTAACAAAAAATAAATTCAACTCGTGCAGGAAAGGAAAAAAGTCTTACATGAGAAAACAAGCAGCAAGGGAAATTAGTCTGTAAAACTTTATTCCTAAGATATTTATGTATCTGGCACAGGTCAAGCACTAGAAAAGACACATGAAGGAGAAAGGCTGCGATGGGCATCCGTGTCGGCACAGCTCTGGAATGCTGCAGGGCATGTTTAAAGAAAGCCTTTCTGAGAACTGCAGGATCCACATGGCACGGAGCACACATGGTGCATAGCATGGCATTAACTGAGGAGAGGATCTGAACAAGGAAAACATCTGCATCTTCTCCTTTTTACACGGCTACAATGTCTCCTTCACAAGGGAATTAGGTGCCCCATCTGCATCAGAGCTAGCACAGGCCAATACGCAATTTTCCTCTGGAAAGGATTTTTTTCTAAGGACAAAAGCTGCTTTGAGAGTTGAACTTGAAGCTCTTCTGCTCAGAATGTATTTCAGTAACATTTTTTTTAAAAATCAGCTCTGATACAGTTTTCCTCAGTTTTAGCTTATGGTAATATTTGCATTTTTCCAATGCACTTTCAGTGTTGAAAAGCCACAAGTAGGTGAACAAAACTGATCATGTATATAAGAACCACGACAGACCTGACAAAAATAACTTTTAACGAGTGAGGAGGTGCCCACAGGACATATGCACATGGGTTTACCCATTTCACTGTGCATGACTTGGCTGTGTAATACATATTTTACATCAGCTTCTGCCCTGACTTTGTTCACATCAAACCCTTGTAAGAAGATTGACAAGCTCTTATGAGGATATGAAATTACTGACACAACAGAACATACATAAGCCATGGCTTAGTTCAGTAGTGTCCTTAGGTGGCCACCTTTTCCTAGAGTATTTCCGGCTTCCACAAAAATTTCTGGAAAGCAGGAGACCAATATTTAAAAGTCAGCAACTGTTTAGCTTGAGTCTTACGTTATTTACATGTATTTATCTTTTTTTCCTTGTAAGGTTTCCATGTGACAGGAGAGTAATTTGCAACTGATAGCACTGAGATGCATGACTTTGCATACATTACCCACTATGGTGCAGCATAGAGATATTTCAAGATAGCTTAAAATAAACTGGCTTGAGCACAAGAAATGGGTTGAGATGTAACAACACAGAGCTCTGCCCACAGCTTCATCCATCCCAACAAGGACCAAAAGCAGCTGGCATGACTTGCAGATACATTAGGCTTGGATCAGTGCCCATCTCTGCCGCTCCTACCCCATTCTGAGCAGGCATTTTATTCAATTTCAACAGCACTTCTGCAGAGAAAGTTTAGGCTCCTGCTACCCATGTCCTCAGTGCACAGCTACTTGTCACCAACACCCACATCAACATCAAACAGGCAAACCAGCTGTGGCACATGCCACAAGAGCAGCTGTGGCATCTGCAGAGAGCAGGAGCCTAAACTCCTCCCTCAGAACCCTATGGAGACACTGGAGACTCTGCACTGCAACAACCACCGTGGTATCCTGCACTGCTGCCACACTGGGCAGGGGTCAATGTAAAAGTCAGGAATAAAGCTTTCATGCACCTCAAAGGTGATTTACAATGAGTGGAGAAGGGGAAATGGGAGAGGAAAAGATATTTTCCTCCAAATTTTTATGGCACATGAAATTCCCTTCTTAGCATACCAGGTCCTTTCAGAATATAAAAATTGTAGTGACTGAAAAAATAACAAGATGATGACATAAGAATCAAAATAAAAATTAGGTGTCTGAGACACAAAAGTACTTTCAAAACTATATTAATACTTTTGAATTTAAAAAAAAAAAAGTTTTGTAAAATTATCGATGTCCTCTCCTTTTTGGCCTGAGCAATTATATGCTAAATGTTCTTAAAACTGCAGGTATCAAAGAAAGAGAATCAGATTCACTCTTTCAGTCAAATTCCTGATTATGTAGGAAGAAAATATCTAAACCCTAAAGAGTTAAAAGATCAAACATTTAGTATACTTTCAAATATCAAGTTCGTACTCAATTGTTCATCAAGTTTACCTCTTCCCGGATTCAGAGATGTGCTCTTTTCTGGCTTTAAAGCACTTCCTAAACATCACTTCCACAATACCACCTAAACAAACAATGCATTTGTATGCATAGTGCATATTTTATGATCTGCTACACTAAGATTCCCTGAAGTGTGTTCAAGAAAAAGGCCACATGGAAGAGGACTTCTTTCCACATGCACGACCTAATTAATTTTAAGTTGCTTCTGGTTTTTAGGAGGTCTTTTATGCTTCAGTTCCATTTTTATTCTACTCCCTCCTCCAATCAAGAAAGGAATCTAGAAATGTAAAGGGTAAGTCCAGGAAAAACTCACAATTTATTACAGAGGCTTACATAAAAGCAAAAACAGCCACAGTGGATTAATGTATTTCCTTTCCCACAGCTTTTTCAGTTAAACCATAACTGTGCATATTTACTGCAACTCTTCCATCTGCCAGCGGCATTGTGCTGACACATCCAGCACGCAGGCTGGGGACTGATGGCAAGGAGATAGGTCCCACCACTGCTCTCAAACTTTGTGATTAATATGGCATGAAAACTGGTTAAAAGCCACACTTACAGACACTGCTGACTATCAACAGTGACCCAAATCCTTGTTATTTCAGCCCTTTATCCTAAACGTGAGTCAAGTCTTTAACAACATAAAATGCTTATAAACAAAAACTAAAATAGACTGTCATCAAAAGCTTAAGGGCTATAATTAGATTTGCTCCTTTTTCTTACAAGTCCTGCATAGCCTGTGTAGAGGAAGAAAAAAATGGCTAATGCAGGCATTTGTTTTTTCTTTTATGAAAAGCAGTACAACCAAAGAGGAGGTACTTACCTTTTGACAAGGTCAAATAGAGTCCACATCACTGTCAGAGTTTATCCTTTGAACCCAATCCTTTCAGCAGGCATATATATAAACACACACACACTTGACAATATGGGAAGTGTTACTGATAGATAAGTTATGTAAATGATACAGCATACTATAATCACCTCTAAACTTATTCTTGGAGTTCAGAGGTTTCTGGAAGAGATCAACCAGCCACAATGTCACTCCAATGCCCCAACATGACAAATCCACTAACTGCAGCAATGTCACAGTAATTCTTCCAACAGCTTGGTGACCTCTTTGCAAACCTCTCTCAAGCCTAACACTGGCCTGAAAAAACCTAGCTCCTCCCCAAACTGAAAAACGTGTATAAAAGCCTATATTCTACTTCCACGTAGTGAACTTCAAGAAAAGTTATATTTTCTTTTCTTGTTTGTGATGACAAGTCTGTTTTGGGGGTGGTTATTTCTGAAGTGTCATTTTTAATTACTAATAAACGAGTTGACTGAAATTCTGACACTGACTTCAGAGGTCCACCAGTTTCAATGGGGGTTTCACCCCTCTTTCATATTTTCTTTCTGTCCAACACTTTCTACATGAGTTATGGAGAACTCCCAATTGCAACTGGCCAAGATGGGCAAACTCACAGCAAAATGTGGCCCTTTTAGCAGCTTGAGAAGGCTACTGAAAGCCACACATAATCCCAGCTGTCAAGAAAGCTGAAATCCAGAGGTCTTCAGACTACTGGAAAATACAGCCACCCGCATGGCACTGCTGCGCCAAGCAACAGCAACGCGGCCAGAACCGGATCAAGTAAACCCAGGAACTTCCCACACAGTGGTAACACTGCCTCCTTCCAGAGGTGAAAGTGATGCACTCTCCCTTCGCTGAGAACAATAGGTGGGCTTGGTGATACAGATGTTTATTCACTGGGAATACAAATCAGACAGATCAGTTTGCTGTGCAGAAGTCAAGGAAAACATCCGACCTCAGGTACCTCCAACTGGGCTTTACACTAAAAACCATGGCATGAACACAGACAGTCTTTCCCTGCCCCATGAAGTTTCCTGGCAGGTGCTTTTTCCTTAGAGATGACTATTACCATTAATGATGCACATCAATGCTTTTCATGCCCATTTAAAAAGAAAAAGCTGCAAGCTTTCTTAACTCTCTGCTATAAAACTTAATCATCTACATCTTAAAACAAATAATATTTCCATGTGCCACACTAGTCTCATCTGATATCAAGCTGTGAAAAAAGAATCACCTACTGATCCTGACAGGCTTAAAGGTAATAAAATGACTTTTGGTCAAGAGTGTCAGTTAATATGGCAATCTCATAAAGGAATCTTGTAAGAAATATCACCCATTGCTGTTCATAAACACAAGCCTGGTTTGGCTATATTCAATTACATGCAAAGAAGGATAATTAAACAGTTCATGATACGAAATGGCTAAAACATGTGCAATCTTATTTATGTTCTCTGCACCTGTGTTTTCTATGGCTTAAATTATAATACTGATCTTTTAAACTGCACTCAGGGACTATCCCAGTTCATTCACATGGGAATGGTATGTTCTATTTTTAATTAATATGTAAATTTAAAAGGATGCAAGATACTGCAGAACCTTACCGTTAGCCAAATAGATACTGGCAAATAACTATTAAATTGTTTACTCTAGTCTCAAGGAAACCCAAGTACTTCCAGAAGTAGTCTGTGTGCCCAGTTTATTTGTCAGTGTTATTCCTCTCCTTTGTTCTCTCCACCGTTATTTTGTTCTGTTTGGTGCTTCAACTCACATTATTTAATCCACAGTGTTATGGGGACCTCTTGTAGCTCATTTTTCAAACCGGATTGTAACCTCTACCCGTGTAAGCCGCAACTGCATTTTCCAAGGCTCAGAGCAAGGAAACCACAGAACCCTTGCTAAAGCCCTGTAATCCTTAACAAACTCTTTGAGGTGGGGGCAGCCGCTGCTGTCAGACGTGCGCCGGGGAGCGGCACAGGGAGCTCTCGGTGCCCTGCTGGTACCGGGGGTGACCGCTCTGGTCCGAGGTGGCCGTGGGACACCCGCCTGTCCCGCTGGAGACCGCGCGAGCGGTGCCACCGTGGAGCAAGGGGCGAGCAGTGCCAGGCCTAAGGGCAGGTGGGAAATTCAGCAGGTTTACTGCAAGTGCCCGCTCCTGCCCTGGCACCGACAGACTGCTCCTGCCCTAAATATCGTGGGAAACATAACATCCTCATGCTTTTGCTTTGTTATTACATTTTTAATTAGGTTTTGCAGTATCACGGTAGATTACTGTAATATCTGTAATTTCATCTGCCCTATATTCCAGTCACTGCGTTTTACAGATCTTACAGCAGTTACCAAATAATTCTCAGGTATTTTTATTTTGCATGTTCCTTAAAAGTACTTGAAAAGAAAGTGCTGATAATTGGTTTGGATATAAAAATTGAACAGAATCGAATATAAACTTTATTTTTTAAAAAAGCCAGTTAGTTTCAAGCCTCCTAAACTCCAAAAAAATAAAAAGAAAGAAGACACTGTACAATATACATGTGTGTGTCTAGACAGGGAAATCATAACATACGCTACAGCTCTTCATTTCCAGTTTGTTTTCAAGCATGCGGGTAGCACACTATGATATTTTTTGTTTGGCATACACTTTCCCCTAAACTAGAAGAATAAAAATGGCTCCATAAAGGAAAAGTACAGTTACACAACTGAAAGAAAATGAAACTATTTTCAAGATATTTAAACACATGCCAAGGAAAGCAAATTTATATCCTTTAAAACTCTAAAATCCAATGCTAACCCCACTGTAATAGTTAAACATAATCATTAGGCGACTTCTGTATTATAACATGGACTAGTAGTAATTAAAAATATTTATGTAATGACCTATTAGAGATATCCCCCACAAAAATCTAAAGCCAAACACGTCAAAGAATTTTCTGACATGAAAAGCTTATATTAGTCAACCTTTGTAGTACACTGACATTTAACTATAACATTCAAAATGCTTTTGCATTTATTCCCTGTACTCTCTGGACAGCACAGAACTTTCTGAGCTTAGTGAGGATTTCAAGAAAATTTCTTGATTGCCCGTATTAACTTCAGAGAAACAGAAATTATGTAACATTTTAACTACTCTCACATATTGATGAAATGCCTCATCCAAGAGATTCATTTCTTTTCCTTACCACCATTCAATGGTCCTTCATATTTGCTCTACTTTCCTTATACTGTCCCTTTTAGAAATATGCAGAAATTTACTCAAAATTTATTTTTAAAAAGTTTGAAAATATTTGACTGAAAAAGATAACAAAACATCAAGTCAAGTCAGGTATTACTATTTTTTTAAAAAACAAGTTTCTAACATTAAAAAAAAATTACTTTAAGAGCATTCACAAAGAATGAGATGTTTTAAATAAGATTTTCCTGCTATAACAGACACTATACAGGTTATTTTCATTGTACTTTATTCCAGCAAGCCAACAGCATAGCAGCTTCTAGTTGTATGTGCAACTCAAACCTCTCAGAACAGCAATACAGAAAAACAAATTTCTTAAATGTTGAATAGATTGCCAGCAGCATAGTAATGAAAATTATTCTAAAAGTTATAGCAACTATGATACTTTTTCCCAAGTAATTAGAAAAACATCTGTTATTTACATTGGGGTTTTTGTTTATAACTGTTACTCCTTCTTTTCTTTTTACCTCTAGGTGATATTTTATTTCACAGTAAAAGGAAGTGCATAGCCAGTTTTAGATTATGAAGGATTACACGGCATTAAGACTGCCAGAAGAAAGAGTGAAGGCAAACTGTGAACCAGCCAGATTAACACCAATGCTGTCATCAGGATTTTCCTTCCAGCACCTAACTTTTTGTGTTTAAAATATTCTCTATTTTTTTAGATTTAA
Source organism: Daphoenositta chrysoptera (assembly GCA_013397915.1). Lineage (NCBI taxonomy): Eukaryota > Metazoa > Chordata > Aves > Passeriformes > Daphoenositta > Daphoenositta chrysoptera. Next base: position 177,120 of record VZRO01005691.1, read on the forward strand.
AACTAATCCTTCAAACAATCTTATCATTATCTTTATTTGAACTTATGGAGTAGATATGTCCAGTGCTATAGTTTCGGTATTTTGCAGACTTCTCTGCTAAGAACGGTGTAACAAACCCATCTGAGACATGACTCTTTTGTAACTTGTGGCTCTTTAAAGATTTTTTTTTAAGACAACAATTATACAACAGATGAAATTGAACGTTCATTCTTAATTCTTTGTATTCACCAAAGCTGAATACAAACAACTTTTAATATTCTGGGCACATCACTGAGACTTGTACTCAAGAAAACCAGCAGAAACTCAGCTGACTGAAATTTCCATAAGCATCCTTAACTTTTGGGATTTACCATAAAAACTAAACAACAAGAATAAACACACTCAATTGCCCCTCAATAAGTACTGCATCACCCCCTTAATTGCAGGGGTTTTCCAATATTAAAAACAGCAAACACAAGTTGATATACTTTTAAGATTACATGCTATCATAAATGATGAGGAGTGAATACAAGAAGCAGTCATTAACATACTCACCTACCAGGTTCAATCGTTGAAATAGACAATTAGTTGTGTCAACCCTTTACTTTCAGAGCTTTCCTACAAACTCTAAAATTTGAGAAATATAGATGACTGGAATATGATTTTTTAATTATAACTGTTTTGTAAAATTTACTGCAACATGTATTTGGAAACAGATTCTTTATTTTTATATTAAGAAATTCTACACTAGTTAATATGCAAGCAATTAGGCCACTGATTTAAAAAAAAAATCGTTGAAATAGAAATTAGAGCTTTATCAGTTTCCCAGACAAGTTTTGTAACTGCTGTTCCTTAAATCTAGCAGTGTTAGAGATAGGGCATGGTAGCCCATTATCGTTTCCTAATTGCAAATGAAACAAACAAAATAATACATACCCAACAAATCTTTTTGACATGATACACAAAAACCAACCCCAAACCTAATAAAAGCAAACAGCACTACTTATGTAAAATTTTGACAGAATTCTCTGACAGCATATTTAGTTGAAAACAGAGACGAATTAATATGAAGAAGTATAGAAACACAAATTGTCTACCAAAATATTTCTTCCTTTTATTAGCTAGCCACTTATCTTAGAAACTGTAGAAATACATTCTGCTAAAAGCTGACTGCTTGGGCCATTTTCACTGCACATTGATCAGTGGAAGCTATTTCATGCTCTATTGAAAATGCACAGGTATTTTTTAGCACTCTTTCAAGCATAAAAGAAACTTCCTTAAACAACCTGGTTATGTGTTTAATATTCTCTGCTTCACTGAACATTCACACAAATGAAATCACAATTAAAACAAAGTAATCAACAAAAACAAAGGCATAAATTTGATGTGTTTGCTCACAAAATTCTGAGTGGACAATGAAATGAACTAAAAACTACTCAAAGATTTTGCTTGTTTGTTTATTATTTTGTTTTATTGGTTGTTTGGGGTTTTGGGGAGTTTTTTAATAAAAGCTAGAAACAGGCCAAACAGTCTCCCTGAAGTTATTTGTTAAAATTATTTTACAGTTTTCGAAGGGCAGGCTGGGTTCAGATTTTAGGGTTCAGAACCTCCAGTGGAAAATCTGCCCAAACTCCAATCTCCCACACAACACAGGCACTTGGCCCCTAAAGGGATTTATTCTATCAGAAATCAGCTCCAGAGATAAGATTCAAGTGCTGGGTCCAGTAATTCCAGGTGTTCTCAAAGCTGTGGTAGCGTCACAAATGGAGAGGATTTTAGCCTTCCCCACATCCTGTTTAAAAAGCAGATGTGGGGGCTCCCCAGAGCCTGACAGACAACTCTTTGTTCCCAGTTGACTGGAGGGCGTCCAAGCATTCCTGCTAAAGAAAACCGGGTTTTCTGTCCCAGTTGTGTTATGAAGGAAAGAAAATCACTAATTCCATTGGCTCTTTGGGGGGCACTTCCCGATGAGAGTGGTCAAGGCTACCAACATCTACACAGGTTTGACAGTTGGCTTATTTTAAGGCAATTTTTGTTTCGTTTTTCTCTCCAGCCCAAAAATACAAGTGAATGAATTTTCATGAATAACATCTCTAGGATTGAAAATCTATTGATGAGAATTAATTGGGCTTGGGCTTTAAATTGTCTCATGTCAGCTATTCAGAAGGGAGTATTTGAAATCACTAACTGAGCGCAATGAGATAATTTTCCTGCACAACAAAGCCGACATTCCCATTCTTTCTTTAGCCATTTTATTCAGAAATACAGCATTTATTCATCCTGCTGGTTCTTTAACATATCTTAGTACTGGGTATTAACACCTGTTTTGCTTAGATACCAGACAGCATGTGGACGTTTCCTGAAGCAAAGATTCAGAAAAAGAACTGCTAATTCGAAAACAGAAATTTTCAAGCTCCAGAGGGGCTAATGAATAACACAGAGAAAACATCAAGCCAACTGATTTTGGAAATTTTGCATAAAATTAAAATTCTGAGAGAGTTGTACAGGAGTCTCTAAAATATTAATTTTTGGTACAATCTCACTGAGAGATATGATGAAGATAATAAAAGGAATAAAAAATTTATTTTTATGTTCCTGAAACTGAAAAGTTCATGCAGCCTCCTTCTCTTTGAGGGTAATAAGACAGGATATATTTATTGGTATAACTTATTGGATAATTTGGTAATTTATTGGAGTTCTAAAGCAGTATGATTTGCTTAGTTATATGTCTATAATACATATGCACTGAGTAAAAAGGTACACGTAAAGAACTGTTCAAGAACTAATTATTTCTAAGGAATACAATTCCATTCTCATTTTATTAAGTTTACTTTAACAATGGCTTTGGAGTATTTGTAAAAGATAAATAAATCTCATGTCCCATCAATGTGGTATTTGATACACTGTGTAAATGAGTTATTATTAATTTGCAGCTTAAACTCCTTCACAGCTTTGCTCCCGGTGCTGTACACAGGAGGTCACTGCCAGTACTGAAAAGTTTTGCTGTAGTTTAGCAACTCCAGTTTTCAGTCACAAAACGCTGCCACAGCAATAAGATTATGAGTTTTCTTTGTCACTCCTTTACTGGGCATCACTTTACTCAAACCATATTGAAGACCAGCAATAAGATCTGATAAAAAAGTAACCTCTCTAGCTTTCACTCCAGCTAAAATAAAAACACACGGGTCATTGTTTTAGAAAACAAACTCCAAGTGAAGGACAGCAAAATACCACTAAAGGAATCTGTTACATTCAGCATGGTTCTGATAGTCCACTGACTTGTATTACCTGTTTGATACATGAAGAGCCTGAAAGCTGGGGTTTGGAAAATTAAAAAGTCACCATGACAAATGTTAACATAGAAAACATCAATGTGTCGCAGATGTTAAGCCATTTCTACTACTCAAGCAGAATATTTTGGCTGTTTAAATCCTTGAAGATAGGTGGTTTAAAGAAATAATCCCAATTTTCCAACTGCAGAGGTGGAGAGGACCTGGCTGTGACCAAAGCAGCTCATTCTTTACCACAGTTCATTTTGCCTGCTTTTTTTTTTTTTTNNTTTTGCTTCTAAGCTTTTTTCCCTTTCTGACAGTTTCAAAACGGGTGAATGACACTAAAAACATTGACGCTTCCACTCGGCAGCTCCACAGATCTCTAACCAGGAACCACATACAATCCACTGAAAAAACAGACAGTACACTATTTAACAGGTAAGCACTTTTGTATCTCATCCAGTCCTAGGAGTCACTGGGGATTAATCCACATTTACAATCCATAGGATTAGGGAGTGCTTCAGAACAACCTATGCTGTTAAATTTATAATTTTTTATAAGAGCATTTCACAAATCTGTATAGTCAGAATTACAAACTCCCAGGACAAAGAGAGCCCACATTGTCTGATTCGGATTTTTTAGTTAATAACTAGGACTGTTTGTAGTTAATACAGGGGTATCACTTGTGGGGATGATGGAAACAAAAAACATTTATTGTAATAGTAATTAATAACATACACCAACAAATTTCTCCTGAAGGATATGAAGATCTTTGTTGCTTAGGGAAAAAGAGGGGTATAATTAGGCTACATTTTACTCTGTAGTTTCAACTTAATTTCTGTTTTTCACCTGATACTGAGAAACTATCTATAATGATAAAAGTAAGAAGTACGATATCAAGGAAATATCTGTTCAACTCTTCTAATTAGTTTTAAAATTTAGTCAATACCAACTTGTAGCACTTTTTTTTAATTTGGTACAGAAATACTCAGAGTTAGATTTCATAAAATTCATTCTAACCATTTTAAACCAGTTCACCCTGGTCCATGGGATTAATATTGCAGATAAATAACATTTAGATATAAAGCAGTTAAGACATTGAAGATGTTCAGGGAAGACCTTATACATGAGCTACTGGACCGTGTAAACGGCCTCTATGATAACCATGTTTTCTGTGATTAAGAATTCATTTTGAAAGAATTTCAGTTTTCCTTTGTTCACAGCAGTAATTTCCCCTCATACAGAGCTTTTCACCCATTGCCTAATAAAATTACATAGATACAGGTGTTAAATAGTTTCTGCAAGGCTTCACTAACACAAGTTCAAATACATATTATTTGTCACCCTAATTTTCTTTTTTGGGTATAATTTACCACTATTGACAATTACACAACAATTTCTCATGTTGGTAGGCCATTGTTGGTAACAATTGGCATAAAATAACCTCCATAAGCACTGAAAAGAGTATTCTGTATTTACCATGAAGAAAATATTTCTGTAATATTCCACGGCGTGATTAAGTTGAAGAGACAGAGGTAACTTATTAGTTATTAATAATTACATTTTATACAGTCTGAACAAACACAAAGAATATTTCATTTTTCTGTTGACATAGAAGTTCATGAATTTTCACTTCCTCCTTCAAAGTTCTGCTTAAATTTTGCAATTGTATCTTTAGATAGGGAACTATTTGCCAGTTAAATGCCTATATTGAATAAATTGTGTCTTCTCTTTGCCCCTTCCCTTCCAGTAAAGGCAGTTGCTATAATACGTAAGAGACTGAAAACAGAAGAAAAACGACCTCTTTACCAGAACCACCTACATTTATCCATAATGATAAATGCACAACCTCTTACGGGATTTTCTTCTTGTCCATTATTTATAGCTGCAGATTTCATAAATTTTCACAGCTACAGTTTATTTACATTATTTTATTCTATTTTTAAAATACCAACATAAATAAAGCCAATTAAAACATACAGTTTCTCAGTTATGTTATTCTTTGTTAACCCACAAACAGAGATAGAGTAGCAACTCTGCAGTTAAACTGCTTTGCTCTGTCAACACTGCAGGGTCCAAGAATTTGGGGCAGGGGGCAGTGTCAAGCCAAAACACTAAACGTTTAAACAAAACTCATCATTTAACACAATGTGAGTGAATCCACCCACTACCACACTACAGCACAGACAAAGAATTTTTTCTGCATTCTAACAGTTTGCACAGAATTTGGTGTGTTCCTTCTAAAGCTTCCTTCAATGCCTTACCTCTATGAAGGCCTATTTTAAGTTTTTACCACTTATCTAACAAAAAAATCTTTTAAAAAATGCACATAAATAACTTCTCCTTAAATAAAACACTATGTAATTGCAGTGGCCCTTCTTAAAAACAGAGGAATTAACTGTTTAATTACAAAAAAACCCCCTCAAATGCTCCAGAAAAATACACTTTGAAAGTACACCTACTGAACAAAACCAATAAATAAATAAAGACGTTTATAAAATTTTTTATGCTTCCACATTGTTTACACTTATGTAGCACTAATTCATGCTTTTAATAGATCTCTGTTTAAGGAAGCATGGTTTCCTATGGCTTCCTGGTCTCACTAGCAGTGCTCTCCCCCAGCCCTGTAGCTCACTGAGCCTTGCTAGCGACCTTAGTGAGCATCCTTAAAAATAGAGTAAAGTTTGTGACTTCTCCTATTTGGGTCTTTTAAATGCCAGCACTATCAAGCAGTCCCCCAGGACCCAGGAAGGATACGGGTATGTTGTCAACAAAGGAAAAAAGAGATAAGGCCTTCCGTGCCCACCCCCTTGACCTAACAAAAACCCAGTGCTTGATATTGGTCTCCAGGTCAAAAATAGACTGTCTGCATCTGAAAACAGCAGAGAACATTTCCACAGTTATCTCGTTCTTAGTCGTTTTGCAAATCACGTTATGCACTTCAGAAAGACAGCTCCCAGATCTGCCGTGGAATCATTTGGGAACAACTCTGAATGATGTTTGAGGAAAAGCATATTTTTCAAGAGCAATAGGAGCAATCAAGAAAAACAAATCCTACCCTGAAGTCCTTTCTCTTGTACTTTATGCTTTCAGCAGGTGTCTTCACAAAACCACCACTACCCCGTTCCACTGAAAATTAAAACAGAACTCCCTCTGCCTTTTTTGACTCAATGCAATAATATCACACATTGGAGGCACAAATGCTTAACAAAAGATCGGATAGCCCCACACAGCAGTGAGATACACTGGTTTTGCTTCCTATTTATCTATCAAGAAAAAAATAACGTTAACTAGCAAAAGTTATTCTAAGCAATTTTAACAAACCAATATCATCAAGTCAAATGAATACGCTACCTTTTCTGATTCATTATCTTTGCTTTTGCGTTTCTCCTCTCATAAAATTTGGTCTGTTTTCCTGTGATAAAAACTCAGTAATTCCCCATGTTCTTGCTGAGCACTCATGTGAGTTCACATGCTTCAACTGCTTGTGTCGTCCAAGCCAGTATAGCTTAAATCCCAGTCAGCCAGGAAGCCAGGCAGATAAGCACTGGCCTACGAAAATTTATCTTTTGAAAGGGAACAGGGTACTTGAAACAGAATTTAAGGTCAGGACAATCTGTAAGTTAATGTAAACTAGAGTTTGTAGATTAAGGACCAAGTAAATGCATTGAACAAGATTATCTGCCAGGTTCTACTAGGTGTTCCCAATTACGAATCAATTCATTTTATCTAATTCATATAGGCAGATGTTGGATCCACACTTTCTCCACTATTTCATAATTTAATAATAAAATTAAACAAACCAGATTCTGAGATAGGCAGTTTGAGCAATAAAAAGGTGGTGGGATGCTTTTTAGCTGAGACATGCAGATTTCCTTGCAAACCAACAGAACAAAAACATTTCCAGTGGAAGACTCTCTTGTATAAGAAACGTTTTTCTTCTTTTCTTAAGGAAAATCTCTGCTTTTAAGATCATAGATTCTAAAATCATCTATTCTATAAACGGAGTACTGACAGGTTTTTTTCCAATACTATACAAGAATATAAATTTCATAAATGTGTTTTAAATTCAAGATCAGAAAGCTTTAGAAAATAATTAATATTTGCCTTTCAAAATCTTCAGGTATAACTGAATTCTAAGGCATTGAATAGTTGCAGAGAGAGCAAAAATTTCATTAAATCAAGGGGGGAAATAATGTGTAAATAGTAACTGAAAGCCCAGGTATTATACAATAGTATTCAACTAATCACATTTGACAAAGTATCAGCATATAGAACAGAACAAAAACACCTACTAAACCAGATGAAATTAACATTATTCAATTACAGTTGTTCTTGAATGTGCACTTCCTCTTATTTAAAAGATTTGTATTCACAAATTTGAATTCAATTAAATTAATGAGTTATTTCCAAGCCTAAGCTAAAAAAAAATAGTAATTTAATGTAAAAAAAATATTTCAAGGTTTTTCCTGTATGTGCTCTGAAAAATAATTCAAAATACTACAAGAGAGCTTCAGACATGCCTGAATACCTTTCATTATATAAATTAAACTGAATTCTAAGCTAAATATTATACATGTTTCATTTAGAAGTGATAAAGAATTTGACCTGCCCATATCCAATCTGAGATTCTACCCCACAGGAATTTCTTTTGCCAGAAAAATTAACTCCTGCTTTTGGAAGAGGTTTTTTTCAATAACACGCAATTTTCTTGATGGGATACAAATAAAAGCGTGTTCTCCTTCTGCACTACATATGTATCCAAGAATGGGAAACAATTTAAAATTTACTCATAAAGTAACAGCTTCTTGAGCTAATGATTTCAACTTTTGTGCTTAACATATCTAGAGAACAAGCACAAAAATGGGACGTTTCTGCAGTTGACTTGGAGGGAAGAAATACACCGACAGAGTGAGCATCAACGAGCAACAATATGAACAAATGTGAGACATTTTGTTAAATCTATCTGAATAGAAAATATTTAATTGCATTAAAATTGTCTGATATGCCACAGTATGCTATTGTTGGCCGATGGATAAACTTAAGTGATTTTCCATTTTGCTTGTCCCATCCACACGGCAGCTCCACATCACTTCCCACTAACCTACTCAAAAGAGTCTCTGCATAGGACAAGACTTCTGGATGGTTATCAGTTTGATCTTATCTATTATCAATAGGAAAAAAATAAACAATGCAGTTTGATATCCTGTTCTATGATTTCTGCAATTTTTTTTTTTCTGGAAGTAGAACAAAAGACCATGTGACTGCTTTATAAAAGCCTCCCCCTTTAAACAGGGCAAGGTTAATATACACAACCTGCTGTTTAATGACTAAAGTGATTTATGCAGGAGAAATAGTTTATGGTTTGCTCTGTAGCTTTCCTATAAAAGTTACAGTTTACCATGGAAGATTTAGATAAACACAGCTCCTGAAAAACGACAACAAAATAAGGTACTGCACTACTGATTAGCAAAAATTGCCTGAGATTAATTAGAAATTGAGAGCTGAGGTGGGAAGAAAAATGTAGCTAAGATGTTAAAGGAACATTTGCAGCATAAAAAATCTCACTTGTATCTGAATAATTTTTTAATCTATTTGTGCTAAAATGATCCTGTGCTAGTGCTGCAACTAAGTAGATGCATGCAAGTATTTTAACCATATTATGCCTAAACAATTTACTTCCAGAGGGACAGCTTTTACACTGACAGATAACTTTTTTCTTTTAAAATTAGCAGATGACGGTAAATTCACAAAAAGCGGAAGAGAAGTAAAATCTTTTAAAAACACTGCCTTTTGATCAACTGACTTTCCTACCGGCAGTACCACTTTAAACTGCAATGGAATTTTAAAAACTATCCTGAGATATCCAAATCAAACCCAGGATATCTAACAAATTTCTCAAGTTTCTATGACTAATAGTGTATCACAGAGTTGATAGTTATGGGCTAAATGTGATCCTGACCTTTTGCGCTTACGGCTGCGAGCCCTGCAGTCTGCGCGCTGAGCCAACACAAAATCTATGCTTACAGCAGCGCTCTGCTCGCCAAAAATCCTCCCAGGCAGGATCCCCACTCAGTTTATAGCCTCTTTAAAATACAGGAAAGGGTTCCCAGAATCGCAGAAGGTTCCCTACTCCTCCTCAGGAAGGTAATGTCTTTTACAGTTGCTCCCTCTTTCATCAAGAAAATCAAATTTTTTTTTAATGAGAGACCCGGTAGTGCTAGAAAGCTGTTAATAGAGCATTTTCAGGCTTTAGATAAATGTTACATTTCCAGAACATAAAGTTTTCACTTTCTATCAAGTCTGAAAATCTCTGGTCTCTCTCAGTCAAACAAATGTTGAATTTCTATTCCTACCAGCTTAAACCTTAAGTCAGTGGGCTAGATTTCTGAGCAAAAACCCTTCCAGGTGTCCAGTCTGCTGTAATTCCTTATAGCATTTCTTACAAACAGGAAGAAGCAACGGATATTTCTACTCTGTGCTTTATACACAAGGTTCAGATGTTGAGGAAGAAGCAGCCAATTATCACACACACAAAAAAAAAAATCTAAATTCAAAGAAGGCTTGGTAAAGGAGAAGAAACTAGGAATATGGCAGATCCAGACATGGCAGGACATTAGGGAGACTAAAAAGATTTTGTGTGGGAGAAAACCTGAAGAAAAAGTTGCTGAGGAGCAGAGGAGGAAAGGGAGAAGGTCTGTGGGAGAAGGACAGGAAAACGACATCCTTTCAGGACGTTTTCCCCTCCTCTGTCCCCTCTCTCAGCCCTTAAATCACTGGTGAGCCCCTTCTCCACAAACTCTTAGCAAAAAGAGGCAAAGAGGTTACATGAAACTGAGCATCACAGCTCTTCCCCTGGGCTCGGAGGAATATTTAATGAAAAATGTAATTAGGTCTCTGCTACTCTTCAATTTCCAAAAGCCACTGTCATTAATTTTGCTTCAGAACACAAGCTGTAGCAATCAGAATGGCAAAGCACATTAATCACCAGCAACACTGCAGTGAGCAAAGACAACTTGAGTCAATAAACAAGCCCGGCTGAGTGACTACAAACAACAAATGCTCCTTACAAGCAGCCAAACTGAAGATCATCAGGAAACTGTAAAATGAGACATGTGCATCATGCAAACCTCTCCTCTTTCCCTCCTTCCCTACAAGGGGCTGTTCTGACACTGAACTGTGGAATTCCCCAGAGACATGATAAAGGAAAAATAAAAACAGCTTCCAGTTAATCAATGCCATGCATGATAAAAACCAGATGAGGAAGTCCCTGGGTAAAACAGCAACACAAAACCGTCAAAAAAACAACTGTGGTAAACTGCTCTGCTTTCCAGTGTGTCTCAGCTCCTGTTCCAACCCTCCTTGTCTTAAGCCTACAGACAGGGTAGAATGTGTTATGCCAGATCAGATCAACTAACCCAGTGATCTGAACCTGCCAATGGCACCCTATGGGCAGCTGGTTCATATACAATGAGACAACCACAAGATACTAAACCCCCCTCAGGAAATTTTCTCATTTCCAGAAACTAGTAAAACCCATGTATTTATATCTCTTTTGCTATTCTTCTCTCCAGCCCATTTTTCTGGATTTAACCAAATGGTAGGATAGCCTAAAAAAGTGCCTACAAAACCCACTCTACAGGGTAACTGTAGACTGAAAACAGACTGAAACCTCCTACCCCAGCCCTAATCTCCCTTGAACACTTCTTGTACATCGGTTCAAGTGAGAAACTCTACACAGCTGGATGTCAGGATGCACAGGCAATTTTCCTTCCCCATGTACTCCTCAAATCCTCCCTCTTCGCATCAATACTGCACCTGTCCCAGCACAGTACCCCTGGCGCCTTCAATTAATGCTGAGAAAATCCTGAGTTAAGTGCCTACTTAAATTTGATGGGTTTGCCATTCAAATGATGGTCTGTCAGCCTAATAAAAGCACCAGTTAGTAAACAACATTACTGCACGAACACTGGCAGAATTATGGGCAATTGCAAGCTGCAATTAATTTGACCTTAGCCACCGTGCCCACACAACCAGTGATGCTAATGCTGTGATTTTATTTCAGATCAATGTAAACAGCAACAAATCAACATTCCTGCCATTTCTCCAAAGAGGAATCAAAACTACCCAGTGCAGCTAGAGGAATTTGCAATTGAACAGATGTAAACTACTTCATAGCCCTGAGGAAAATGGAATTCATTCACCAATGTGTAGCTTGAGCTAAGCTAATCCGAGTTGCATATCCAGTTCTCGAAGAGCCTTGAGTAGCAATCAATCTTCCTGCATTCACCAAGTGATTTGTTAATCTGCAGTTTTCATAACGTAATAAAGAACATATGGATTAACCAGCTATTGTTCGTAACAGCCTGATGAGCTTCTTAGGGTCTCCTGGTTACTTACTGAGTATAACAGTATCCAGTGCAGTGAAACAAACTGGGCAGTATGGATTACATCATGTTCTACCATCTGGAAAACATTACAATATAGTCACTAATACTGTGAAGCCTCCTGAATCCATTCTTCATTTATAACGCAACTGTTTGAGCTCCAGAAAGAGCATCTGAAGAGTGATTTGTAAAATATGTTACTGAAATCCTAAGTAGGATATTGTTCTTAATAAAAACCATACCTAAGTACAAACTTGATTTTCAGATTATATCCTTAACCAATTATGTACCAATGCAAATCTCCACTGGTAAATTTTCTTGCTAAATTCATTCTTGCAGTGGATTAGTTAGCTCAAAGAAACCACACTGGGATAGAGCTTTCCAGGACCAGCAAGGTGATTTGAACATTCCCCAGTGCACCCTCTATTAGGTATGCAGAGGGACTCAAAAGTGTGATGGCACTAGACAACAACACAGGAAGCTGGGTCACAGCTCAGGGACTGGGTGGGACAGGCTAGCAGTGGGCAGAGCCACTGCAGTCACAGGGGCTATAGGTTATTCCTGGTCTATCCACTACTCCTGTGCTGACAGGGGCAGAAAAGCTGCTCATGGTCAGCTGCTGAAGAGAAATGCTGCCCTAAGAATGCACCACAGAGCAACTCGGCAGACAAACTGTGTTTTGTATAGTCACAGCTGCCTTTAATGTCACCCACCTTTCCCATGAGGAATGTCCAGCATCCTAGCTTATTTCTGGCCTAGGATGCAGATGCTGCAGGGCTCGCTCTCTCTACAAGAGAAGCCAGCCTTGGTCCTTGCCAGCAAGGGACTCGCACTGCTTCTGACATGTGAAGCAAAGTCTACACAACACCCCTGAGATCTGTTTCTGTGAAACTTGTTCCACAGCTGAAAGCCAACAAGGGTCAACAACATGCAGCAGTTTAGTTTCACAGTGGATCCCCTTTACAAATAGCCCTGGGCTGACACATCCCACCATGCTTAAGATATTTTCTCCAGTAAGACAAAGCCAAGCCCTTAATAGGGCAACCTGCAGAGAGCTCAGTAAATGAAACCTCTGGATTGGCTTTCCCAGGCAGCCATTCCCATTTTACTTCCAAGGCTTCGGTATCCCTAAGGAGATATGCAACAGGGTGATTATCCACAGTTCAAGAAAACAGATCTATGTATGTGTGTATGTATATATATAAACACACATTTTCCATACAAAGCCACATTGATACAACAATCTCAACTCTTCCATGATGTCCAGCTCTCCAAACAATCAGGTCAGGCTAACCTTGTCACAAATTTATTACAAATGTGGTAAAACCTATAGAAGAAATAATTTCTAGAAGTTACTGTAAAAGTTAGGTTATCTCCAGGTCATGCAATAATCTGAAATCTCAACTGAAGAAAAAGGCAAACTATTTGTTTCTAAAATCACGCCCTGAAAATATAAAGTCAGTTTCCACCATATCAATACTTTGACCCAGGCGGCCCCAGAAATGCAGTAAAAAACCAAGAGATCTTCTGGACAACGTAGTTTATCATATACATCATTATTCTAAAACTGATTTTACACAATTCCCTTGTGAAAGGAGCACAGGCCTTTTTGGATGACACGGCAGCTGTGTGGGAGACCAGAATGGTGTATTTATACATTGGGAAAGGTTAGTAATATTAATAGCTAAAATTGTGCATAATCTCTAAGACAGGAGCTCCTTACATAAATAAAACTGTCTATGAGTGCACAAACACACCCCCCAAAAACCACATGCACACATAAAAATACTGATATATTACCTACATCTCTATTACAAACATTGAGATAGACGTTTTCTATTGTACCTACATGATATGCTACACAAGAAAGTTATTTTGTCAGGTTTTATCAGATCATGTGACAGGAATCTTGCCATTATTATTATTCATTTCAGTGAAAAGTGCTTTATGACCTGGCTCTTTGGTTTTACTACCCACTTAAATAAATACATTTCATGTTCCATTTTTAGAAATAAAAAGGAGGATGCTTCAAATTCTTCAAATAAAGTCTACTATTACAACTATTTAAAGCCCCAATATGAAGAAAACCTAAGAATTTTTATAGTCTTTTTAAAACCACATGTTTAGCTCAGCTAATAAATCTGTTCGTGTGAACTCTGCAGCATTCAAACAAATAGATAAATGCTCAAGCTGCTAAAAAACAGATACAGTTTCTAATTCTCCAGTTATTTAACACCATCTATTGAAAAGGACATTAGAGAATTCCAAGTGACTGCTTTAAAGTAAGATAAAGCTGGTAAGATACTTTTAAAGATGCATAGACATTACAAAAATAGTTCTTTTTGCCACCTTGAGAAATGCACTTTTAAGATTATCTCAAGAACAATCAGCAGTTCTACAAGACTTGCATGCATAAAATTCTCCTTTCCCTTTCAGTACTCTTCAATCAATGTTGAATGTAACTGCTGTCCTGATCGCCAGCTCATATTGAACAGATGAGCACTAGTAAATCAAAAGCTGTCCAAATCTCCTACTGTGGATCAACATATACATAATGGCTGGTTGCCCATGACTGGAAATCCTTCTGATAACTTAATGCTGTCAGGTGCTTCATTTCCAGTGGCCAAAACATAATGTAACATTCCAGGGGACAAATTTTTCAGGTTTCATTTTAAGCACAAAAGTATATGAACACCATTAAAACCCTCTGATTTTGCCAAGATGCTTTTGTCAAGCATTTCACTAATTCATTTACAAAAATAAACATACAAAATTGATCAGTTTTGAAAGCTAAACAGCAGAATAAGATGCAGACAAAGATGACAGAAGCAGAAGTTCTGCAGGTACTGTTAGTTTGGCATTTCTAACGTTGGACTGCATTCTCCGTTGGAGAAAAGACAATCTATAAACATAATTAACCTTATTTTAAAAAATGTCCAGGTGAACATCACATCTGTATTTAAGTCTGAAAATTAAATTTTACATTTCTCAAAGAACAAGGGGCCTGTATATTTCTTTGCAGGATGTAATATGCTCACATAAATCTTTGTGCTGACAAATTTTCAATCTGAAGTAAAAAATGGGCAACAGCACAGGAGAGCATGAGCAGAGGGACAGCAGCCAGCCAAGCCAGAAGGATTTATAGAAGAGATGGTTTGCCAAGGGTTTTCTGGAGAGGGCAGGGAGGGGGTGGAAGCTTGGAACAAATTAATGGGCAAACTGTTCCAAGCACCACGATTGGCATGGGAAGACGTGTCCAAAAGTCTGTGACTCCAGGTTTGTGTTACTTAACATCACTGTCTAGCTATCTAACTATACTGACACTAACCACTGCGAATAGCAACATGTTTCTCACCAGTGATACAAATGTGCTGTCATCCAATACCCAAATCTATGAAATCTCCGGTATTTCTGGTAAGTGGAAGATGTGTGAAAGTCCAGCAGTCCAAACAGCAAGCAGGACTTGCCTGGGCAGATGTAACCACACTTAGTGCCATCCCCAGGTACCAGCCACCCTAAAGACAGTCTGCAGCAGGCCCCTTACGCATTGAGCTGTCAAGGGTGGGACTGCAAACAGACTGCCACAGGCACACTGCAGGAGGATGTGGATGTTGAAGGTAATGCCTTTCAAAACTGACCACCTCACCCAGCTTCATCCACCTGACAGAACACAAAGGACCCAGCACAGTGGAGCCTGATCACTGCTTAACCAGACATGAGAAACTGCAGGGAAAACTCTTCCCAAAATCTCCAACATCACAGCTATTCACTGACAAAAGCAAAGGAACCAGGAAAACACTGAGAAGGAAAGGGCCTCTGTTTCCATTTTGCACTATTGTTAGGATCAAGAGCCAGTCACAAAAGAGCACAGAAGCACTGTGTTCTCTCAGGAGTGTCCTTCCCAGTGAAAGGGGTCACTCGGGAATAAGTCGCACAGCCTGTGCTCCAAAGAGCTGAAAGTCAAAGAAGTCAAGGGACAAATGCCACAGGGAACAGAGACACCCTTTTCCCTTGGTACCTCTGTGCAGCGCGGGGTTCTGAACACCGTGTTCATAGACGGGGATCGTGGGCGCTGAGCGGGAGAGGAGGGTTTGCAGGAGGAAGCACACCCTCTGCAGGCTGAGACTGCACCGCTGGGAAACAGGAGCTCTAGGCAAGCAAAGGCAGCTCAGTTTGAAAGGAAGTTGTAGAGATTTTTTTCAAACTCACTGAAATGCAGGAAGAAGAATTCAGTATATCCAAATCAGCAGCAAAACGGTACAAACCTACAGTATATAAGCAGCTCCACTGCACCTCCTGTTCTGGGATCACATCGCCGCTTTCACACAAACAAAAGAAAATACATAAAACCAAAATAAAATAGGAATAACCGTGCACAAAGCAAAAGATGTGAAGAAATGAAAAAATAAAAAGACATTTGTTTTCATTTAATTTGAATACTTTTTTTAAGTGCACTTCCTCATGATATTTTCCAGAAGAACATATGAAGCATATATACAAAAACCTTATCTACTTGCTAATTTTTTAACATATCAAAATAGATTTTAAACACTTACTATGAGGTTTCCATCACTGTAAATAATAGCAGAACTACAAATTAAGCATAAAACTAATTAAACAAACATCAAGTAGCTAAAGTGTGTCTACAGAAAATATTAATATAATTATAGCTCAGCAATTTGAGAAGAGAATATTTTGAATAAGTAGGTAATTAAGTTAAGAGAGGCCTAAAGAAAGATTTCACACTCACATTCATATGCTGGAGAAGTTTAAAAATAGAGAGCAAGAACTGCCTGACTTCATGTTTTAATTTTAGCTGGGTGATGAGCTGGTCCCAAAGACAGAAAGGGACAGCAGGATTTTTTTCTCAGCAAAGTGCCCTTCGTATTTTTATGTGAAGGAAATGCAGCATGTTCTATTAATATCCTGTTGTGGCCCTAGATAAGCCTTTCAATCAGGAAAAAGTTCTGGTTTGCTTTTTCAAATCACTTCACTTCCAGAGACATACACACAAGTTAGAGAACGTCCCGACTGCTCTGGCCACTGCACAGGTAAACAACATCCACACAGGAATAGACACTTTGTTTTCCATCAGTCACCTATTGCAATTACTAAAGCTGTAGTTTTCTATCATGAGGAGAGAAGAGCAAATGACAGAGTTTGCACCTTAACTTCATTTTCATTTTAATTAAGAGTTGGGAAAAAAGATGTCAACACCAACCAGAAAGGTGGGTGGGTGCAGGAGGGAAGAAATGTTGTTTGACTTAATGCTGGCATAATGCCAAGGCACTCCCAAAGAAGCTGGGAGAAGTACATAGACTTTTCCCACATAAAGAAAGATTCTTTCTCTGGGTATGGCTCCCTCACATGCTTCATCTTCCTGACATATCTCTGATTAAACTAATCCAAGCAAAAGCTTCCCCACAGCAGGTCCCTGCCCATCCAACACTGTTTCAGGCTGGCAAATTTTCACAGCAGGGCAGGACTGAAACTCTTTTTCTTCAGTAGCATTACATTGAGAACTTCTCTGTCCTTCAGGGAATGGTGGAAATGAAGGCTAACCAGCTTATAGATTATTTTTCTGACATGCTCTTCTCAAAGTGTCAGCTATGCAAGTGAAGGTCAGATTCTCCCCCAAATTCTCAGGTGTCACAAAAGCGCTTTTTTAACTAAGACTAATTTTCTTGATAGATGACAATGGTTAAAACCTAGGCAGGATTTTGAGTTAATCCTGCAGTGAAAACAAGCCTGCTAAAGTCTTCCATCCTCTTCCACAGTTACATTCCCTTGCTTGTATTTTAGAGCAACATTCACCAGTAAGACTTTAGAATCATCCTCCCTCTTATGTTTAGCCTTTATTTATGGATTCATCTGAGGCTCTACCTGTAAAATTCCACATGCATTAATACTGGTCACTGATTCACTCCAGCTACTTCTGTAAATAAATACTTGAAAACTTTATTTGCCAGGGAAGTGAAACGCAAGTCAGTCGAAGTTTGCATTAAGATCCTGCTGGTCAGCACTTCCTGGGTGAGGATGCCTTGCCATCATGATCTTTAGCACACTATCATAGTGAACTCTGTGTCCAAAAGCACTAAAGGACCATGCCATCCCTTTTAGTGACCTGCTTCCCATCCATTCAGCTCTTGAGGAAATAAAGCAGAGCACAACACTTAGGCAGGTGAGCCTAGGAAGATGTGTGTAGTTTGCTTACACCCATATAACTGATACCTTTTGTTTTTAATCTTCACAGTTTTGCACTTTAAATTACTGTGTTTTTTCCCCCAATCCTACCTAGCCCAATCCCAATCTATGTTAGAAGTTCCACACAGTTTTGAAAACTTTTTTCCATTATGCTATTCAGATGAAGGTCACTGTCTTTTCTCCCAGCAGAAGCATGCTCTGCATTTCATTTGTACACATGAAATGAGCTCATTTACTCTTATCACTCCTAGCATTTCTAGTTTAAGTGTCAGATACCAAAACAGGCCCAGGCATCAAGAGCACTCTACTCCCACCATTGGAATGACAACTTCCACTTGACTCCTTGCATCAAATGAAGTTAAAGCACTTGAAACTAAAGGCTGAAGAGATGACCAAGTCCTTTTCTTTTACTGAAGACCTCTCTATTTTAGAGATGCCTCCTTGCAAGAAGGTTGTCGGCTGATATTTTTACTTTCTCCTGCTTAAGTTCAACACAAAGTTTGTAGGAAGAGATCATCACTCACTGCATCACTATTTATAGTTACTTACTCTATCGTTATCCTAACGAGACCCTAATCAACAAAGCTTCTGATCCTCCTAAATTAAAATTGTAACATGAAGGCATTTTTGTTTGAAGGAGCTTTTAATATAAATGAGATTTCTGCTTTTCTTGCCCTAAATAGAAAAAAAAGAAAAAAAAAAAAAGAAAATTCAAAGACTAATTCTTCATCATTTGCCTTACTAAATCATTCACATAATGCCCCTCTTTCACCCTCCTGTGTAAACAAATCATTCATGGGTTCTAGGTATGAGAGGTTGGTTGTCTGTGGCAGAGGACAGAGAGATTCAATTTATTTTTCTATCTTCTAGAAAAGGGAAAATACCCTTTGAAAGAGTTTACCATGCAGACACACCCCTTCCTTCTTTATAGCCCTCTTGTCCCTTCAGCAAGGTGATGCACCAGACTCCACCAAGGGGCAAGTACATATTTGGCAAAGCAGTTCTGATTTCAGAAGGGAACATACAAAATACTCACTGCTTGCTCAAACAAGCAGTTGAGTCTGAGTTTGCTTCAGAGCCCACCCAGCAGGATCCAAATGCAGGGGAACGACAGGAACCTCTCCTCTGGCTTTATTAGGCTGTCTGGCAGTGCTATATAAGAAGCATTCTCCAGGACTTCTCAAAATGCAGTCCAGCTCCTACAGCACTGCCTTTCCTGCATGTGAGGGGGATGTGTTCTCCAAGGCAGGCTTCCAGGTGGTCCAGCAATACCCCCACCATCAAACTCCAGCACCCAAAAAGCAATGCCTGCTGCTCCCACTGCTGCCACCCATGCAGTTCTGTTCTTCGAGTAGTGCTGACTCCTAAAAGCTGGCCACTCTGCCAGCTTTGCTACTGATAAATAAGTACAATTACCTCAGGGAACTTAATTTAAGAGCTGCCTCTCTGTCTCACACAGTTATATACAACTCTGTCATGTTCAAGCTTGAAGATGCTTTTTTTCCTGCTCCCTTGATGGTTTTGTTATTTCTTAAGAACAGGGGCTGGAGGTAGAGGGCTAAAAATTAGGTACTCCAAGTCTCCTTGAATTACTAAAATGTCTAACCCCAAATCTGGGGTCCATTTGTCACAAGTCACACTCTTGGTCAGTCTCTGCTTTGTCCACCAGGAGCCAACCAGCAAGCCCTCCTCCCACGCTGTGCTATTTGTGCAAACTGCTGGCTTGGAGAAAAAAAGGAGATACAGAGCTGGTTTACTTCTAGTGAGGTCCCCCTGGCATCCAGCTAAGAGGTGAGAAAACTAAATATAACAAACTTAAAACTACAATTATTGTAGGGGAGTTTGCCAGAGCCGCTCTGAAGCTCCTAATGGTCTGTTGGGGATTTATGGATCAGCTGTGAAAATTTACTCACAGCTAAAACTTGCCAATCAAGTCCTTGGCTTTGAACACTGCTACCAACTTCTACATAATACAGTTTGAAATTACAGAAATGTCAAAGCCAAGCAGTAGGTTTTAATGCTTCAGAGAAGGGCACGAAAAAATCTATCATACTAAATAGATCAATAAGACATGCGTGCGGAGGCTCCCTTCGGAGTGTTTGTATCTTTGTATAAAAGGGTCTTATATTTTTACAGAGCAGGAGGAGATTACAAGTGCTGCCAAAATACACAGTATGAGACAGTATGTTGTTCAGAAAAGACTACAAACTGCTGTCTTGCAATTTAAGAGCAGATTCCCTCCATAAATTTTGCCAATGATCCAGAAAATAATATTATTTGCTGATATTTTTTTGTTCTTGCCATATGGATAGGGATAAAAAGGGATCATTATTAAATTTATTAAAGCATCTCTGAAATTGTATCTGTTATTTTCACATTATTCCATTTAAAAAGGGCAGCAAAGATAACAAACAAAAAAATCCTGAGAATTTACACAGAAAGCAAAGCAAGTAACCAGCTGAGATGAGAGATATAAGACCATGCCTTATTTCTCCCAAATGCTCAGCACAAATGGGAAGATAGCAGTGATGGCCCCCTGTAAGGGCAGCGCTGTGCAGAGGAGCTGATGGGCTCTTTGTAGACCCCTCTCCACCTCCAACTCTACAAATCCCTGCAGCTGGTGAGGCTTCAACACTCCAGAGCACTGGTTTGAAAACGTGTCAGACCACTAACATGCTATTAAGCACCACAAAGGAGCATGGATCCATACTCCTCCCTGCATAGATCCATACTCTTTTTTAAAAGGGAAGTTTTAATGCTGGAACACAAGGTACCTTTCTATTGTTTACTTTGGCTTCTACTACGTTAGGTCTCTTCTGTCAGTAATTACCCCAAAAAACAAGCAGTAAAGAGTCATGAAGCCTTGCAAATTTAGATGATAGGATCTGATCCTTTAAAGCCTTATACACACAAATAATCCTCATGTGTATGAATAAGGCTTTACAAGATCATAGCACATACACTATATCCAGAGAGGAATTCAAGTCCTATTTACCACTGACAAGCAAACCCTTGGCCACCTAACATTATTTATGTTATGCTATAAATTATGTTATATATTTACAATACAAAGACAGACTGCTTTACTCTGCACAGATATACTTTAACCATCTACATAAAATTACAAAGTCACTTCTAGCCCTTACAAATTTTGATTTAATTCCTTTTTTTTATTTGGAAGGAAATTCAATCTTTTAGTACTCTGCAGTGCACGAAACCTACAAAGTCTCAGTTGAACAGTAATGATCCCATGTCTTTTAGAAGCCTGATCTACCAAAGATACATGATGTGATTAACTTAAATTTCATTGTCAAATTTGGAGTATTTATTTAGCACTTTTTAATTCACCAGAAACTGAGAAAGAGAAGCTATATTCAAGTGCAGAAAATAAGAGCTGACTTGGATTCAAGCACCACAGAACTCTGATTATTTTGTTATAACACTTTACCTATGAACCTGTTTGTCCATGCCACCCTCAGAGGTGCCTATATCACCATGCCAGTCAACCACTATTCTTCTGCAGTTCTTACAAACGTGTTCACCTCTAGATGCAACTATGACACTTTCCTAAGTGTACAGCGTGGCAAAGTAACCTGAGGCAGACCTCTTTGTTCATCTCAGAGAGTCAACAGAAGGGTCAGCCCTGTCTGTACCATGAGAAGGTGCTGCTACACAACAGAACAGTGACCTTGAATGAAGCAGTAAATAAAGAAAAGATGCCAATGTTTGGTTGTGAGTTGGCAGGACGGGGTAAAACTGTAGGTGACCTTACAAGAATGTGCCATGAGAGGGACACAAATGGCTGGTGCAGAGTACATGGATAGCAAGGGTGTGAACATTAAGATGTGTTAATGGAAGACTTTGAAAGATAAGAGAAGCCTATGGCTGAAAAAACATCTCATCCTAGTTCACTAATATTTCTCTCTGTGGTTTCAGGAGATGACAGTCATCTTTTCTCCAAATGCCATCCTTAGTCTGAATTGTGCATAATCTCTGACAGAATTTTATGTGGAGGAGCAGAGGAAACCTCTGGCAATCTCTGGAATAGCATCCCAACTCCAAACCACACAAGCACCCATAGCTGTGCCCAGCTCTGCAGGGACTGGAGCAACCTTCTCTGTACCAGAAGTTAATCTGCTCTCACTCTATTTCCAAGAAGAACAGAAAGAAGGGTGAGAAAGACATTATTAAAATATTATATGGCACGTTGTTCTCAGTAAGTATTTTGCAATTCTATCTTACAAGTTTTTTAAAAAACGAGGCCAAAAATAGAACAATAAAAGTTGGTCAGCGTAAGGAACTGTGTGTGTCATCAACCTAATAAAATTACTTAGTACATCTTCCCTTAGGGGGAAAACATATTAATCAGCAGAGACAGAAATAAGATTTATTCCTGCAGAAACAGACTGTATTTTTTATCTTAGTAAAGGCAACGTCAGCCATCAAGCCACTTGTTGAAGAGGTACTTAAAGTCTGTTTCTTAAAACAAATATTAAAATATAAGTAAAAATGCACTGCATCTCCTTCACATTTCCAAAGAAGCAGCCCTAACTCACAGACACCATCAGCTCACACATCTCTGTGCATCCAGGAAAAAAGCAAAGCCATGACACATAAAACTGTAGCTTTTGACACTACCAAATTCAAGACATTTGACATTGCTTGAATTCTAAAACTCTGCATCCTACTCTAAAGAAAATCACAAGTTTTATGGCAAGTTGAGGAAAGTTAAAACTAGATAACACCAGATGCTTTTGTTATCTCAAAAGCTGGTAAGCCAGAGAAGGGACCTGGCGACCAGAAATCTGTCAGGGAGCTCTTTCATAACTTGCCCAAAATGCCATTTTCTCTGTTCATCCTGGCCAGCAGAAGACATAACTCAAGGGAACAGGAATCAAACCCTTCCTTATCCTGTCCCTGTCTTTTCTTTGGAAGAAGTAATCCAGAAGTGGAATCTCTCTCCAAGCAGTCACTGTCATTAAGATTTCACATAACACAGGCTTTAGAGTTAAAACTGTGCAGGAGATTCCTGTCACCCCGAGAGTCAGGCAGGGCTCATGGCATCTTTGGAGCATTCTGCAAAGGCTGGTGAAACACCTGCACATCTTTAAATAAGGGAGATGATGAAGAACGAATCTGAACTGCATCATTCATGTAACAGCCACAAAGAACAACTCCACCCTGGTCCTGCTCATTGCCTGTTCAGCTAATCTCCCAACACAGACATGGAGAAAACAAACAACAAATGCATCCTCCTTGTAGTTCCTTAGATGCACAAGATAATTGTACCACAAGCTGTATATTCAATATCAGTTAAACTACCATTTCACAAGTTTACATACACAGCCCCAGAAATGCAGTTAGCCTGCTACAAAGTGACTGCTTGTGTGCTCATACATACTGATCCTTTAAGAAAACAAGCCTTTGCCCCCTTCCAGCAACAGAATACCCAATGCTTTTATTCGGCATTTCTTCTAAATAGGCAAAAGGCATTTGTAAAACAGGCTAGGCTCGAGCTGTCAGAACAGGACAGATATTAAACGTTTCAGAAGCCCAAAGGGAGACATTTTCTGGTTTCACCCTCTGTGTCAAGTGACAGCTCCACTGTGACGGGTCATTAGCGTGACAAAGAGAAAGCAGCTGGACATAGAGAGGGGCAGAGGCTAACAGAGCGATTACATCCTTAAATCAACTATAAAATGTTACAAAGGATGACGAGGAGGAAAAAAGGGAGGAGTATATTCAGGGGGATAAAGTCAGTTTGATAAAGTGTCTAGCTGCAAATCATATGAAATTAATTCATTTAAATAAAAGAAAAATCAAGACAACTTCCTCTTCTGAGAAAGCAGATTCTATTTGAAGGAGTATTTTAAAGTGATTAAAATTATTATTTCATGCAAACAACCCATTTTTTCCCTCCTAAATAAATTTCTACAGTCTCTATGATGTAAAAATGCATCTTTGAAGATGTAGTTCCTCCCATTTTGATAGCCCCCAGAAAGGATCAGAACTGGTTACTGAGGTTTTTCCCATCTCCATTTTCCTTTCCTGCAAATGAGATGAGAAAGATTTTAGCACCATCACCACAGCACAGCAGTAGCTCAGCAGGTCACACACAACTCTTACTGTGAGGTGCACACAGCTCTGAAAGGACAAGTGGTGAATTCAGAGGAAAACTAAAAGAACATATTTTCCAGTCTTCAACTGACAGGAACAGTATATTTAATTTCCAATAAAAAGCAACATCCAGGCAACTGAGTTTTACTAAAGAGGACTCCATTGCCATGTGTTGTACTCCAGAAGTCACTTACCATACTCCTTCTTTTAAATTACACATTATTTAAGTTTTTGCTAAAGTTGGCATCACTGCTGCTATATCTCTCTCCACTAAAATTTGACACTTCTGGGCAACTAAGAATTGATTGATAACTGATAATAAAAGTCAGATTACTTGGAAATGTTTGCATGCAACACATTCCTTCTAAATTCTTTTGTTCTGACCCCTTTCCACTTTTGTACCTCTGTGCTTTCTCTTCAATCTTTTTATTATGCCTTTTGGCCAGTAAGCTGTTGGGTTTTAAATCAGAGATTAAAGAAAAAAATCAACCAAACAGAACAAACCCAAGTCCCCGAACTCCACACCTTCAGTCATTTTTGTATAAAACAGAGAACATCCATGTGATTAAGTCATCTTTAAGCTTTGGGTCATAGATTATATAAAGGAAGGGTCATTGTTTTCCATCAAAAAAAGGATATAAATTTAAAAAGAAATTTTAAAAAAAGAAATTTTAATTACATAACTTGAAGATAATTATAATTACTGATGTTACTTTTGGAAAACAACTAAACTGAAAAGTGAAGCACCCTCTGTTTGTCCCTGTCCCTGCCCCCTCCATGAACACACACATTTGGTATGCCCATTTGGAATTTTAAGTCCTGATTCTAATCTCAGGTGAGGTGTAAGAAGAGTCCCAATAATTACACAGCAAGAAGCCAGACAGTTCCAGGAAAACTACATTTTCCCTCACTGTGTGTTTCTTAATACACAGAGACAATAAACGGGAAACACAAGGAGGAGCTTAACAACGTGGGTTTAGTTCCCACATTCCCTGGTGAGTCCCATACCATGCTGCTTTTGCAGCTACTTTCCCTTGTTTTGGTAAAGCTGCTCAGCTAAGATAACTACAGCCTTCTCTGTTTTGTTCTCATCTCCAGTCAGGGCTGTTAGAGTTGTTTCAACACAAACGCCATGAGTTTTCAGAGCCCTATCAGGTAGAGAAGAAACTGAGATTTTTGAGATGTACTTTAAAAGCCAAGTAAGTATGGAAAGCCTGTATCAGTAACAGTAAGAAGAGAAACAGTAAAACCAGTGTTTCTCCTAATGTCCCCTTGTTAAGTATCAGCTTAGCCTTTGCCATATATGCCAAACTATTTGCCATGACTAATGTATATAATGGGAGTACATTTCATATTTTATCTCTCCTGAGAGACTTTGCGTTGGGGAGGGGAAAAAAAAGAAAGAAAAAGGAAAAAGAAAAATCCCACACTACACGAAACAAATAGACAAGGAAGCAAATAAAAACCCCATACATTTAACGTAATGGGTTAGAGTTAAAAAAAGAAGATAAACTGGAGGTAATTTTTCCCAACAAGTTTTCTCCTTTCTGCTATAGGAAATAAAGGACTCAAAGCACTCAGCACCAGCCTGTTTACTCCTCTCTGCCCCCAGAACTGGCACAAACTGATGACAACTTGGGCGCAGATGTTGGAAATTCCATCTTCCTTCCAGAGGAGCTCAAAATCTCCAGGGCACAACCCCTTTGGAAAAAAAAAATATTAACTTTGGTTTTGCCCCATTGTTTTAAGGTGCCTGTTATTCAATTTGTAAACCAAACATATATTCCTATATCAACACAGGGAGTTTAAAACTGCTCCATTTCCACTGGACAGATATTACCCATGACAAATCATTAGAACCAAAAGCATACAAAGAGTTGGATTTCAATACAATGAGGTCTCCTATAATCACAGACTTTACTTGTGGCATGTTTTCAGCAAGAACTCTCACAGAAAGCACTCTTCATGCAACATCTCTATAGCTAACCCACAGCCACCCCTAATTCCTTTCTCTCAGTTATTTCCAGCTAGTTGCTCTGTCAGACTGCAATGAATCACACACCTGGAATTATTAATAGGAGTCTCCACTCTCTCATGCTGCTTAGCCACTCCAGCCAATCTAACAGCAGATACTAAAATTTGTGACACACTGACCTGTCATCTAAAAATTACACTTTGCAATGCAACTGCGAATTATAAACAAAACCTTCAAACCATATAAATTTTCTCATAAGAGCAGACTTACCGAAAGAGGGGGGAAAAGCCCCAAGCCAACAGTTCCAACCACACATTGGTCTTTTCAGAGATATCCAATACGTGTTTCACTTGCTGGCACTACAGACCCTACCCTGCATTTCCACTCCTTCCACACAACTGCAGCAGAAACCAGTTATGAACACTGGCCAACACCATTACAACTGTTCTTCTTTTCAATCTTCTGCTTTATTTCATACACAAGGGTATGCTTTGGTAAGTCACCCTCTGAAGCAAGTAAATTCAGGTTTCCCTTTCCCAGCAACTTCTCATTCTCAGCTCTACAACTTGAGGGCTTTGACTGCAATAAGGCTTTTAGTTTTGGAAAATAAAAAAATATTTTCCCATCAAACATCACAACAACCTGCATAGATAGAATGCTTTAACTGCTCTGTAAATCTTTTCATTGGACCTTTACTATCAACTCAATTGACGTTGTCACTCACGGGGAAAAAGTACAACATGTAGAGAACACATTTCAATTTATATCCTATTGTAGTTGGGTACTATCAGCAGGGAATTTCAAACTAGAGGTTTAGTAATAGTTTTATATTAAAATTACATTACAAATGTTAAAGCAGAGGGGCATTTAAAGAATATAGTACCTGCTACCTCTGTTGCATGAGTTCAGCCAATGAAGCTGCTACCAAAGACATTTCAGATTTTCAGTTTCACTAAATTTTTAATCCTTGTTCAATGCTCAGCACTCACAGTGAAGTTTTATCAGCTGCCCATGTAGGAAGCCATTTTTTAAAATTACATTGCTCTTTATCTAACATCTGTAAAAGTTCCTAACAAAACTACTGTGGGGGAAGAAATAAGGAATCCAGAGAGCTTTCAAAGTTTAAACGGTATAATGAAAAATGTATATTTTATGCTATATTCTAATGAAAGACTTGAAACAGGGAGGTGTTTTGTTACAAACTGCAGAATATTCTGATCTACTTGACTCTGAATTAGCATTCTGCAACTGCACATTCGTTTACTGCAGCTCGCAAAGCAAAAAGATGGCAATTATTTTTAAAAAAAAGTCAAGAAAAACAAAATGCTCAGAAAATCAGATCAAAGTTTTCTTTCCTAGTAATGAAACCATGACTTCATTTTGTAGAAGAATCACTGCTTTCCTTTCCATCGTATTTTAATAGTTGTAATACCTGTTCTAGCGTATTAGAAATAAATTTGGAAGAGCAATTTTGGATATTCCCTAAATATGTCCGTTCCAATCATTCACTGAATATTCAATTTAGAGTATAAAATCCCAAGTTATTATCAGCAAAACAAAGTACAATTTGCCTGCGTTTCCAATTCAATGCATTTATTAACTGTCAGGTAAACAGGCGCACACCAAATTACGCCACGCGTTTACAAAACTGTATGATCGAGTTGCAGGACCTTAGATGGAGATGTTCGATGTTTGCCACCCTGCGTCACATTAACATGACAAAGAACAGTCAGAACACGGTATCTCTCTCAAACCTTTCTGTTAAAGGTAGGATGAAAAGGAAACCATTTCATGTTTTCCTATCTATAATTTGCTAGGAAGTGTGACTAGCAAGAATGTGATGCTCTCATATGTAACACACACCACGTAAGAAATACAATCATGAAGTATTGTCAACAGCTCTACCTATCTGACTTGCAACACACAGCCACATAAAGGCTTGGCAATAGAGAAAAAATAAGGGTCATCTTTAGAGACCGTAGTTTAAAATTTAAGACTGATTTTAAGTAAGTGTAAATTACTCTGTGGTTGCACAATAGTTCATATGTACCACTGCAACAGCCCAGTGGACTTAGGAATAGACCATTAGTGTTTCAGTGCAAACGTCCAAGTCTGTACTACCAATCAGAAATAAAAATGTAGGCAACAAGAACCTTGAACGTTTTCACGATTAAGTTACAAACCACGATTTAAAAGCAAGCAGACTAAAAGAAAATTAAGCATCAAATTTACGGACCACACTCTGCAGAAAGTTTGGAAGTCCACTTATTTACATATTTATAAAAGCTGATGTGATTCCCGACTTTAAATAATGTTCATACTTTCAATTTGCTGTAATGTTAAAGCATACATTGCACCAAAGTATTTCTAGACATGTGTGTATTTTGCAAATGAGAGAGAATTGAAAGCATTTCCTGCATTTGTTACATTGTTGGGTTTTGTTAAGAAAGTGATAATGGACATGCCTAAGCCAGTGCCTTTGCTGAAGGGGTTGTGGCAGGAAAGCAGCTCAAGCCCAGCGGCAAGGCCGTGGCAGCTCCTCAGTGCTTTGTCATACCCGCGCTTTGCTTGAGGGCCGAACACGGGCTCAGTCCACTTGGCGGTCTGGGACATGATATCGAAAGCGGTTCTCAGCCTTCACCACTGCGCAGCACCCAGTGTCCTGCTCGTCAACTCAAGCAGCAAATCTTAAAGTAATAGAAGGCAATTCTCATAGCTCCACAGCCGGGTATTTGTTAGCAGATTAAAAGCCCTTACCTCTTTTAATACATTATGATTTGGGGAAAAATCAGATACAGTGCACGCAACAACCTTGAATCAGCACAGATCATCAGCTTAGGCCTGACTCATCCTTCATCTATTAACTACAGAGCATTCGGTTTGTCTTCAAGCTTCTCATTCAGCCACATAAGTATCACTGGCACCACTGCATCTGTGTGGCATAAGTGCTTTTTCCCCTCTTTCTAGATGGAAAACGAAACAGCAAAATGCCATTCACATCACTGCACTCATTAATAAGCCTTCCACGCCCGCACAGGTTATTTTCCCGTGACAGTTCTGCAGAGATGCGATCTCTTCTGGCACCCCACAAGACCCTCGCTCCAGGCCTGCCGGGGGGACCGCAGCAGCGGAACGCGGCCGGGCAGGCGGCACACACCGCCGCGGGGCAAGCGAAGGAAACTTCCCCGGCCCAGCTCCCGGGCGCGGAAGACGCGGTGCCGGGGCGAACCCTCGGGAAAGCGACACGAGCGGCTTTTCGGGCAGAAAACTTCTGAGGGTAGCGAGGCCGCTGCCGGTCTTTAGGGCAGTCCGTGCCCCCAAGAGCGGGGACGGGCCCGCCGCCACCCGCACGGCGAAGCGAGACTCAGCCCCGCGGGGCACCGCTCGGCCACGGCCAGGGCCGGTGCCGGGCCGACCCTCCGCCCGCCCGGCTGTCAGTCTGGGCGGGGGGGAGGGAAGGGGGGCACCGCCACCAGGGAGGGAGAACGACCCGCGCCTGCCCGCCCGCCCTCCCGGCGCGGCGGAACGCGGGGCGGCTCTT
>VZRO01005691.1:206940-385878 GCA_013397915.1 Daphoenositta chrysoptera
AGGGTGGCTTGGGCGCACCTGTTCGGGGCAGCGTGAGCGGGGCGCACCTGGCCCTGCCCGGGGTGGTCCCGGGGGCCGCGCTTGGCAAAGAACGGGCTGTACAGCAAAGAGCGAGCAGCACCCGCCCCTTCACACTCCGGCAATAGTTTATAAACATCAAATGCCAAGGGCAAGGGGGAAAGCGTGCGTACTGTTCTAATCCCCCGCTGGTAGCACCTCTGAAGAAAAGTTATCAGTCATTTATCAGACCTAGGCTCTGTCGGCTGGTATAAAACGGGAGAGGAGAGAGTACCCCAGCTAATTAATAAACCTTCTCGAGTCATCTCTGTGGCAACCCCCTCCCCCGTCTGGGCCCAACCAAGGTGGGCTTTTAATAAAAGATGTCGATCCTGCGCTCCCCGGTTTCCAACACACACATTAGCGCGACCGAGACCTACTCAGGAAGGCTTTACCTGCTGCTGTAATAACACAGGATTAAGGAGCGGAATTGCTGCCTGACGATACAACGCGACAAAAAAAGTTTTACCTGCACACGGTTTGGGAGGAAATTTTAGATGAACGATGGAGCAGAAGTTGCACTCTTGCATTAAACAAGTAACACTGAAAATGTTTCTTCCAGCTCTTGCTTCCTCTGTAACGTGCTTTTTATTAGAGGGGGACAAGTCAAAGACCATTTCAATCCTTGCTCCTGCACTACCTCTGCCTGCCACACACCCTCCCCCCAGCACACACACACGCACCGAAGAAAGCAGAAACATCCTGGCTCCTTTGAAAAATTAATCCTAATTCAGGGGAAAGATGAATTTTGAAGGGGTCAGGTTCTCCTCCCCTGCACCTGGCATAGTCATTTACAAGTATGTAGCCTTCTAAATGGGAACAAAATGCCACCTCCGGTGACTGGAAAATTTTAAGTTAGTTGCATTAATCACGTACTTTACACTTTGCAGATGGAGAGCACCAACCAGGTGCAGGGCAGTAGAGAACCGGGCCAGATTTCAGTTGCACAGTTACTTAATGGTAATGTAACACCAAATGCACCTTCTAAAAATGAATAGCCATCAGTACTTGTTTAGACACATTGACTTACACACACTATATTCTGAGAAATACAAAAAATGGAGCTTCACATCCTTTCCCACAAGGAAAAGAATTTTGCAAATTATGTGTTTTCTGGTTCAGCGAGG
Source organism: Daphoenositta chrysoptera (assembly GCA_013397915.1). Lineage (NCBI taxonomy): Eukaryota > Metazoa > Chordata > Aves > Passeriformes > Daphoenositta > Daphoenositta chrysoptera. Next base: position 208,125 of record VZRO01005691.1, read on the forward strand.
GCCAAGGGGTGGTCAGCACTGCGTAGCTACAAGATGTCTGATCTTCCAGCAAAGGAAAGGTAAGTTCTGGCAGACAGGTGAGGCAACTCATGGGAAAAAAAAATTAACACGTGGGACCATCTCTGCCCAAGGTTTAAAGCAAATCCCAGGTGTCCACTGATCATCCACAGAAAAGTGACTTTGTGTGAATTTCCTGAGCAGCAGTGAAAGCCCTTGAGACTAAGCAACAGCCACTGCTGCCTGTAATTATTTGAGGAAGTGAAAGATGGTAACTCATGGCTCAGAGGGCAGCAGGAGCACAGCTATGACACCAATGCACGGCCCTGGATTAGGAGGTGGATAGTCACAAGAACGTGTTACTTCGCACAGACATATTACATCACTTGTAATAATGGATCGAGTGTGCTTTACTAGGCACTACTATGTCTGCACTTAATACATCCAGTGTACAACTTGGCATTCAGTCTCAGCATGGCGTCCTAAAACTCTGCAAATATTTTCTCCATTCATTTTAACAGTCCTCATCCCTATGTCTGCTTCTTGTCAAGGTTTTTTTTCTCTTTCTGTCATACCCCATTGTTTGGCTTGGCATGATCTGGTGTGGCAGAAGCACTGACCCCTCACCGCCAGCTGGTCCCTGCCTTACCACACAGCACTAGCACTGGCTCACTCAGAGATCGTCCCACAGGGAAATAAATGGGTGGGTGTGAGCAAGCACAGACTGACAGACGTTCATGGACTCTCTTATTCAGGAAATCAACATAAGCAGTTTTCTGGCCAAGCCTTACAGTATTTCTGGAGCACTGCCATAAGAGAGAAAGAACAGTGGCTGGTCCAAACAACACAGTTTTAGGGTCTGGGTTTGGCAGTAGAACTGACCAAGTGCTAACAGCTATACAAGTTCCTATTCTCCTAATATGGAACATAGTTATGCACATGGAGAAATCAGAGCTGTAGGTTTTTTTCCACTTGGCTAGAGCCATATTCCATATTTGTGTAACTGTCAGCTAATAGAGATTTTGTTAATAATATTGGCAAAACACTGACTTTCCTGTTGCTGACTTCCTATGTATTAAATATCTATGATTTTAGATTAAAACTGTTGATTTTTTTGGAAGTATCTATGCCATGGGTGTTAATGAGAGTTCATGTAAAAAACACTCCTGGCTAATAATTTCAGCTGAGATTAATATGCTTACTGCGTCTCCCAATACAATCAAACAATCCCCACCTCTTACAATGCCTTTTTGGAGTTTCCAGTCATAGCAGTCTGCGTGCTAAAACTGAAAACCTGATCTAACTGCTGTTCTAACTTGCATAAGGATAAATCAGAAGCAGCTCTCTGGTCTAAATGAATTCACACCCAGAATATTCCATTTTTAGGAGCAGATCAAGAAAGGCTCAGGCAGAACCCAGAAAAAAGAAAGGGATCATAAAGTAGAAAAGTGATGGAGCCAGGCACACACAGGATACTGTGTCCCCAAATAGTTCAGCATCAAATAACAAAATCAGCAATGATTTCGTTGCTCTAAGAGCTTATTTAACCATAGAGTTACACAGTAACAAGGAAACATATCTAAGAATAAAAGAACTCAATCTTCCTATTAGTCTGACTAAGGCCTTTCATTGGTTCGTGCCTGAATCTGGTATTCTATGACCTGAAATTTAATCCTTGGAGAATTAATTGCCTGAATCATAATCTTCTGAAAATTAATATATAATCAACTCTTCATTATCAGGGAAAATAAGCAGTTGAAAAAAAATGAAAGATGGAAAACCTAGATAATGTGAGTACCTCAGGGCCAGGGTTGGCCTGGCCGTGCGTGTTGTGCCCTGCTGTAAATGTGCTGCTCACCTCAGCTGCAATGAGCAGTGCCAGTTTAGGTACCACTGCGTGTCTAACATGGTTTATTCCCAAAGTGGGTAAGGCACCCAGACATGATGGAGAATAATGTCTGGTTTCTACTGTTACTACTGTGCACAGGTATTTTAATTCATATTTATAAAGTGTGATCTAGATAGTGTTGTGATGGCTCTGCAGCAGCAATAGTCATTAAAATAAAAATATGATTTCATGTAGAATGAAATGTCGTCTCTGAAATAGGACTGAAGTAACATAAGTATCCAGTTGCAGGAATAAAAGACTTCATCTGGGAAGAATGGCAACATCGTACTCCTCAACAGACTGTGGAGAGAGGCAGGAAAGCACTCTCTTACTCGACTTCCAAAATTCATGAATGAAAATTCAGGGGGAAAAAAATGAAAAACGCTTCAATCCAGTCAGTTTATGGTTATTAATGTATTCGGTTTTCCCAGGTCACACTGAACCCTGTTTCTGGAGCTTGCTGTACATGTTTTCTTGTTCTCTCTGATAATTGTTTGGATAAAGAAGCTGAAGACTGAAGCAGAAATTTCCAGTGCATCGGTATGTGAAATCTGCCCTCTGGGTAAGTATCTATTTACTTCTATCAGCTTCTCCTGAAAAATATTTCAGTCAGCACCACTTTTGACTTCTTTCTTTTCAGTGATTTTCTTTTCTCTGGATGTGAATGGCAACAGGTGGCCACAACTGGTAGGTTCTTTTGCAGTTCCTCTGGCTTTGCATTTTCCTGCACCTGTGTGGGCTCCGCTGCTCATGAATGCATGTCATTGAGATGGCAGTGTTCAGAAATACTCAGGGTGCATTTACAAAGGACCAGGTAAAATTTAGCTCAAGGTTGCAAGTTGCTTTATAAGCAAACAAAGAAAATTTTCTTACATTTGAAAGTACCAGAAAGTTTTCTAATAGTTTGAAAAGAAAATACAGGGGAGTTCTAGTCCTTAAGAATTGATTATAGAGCAGATGTTTTTATAGGGGAACAGAATCACCTGAAGAATTTGACTAAACTCATTAAGTTAGAACAAAATAATCACCCCATGAACAATCAGAAAATGAAGCTTATGAAAGATTCACCAAGAGATACAGCCTGGTTCCAGACCTCTGAAAGGTGAAAGACAAAACTCAGGAGCTGGACTGACTGCTGCAGTGTGCAGATCATGTGCTTTCAAGAGTCAAGCAGATCGAGATGCAGAAGGATAACCTTTGGAGATAAGCTATCAGACACTCAACCATGGATAGCTGAGACTTTCAAATATGCCAGGACAGCCAGCTAATGAAAAGCAAACACTGCAGAATTTTAAGCCTGATGCAGATCAGTGTGGAATAAACTAATGATGTCTTTTTGCAGGTACTGTGAGAAGCTGTGTACTCCCTCAGCACCTCAAGCCAGTGACAATATAATCCTCAATTCACATATTATAAATTTAGAAAACATTGGAATGTGCAACTGATCATACCTAGGAGGTATACACACACTTTGATCCCAGAATACTGGCTTATGTCATTAATGCCTTGTATCATGCTCTTTTCTAGGTGCAGAAATGGCAAATGTTTACCATTTTAACTATATTAGCCAACTTCTTAAAGAACAGCAGAATGTAATTAAAGAAAATGTAATGGGAACAGAAAAAAGGAATGTTAAAATACTCTGAGGAAAAGACGGGCTTTTAAAAAAATCCTTGATGTTACTTTCAGCTCTTCAGATAACTGAAATATGCATGTTAATAACCTGACTTATCTTTCTATGCCTTCACTATTAAATACTTACATTCATATCATGGCATAACTGGTCTGCTTCCAGTCATCCTCACTTCTATTTCTCATCCTTCATGGTCCCATAAGCACAAGAGAATTAACAATAATTGCTTATGTTTACCCCACTCCTTTCTAATGCATGCATGGGGAGTATTTCCTCTCATCGCCATAGTGGTAGGTAATAACTAGTTCATCTTCACTATTAATAAAAATAGCCATAATTAATATATTTAGTACAGATTTTACTTCAGTTATTTTTAAAGATACTATATTAGAAGTAATATCCAGCCCTTAAAAAGCTCAATTTGTCAAGCCTGTAAATACTAATTCTACTTTATGTGCATGCAAGTTCTAAGGATATATGCATAACTGGAGGCAAAGTCTAAACTTTATGGTTTCTTTACCCATGGTAAAACACTGATTTTTTCATAACTGCTGAGTGCCATTTGATAGTGATAAATACTACTGACACACAAGGACAAATCCGTCATAAATTAGATTACAAAGTCTTTTTATATTTTATATGAAGACAAGTGATTTCTGAAAATCTGCCCAAGTAGAACAGCACCAAAGACTGCACAATTTATGCCCCCTATAACTGATGTTTGGTTATAGTGAGGATATGGTGATCTGGTCTATGGCAAATGGATCCGTTCCTGGGACCTCTGTCTTGTGAACGATGTTCTGCAGGACTGGATTTTTGACAGGCCACTTGAGCGAGCCCCGTCTGCTGGCGTGAGCTGCCGAGGTGCCCTGGCTCCGGGAGGCTGCGGAGCTCCCGCGGAGCCAAGGCCGGAGCTGCAGTGCCTCCTGACGGAGCGAGGCAGGGCTCCTTCCCCTTGTCCGCTGACAAATTGCACAGCTGTGGTGTTACATGTCAGCACTTGCAGTGCGGATCTCCGGAGACAAACCAGGAATGTTCTGCATGCCAGACAGTGGCGCTGAGCCATTACATTGAGACAACCTTCTTGAGGGGACCGTGGGCCCTGAGCGAACGAGAGTGGGGAATCCACTCACGTCCTGACCTGCAGCCGTGTAACCAGAGGCACTCTAGTGCAGCGAGGCCAGCTCTACAGCTGAAAGAAAAGAAGGCTTGCAAAAGTGGGCCAAATCCGTGTAGCATTTGCTGTGTAGACACTACAGTGATTTCAAACAACTCTCATGGCATTTAGATAAGGTAGGTGAGACTATGTGTCCCTGAAGTCTGAGGTATGCTTTCACCAACATTCATGGTCAGCCTGAAGTTATTTGATGATGTTTATCATCATCTGGAACATTTCCAGTGGAAAACATGATCTTGCTGATCTGGAATCTAACTCAGCTCCTGCAATCTATATATTCGGGGTAACAGTCAACAGAGAAATGCACATTGACATTTAATGCAGATAAGCAAAGGACTCTGAAGTTACCTGAAATGATCTGCTCACCTGTTGAGGTCATCTCCTAAAATTAGCCTTTCCATTTAGAACCTACAGCTCTTGCTTGTTTCACTGAACTACCACAGCTGCTAACCTTTCACCTGCTCCTTCCCGTTAAAAAATCTACAAGGACTTTAAAAGTAATTTCCCTATTGGGAAGCTAAAGAATATACAATATATAGAATTGTAAAATAAATTTTGTAAATAATTATCATAGGGACTGAAAAATGAAACAGCAGTATTGAAAGACCATTATGGAGGGAAAAAACCCAAAAAGTTATGTAACCATGGAGGAAAAAATGTAATTGTTATTACTGTGATGTCAAATTATTTATTGAAATGTGCCACCTATGACAGGGAAATAATAAGAATAAAAAACATTTTGACTTGAGCTCTGGAGGGCTTCTCCTTTGTTACTTCCCACTTTAGTAGTGAGTTTACCTCTTTCTTTATCAGTATCTTGTGAGGAAGGGCATAGAAAACAAACAGCAAAAACAAATATTGGGGTAAAAAGAAACATGAATTAAAGAGAAATATCTCATGGTCACAGGTAAGACAACAAAAGCTCCACCATCTCAGAAAATAATCTTAAAAGAGAGCTAGTACCATACTGTAGATGAGGCTACAAGAAGACAAATGCATAGCTTCTTGGAAACCTTCACTCACAGCTGGTATGAGTAGTCTGCTGTCAAACTAGAAAGGCGTATAATTTGGAAATCTGGAAGGGTTAATTCCTTTTCCTATACTGTTATTCAGCAGTCTGGGTAACAGAACAGATCACACGTCTGAAATGTGCATGTGGGGTAAAGTGCTACAGGCAAATTGGAGTAGAGAAAGAGTTTTCAGAATGATTTGGAGAGATCAGAGAAACAGTGAAAAACACAGGATTCAGCTGAGGAAGGACAGGTGTTAAGTCCTGTATTTAGGAAGGAAAAATAGTCTGGGAAAGTACAGGATGGGGAATGACTAGACAGAAAACAGTTGTTCTGAACAAGACTTGGGGAGTATTACAGAGGATCACAGCTGAACATGAGTCAACAATATCATGCAAGGAAGGCATCCATCAACCTGAGCTATATAAATAGGAGTTTTGTCTGACGTAATTCCCTTATTTTTCTTGGTGGTGATGAGGCCTCAGTAAGAACACTGCATCCAGTCTGGCAGTGGTACTTTCACTAGGAAATGGATTGAGAAATTCAGAAGACAGGATCGGACTAACCAAAAGCCTACAAAAGAAGAGACACAAAAAAGAAAAAAGGATGATGGAAAGGGCATTGTTCAGTCTAGAAATGAGAAGACTAAAAGCAGAAAACAACCTTTAAAGATAATGGAATAAATTTGTTTTGATACCCATGGTGAAGAAGATAGAGGAAAGTGGACTTGAATCACAGCAAGACAAGTTCAGATTAAACCTGCTAATTGCAAATGAGAGAATATGTCAAATTTTGAAACACCTGAGCCTAGCAGTTTTAAAAATAGGTTGCACAAAACATCTGTCAGGAATGATTTAAACATGATCCAACTTTGGGGCAAGAGGAAGGATTAGATGCTCCTAGATGTCCCATTATCCATGATTATTGGAGCAAACAAACTCTGGAATAGCAATGAAAAATGAAAAATCCGTTGGAAAGCAAGAAGTGCAAAAGTTGATACAACCTATGTAGTTTGCAGGTCCAGCAAGTCCTCAGTCCTTACAGGTCCATTGTTCAGGTGGCTTGAAGATGGCCAACAATTTATATTATTAAAAGGCATGACCATGCATCTAAGAAGGGTCTTGAAAGTGATACAGTCAAAGTAGGGAAGAAGGACAGGCTGTTTTCTTACGGAGAGAGCTCCACCAGAAGCAGAGATCGCACAAACATTTTGAATGTTTGTATTTGTACCTAGTGAGAAGGGAAGTCATAGAGTGTCTCTAAGAAATGGATCACTCTCCCAGATGCAGAAGCCATTGCAAACACAGGCCCTGAACAGAAAACAAAATTTCACACATGGAATGTGCCTTAAATTCATCCCCATCCAGGAAACCCTGAACCAGAGAGTAAGGACATCTTAGTTTAAGTGATGCTTGTTTAAGTCCAAGTCATTAAATATTTCAGCTGGCTATTAGGCAGTTTAAGTAAGAGCCTTGAAGAAGACATGTCTCCACATACAGAATATAAAATAAATATGATCATATCAGAATACTTTGCATTTAAGGAATCCTGTCTGAAAAGTCAGAAGCTTTTATCCCCTCATAAATCCAGGCCCTTTCCCCTCCACTGTTAAATAAGACATGTGGTGAGACTGTGGCTAGCAATCCCAGGGTGAAAAAAGTGGCATAAACTCCACCCATCAGTCACAGTCCACAAAATTTTTACTTGGACTGCCCTTGGCTGTGATAGCACATCATTACTAATCTTCCAAACATTACACACATACAATCTGGAATGCAAGGACTACCATGCAGTCTGCAAACAGACCAAAGCTAAGCCATTTGATTATTTCACGCTTGGGATACAAGGAAAAACAAAAATAGGCTTCAGCCAGGAAAAAGCTAAAGCCTAAAGTTTACCTAAAATCACATATGAAATTAATTCTGACTTCTGGAAATGTGCAGTTATGAAGCTGGGAAACTTCTCAGTAGTCTCCTTGAACCAAAGAACACAATCAATTTGTGAAAGCTCCCTTAACTTTAGTAGTTCACAGAGAAATCAACTAGGTTGTAGTTACAATAGACCACTCCATTAATTTTTTTTCTTTAACAGGGCACCTTCTGGTCAAAAATCTATAAAAAAGAAAAAGAAGCTTTTAAAATCATACCTTTCCTCTTCTTTTTTTTCCCTTTCCACTTGTTTTTTTTCATAGAGAACTTGATATTTCACACAGTTTTTTCCAGTAAGCTGATCAATTGCCAAAAAACATGTAGCCTCAGGCAAACTTTATCAATCAGCTCATGTTGAACACAGCCCAGGAGAAAGGTAATACACCTGAAAGAATGATATAATTCATCTTGATTTTTCTCACAGGCACACTTGTGTCCTTATCCTCTCAGTTTCAAGAGACACGAAAACTGTAAGCATGGTTACAGACATTACAAGTGAGATCACATGTTTGAAAGAAGCAAGAAAACTTCTCAGGACCCCTGTGATTAAAAAAAAGCCCAGTAATAAGGACAGGCAGGAGGAAGGTAAGACAGAACCCAAAGGGAAAAATTAAACCTAAATAGTTCCATAAATACTTTAATAAAATTCTAGGTAATTAAAAATAAAGTCTTAGTAAAGAGAAATGTCAGGAAAGTTCAAATTCCTCTGCCTTTTCAGAGGATGAGTTTGAACTGCAGGTTCCCATCTCTCCAAATTTACCTTAATTTCCAGTCTTCTGAGTTTCTAGGACTGGTCTCTTCCTTTTGTATTGAAGCTACTTCAGCTAATATAAATATATATAAGGCAAAACAGCAGGAACTTGGTTCATATGCAAGTTGCCTCTCCCTAAGTCTGACTCTGGTGAAGCTTTCACAAGACCAGTGATTATTTTTCTTTCTCTTTGTTTTGGAGTGAACATGTAAATGTAAAACAAATTCTTTCAGTGACATAAAAGTTGTGTTTTGGGTCAAGCTTAAACAAAATTGAATTTGGACAATGTCCAGAAGCAGTCCTTCGGCTGAAATGTTTGCTTCCAGATGAGCTTTTTTAATACCTCCAGCTCAACTGTCTGTCCTTTCCTGGGACATGCTTAGAGGACAATGTATTAAGAGTCCAACCCTTAAGTGAATGGCCCATACAGAGACTGAATCCACAACCTTGGTGTTATTAACACCATGCTCTGACCATCTGAGCTGATCTCATTTCAGATGGTTAAGGCTCCATCCCACAAAGTGCTGCCCAGCTCCTGTGCTCACAGAGCCTTCTTGACAGCACCAAAACCACTGCTAGAGCTTAAGAGGGGTTAGAGCAGCAAGAAAGACCCAGCTGAGCAGGTCTGAAGCACTCACCAGGAACCTCCATCACCCCAAGGGAATGTCCCCAGCGACACAAGTTATAGACAGCTCTGCCATTCCCCAGGTAGTGAGAACAGACCCCCTTTCCATCTTATAAAGGCTGGACAGGAGAATATGTAAATGACAGAATAAATTGCTTAACAGTAACATATTGTTCCTTTGAAGTATCTGCTTCATTATTCCAGCTGGTGCTGAGTATGCTCGGAAACATGAGGACTGGTGGCCTATGACATTTTATCCAAACTAGTCTGAATACAGATGCTGGTTTTTTAAATCCTAAATGCCTAATCCTAATTTTTAAAATGTTTTTAAATTGTCTTGACAGCATCCTACAACTGTAAGCACCTCAGGTTAAATAGAAATCATTATTTGTTTTACATTAGCAGCTCATAACACATTTCTGAAAAGAGTCCTAGTGTGAGGCTGCACAGAGAACCTTTCACATTCTCCTCACTTGGAGCAATCCCATTACAATATCTGGCCCCTTTCTGGATATGGCTCTGAATGACTTGCTTTGAGCCATTCAAAAAATTCGTGGTAGACCTGGGTGTTGAAAGTAGCTCTCACAAGGGCTCATCCAGAGCTTATTTAAGTCAACAGAAGTCTTTCCAATTGATTTCAATTAACTTCTGAGCAGGTTCCGAGTCTCAGGGCACTGCCCTTGCTGTGGCAGCATGCTTTTTATACTGCTCATTTTATACACCTATCATATTTCTTCCAACAATTCTTTCCAAATTAAATTGCCTTGGGGTGCAAGGGAACATTTCAGAGAGATGAGGGACTGTAAGCTATCCTATTCTCGTTGAAATCAATGTGACTTGGATACCTATCTGCAATGTGTGCCATTTAAAATTTTCCACTCAATCAAGCCAGACCATCCTGCAATGCCTCTCCCCATTTTTCTCTCTTTTCTTTTCTGTGGATCACTTTTGCAGTCTTTTCTGACGTATAATGGGAAGATGACAGGAGAGCTTAGCACAGATGGGTGCTAGACATCACTGAGAGACTGATGCATGAGAAATCTGTCTCAAAAAGTACAGTTCCAAATAAATGATTTATTAAAAATGAATGAAATTGATTATTAGTTCAGTTAAGATGTGATCCTCCAGTTTTATCCTCTGATTCCAGTAGCACACCAAAAAGAAGCTGGCCTGCTGCCAGGATAAAATAGGCCTATCATTTTTCAGTGGTTTAAATATGGGTCAAAACATTTAATCAGACAGTATTAATTTATTTTAGTATTCCCTGGGGAAACCCAGGGTGACTTTAACAGAGAACTCCTTCCAGCTTTTGAAACAAAGAAGAAATGGAAGGACATCCACTGTGATTTATTTTCTCTGGATGATCAGTGGAGAAATTGGATACGCATGACACATTCATTTAGTCCTCACTTCCCTTTGATGATTAGGGCTGAATTTTCATTCTGGTATATGGGGATTTGTGTGTGTCACTCCAAACAACAAGTGTCATACATCTAAGTCCAAATGTAACTTTCTAAGAGTGAACTTCAGAGACAAGAATCTCCAGTGTAAGTGGCCAAAATAGAATATCTCAATAGCATGCAAGCAATATTTATACTCTAATGTTGAAGCCTGAGCCTCACAGAGGCTTGACTGAATTTGTAGTTTAGATCCTTTCCCTAGCTTTGGTGAAAAAGCACATTGGAAATATGTGCAGGCATCAACCTAATTAAATCTATAAAAATTGATTAGCCATTTCAAAACATCTGTTACTTGGTCCTTCGCACACTATTGCAAATAACCTCAATAATGAGGTGTGACCAATTGCTTTATAGTGGGAGCATTGCAGCCTCAGGCGAGGAAGAGGCGTAGCTGTAGCTCAAACTGATTGCAGTGAAATGCTGGGTCTGTGTAGTTAGGTGCTGGAATTTCATTTGTTTATAACAATCATCTGTTTATTAATATAACCCTTTTACAGAACAACAGAATTGGATAGAAATGTGAGCAACAGTTTTTCCAACAAAATCCTTTTACCTTTTGGGATTACTTGACATTCATCAAAAGAAAGAAATTCTATGGAACTAAGCTAATGGAATGAAGAAAAGAAAGCTCTACAATGGATTATAAAGGTTTGTAATTGCTTCTTGCAAACCCCGAGGCATTTTGAAAGGCTATTGCTGTGGCATAATATTTTCCAGTTTTCATTCAGTCCCAATGTCAAGTGATAAAAGCAATAACACTCTCCCTTACCTTCCCCTGTAAGACTATTCCATACATCACATTGTGAGCAAGTTTTATTTTTGGACTGTGATGAACACCTCACAAGATCAGGCCAGTAGCAAGGCACCAAGCACGTGGTGGTGATGCATCACATCACATGGATTCAAAAACACTGCCTTCCACCACTGCAGCACCAGCTGCACTCACTGAAATGAACACATAATTAAAAATACAGCACAATTGCATTACTGTTTAAAGCCTAAATAAAATCCTCACTAAATTATCACACTGCACTCAGATACTAAACATCTGGTGGATCTATTTTAAGATTAGACATGTAGCACCCCTGGACAGGTCTCAGCACTAGAGGAATCACATGCAAGTGCTCACAACCACACGTGCACTGAGAGAATGAGAAAGACTGACCTTGAATGTGCCGAGCTGTACCCAGCAAAAGAGAGGTGGCAACAGCAAGCAACTCAAACTCCACTTTGAGGATGCAGTAGCTGTGGAGCTGCCTCAGCTTCATTTGCAGATAACCTTCCTTGACTCAGCTCAGGAGGGGGAGCTAATACAATCAGTATCTGAAACACCTCAACTCTTCTGTGTATATGCATTTTATGTATAAATCTGGAGAAGGGAAAACAAAAGCAGCATTAAAACCATAACTTTTTGGTATCCAAAGCTTATGTCTTTATGGCCATTAAGAAAAACAAAGCAATTTTACTCATGTGGAAAATGCCATGGTTCTGTTTCACCTGGGAATCTTAAAAGAAATTCCCTGAGGGAAGTGAGAGAAGAGCAAAGGTTTTTAATAGTCCTTGTCACGCGGAAGGAGTGAAACAGAGAAAACATTCTCTTCTGTTATTCCTCCTTTCATAATTCCAGGCATTAGTGTTTGAAAACGTTGGCAGTGGAAGCTCCTCTGCCAGCAGGAAGCCCAGACAGCAGTGCACTGAGAAAACTTAAGTCTGATAATCCTTACACAAAATTTCCGTGCTGGGCATTTAATATTGTAATTTCCAGTACACACAGATAAACCCCTGCTGGAAGGATAACAAAACAAACCCATTCCCACTGGATGGGCTGTTCAGCTCTAATTCTGCATAATAGATTGCATAATACGCTCAGGGAAGCTGTTTTTGTCAGCATCTTCACTGAGTATTCCACTATAGTGGAAACTGTAGTACTAACAGCAGCCTATGCTCAACAGCAAGGGATGGGCAGACCCACAGACTGATGACAAACACACGGGGCTTCTGCAAGCTTTCCCCCAGGCAGTTCTCAATCTGTATTTGCCCTCCCACAACACAGACTATTTTCCTGACAGCCTATGCAGTGGGTGAGTGATCTTTTCCTCTCACCAGTCCAGCTCAAGGGCTACAGGACAGGACTTGAGCTGCTAAAAATGCGAGTCCTTTAAATGAACAACAAATAACTAGCCTTAAAACACTTGTGAATCATCCGTGGTAAGATGTTTCATAAAGGCACAGTTTGTGGTGCTGTTATAAGGATGTCAGTTTTGGTGGAAAGGTTAAAACAAACAGAACACCTAAGTCCCAAACCCAGAAAAGCCATCACAGAAACTTCAATACATGATGTATGGACCATGGATACTGTTAAAGTCTTGTTGTAGGAACTGTTAGCCCCCATAAGTTTTATTTGGCTTTAAATGTGTTTTTTAAGGGGCTGGGCTTTTCAGTCAGAGTAGATATGAAAATTTGGAAATAATTTTGCTTTTCACACCAGTTATTGACACAACCCGCACAGTTTTATTTTGGATTTTATTTCTTTCCCTGCAAATTCTACAATTAGATGGGTAAGATGGCACATTTTGTATGAGTTATTACACTGATACAGGTTGAAAGCACTTGGCCCACAGGCTTCTATCTTACTGTACACCCAAGGCCTCTGATAATCCTTCAGACATACACTGTGCATCAAATGTTACTTCATTAGAACCATACTTCCTCAGTCTGCTTACCAAAAATCTTTCAAGACAGCCAATAGCTGTGTGGTAAGCCACTCAAATTGAAGGTGGCAAAGGACCAATAAACCACTCTGAAGTAGACTTCACTGGCAAAACTTATCCATGTTTGCCTGCAGCTGATTTTTACTTCCTTCCCTCTTTGGTTCCTTCCCTAAAAACATAGGACCCAGATCAATGTGTAAGAAACTACAGAAGGGTTGAGCTCCCCATACAGATACTTCTATCACATAAAAACAACCATGAAAAACTAGATATTTTTACAACTCTTTGTTAGGACGGGATTGTTATTTGCATATTTCATCTGAACAGTTTTGAAGTAAAACTATTTCCTTAAATTTAATAATTAATTTCATTCATTTTAATATTTAACTCTTAAAAAAACCCTAAAACAAACAAAACAAAATTTAGCAAAACACTTAACAGGTGCAGTACAGACAGCAGAATTACCTGACTGTGCATGCCAGAAAGTTCAATTTATGTCTCTATCACAGTTCACAGCTTCATCTTCTGTATCCTTATCCAGGCATAATGCTGCTCTCTTTTGCAGTAAAGTGACATGAAAACAGGTGTTAGCATTACAACCACATGTGACAATTTCCAATTAATTTCAAAATTAAAGAAGATCTTTTCCAGTAATTCTTTGATGTCATCTAATTTTCTGCCAGTTGGTAAAGTCAGGGAGACAGAAGTCTCAAAGTAATCTGAATTTTATGGTTCTGAACTTTTCTCCCTTACAAGGAGCAAACCATTTCTTGCTTTGGTCTTTGAGGGATTATTAGTACAGAGGAACTATTATAACAACAATGAAGGGAATGTTTGATTTTCATTTCAACTCATAAGTCCATCTCTGTTCTTGAAACTATGATCCCTTCTGCTGTGGCATACACTGAGAACTGATCAAAAGTTGCCTCCAAGGCTCATTAACACTTGAACACTAAGAAAAGCACCAGGAAAACACATTAAACTTTTTATTAGTCACTCCACCACCAAGTCCCCTTTTCCTCATACCGAGGTTTCATGCAGTGGATTCATTTTCTCTTCCTCTAGGTCACTCCATAATAACTCCCAGTAAAGTCACAGAGAGAGGCTTAAGGGGTTTATTTAAGCTAAATCCCAGCAGGAAAAACTGAGGCTATGTCTGTGCTACCTCTTACAGAAGGGCCAAGGCTCCCTCATGGCAGAGCTACTAATTCACTGTAGTGTGGTCCTACAAGTGCCTGTGAATGTACATTCTGGGCCATGTGGGAGGGGGTGGCACAGCATCCAACTTCATGTGCAGAGGCAGGCAATCATGGGGCCTCACATAACTGTGATTGCTCTAAGACCAACCTTCTGGTGCAGCATAGGCAGGACTTCATCTCACAGCAGCAATCTCCTCTGTTAATAGACAACCACAGCTGAGTCTGGGCAGGCGCTGATCTTTAGAAGAGGCTGGACTCTTCTCAAGGGGTGAGAACAGCTATCTGTATTTACAGTTACCAGCCTTCACCATCAACCTCTTCAGCTGCTTCACATCCAGACAGGACTGCTTGGACCCAGAAGACAAACCTCTGAACACTGCAGCCAAAAAAGGTGCAAAAACAAGTAGTCAAGATGAAAAAAAAAAAAAGAGAGAGAGAGCTGGAAACCAACAGCCCTTTGGAGTTACTGGGTTAAATTACATGGTGCATAGAATTTGCATAGCACTTCACATAATTTTTCCTTGTCTGAGGTAATCCTGATCTAGAATAACACAAGAGTTATTTATTTCCCAGGCATGCTACATCTGCTCTGTCATCTACTTTCTACATGTAGGAATTTCCTCATCTTCCTCATTGCTGATCAACTTCATTAAATCTCATTCCACCAATCCCTCTGCTAGCTCGGTATCACCTCTTCCAGAGGTGTTAATGTAAATCCGTGATGCTCTGTACCATCTTTTAGTCATATCACTGCACAGCAACTTCAGGTTTTGATTAAGAAGTTGTTCCTGGCCTTTCTGGGTACACACAGCTGCTTTGAGATATGGTTTACAGGCACATTTAAAGGCCAAAAGGAAAGCATCAAACAAAAAGAACCTACAGCCTTCTATTTAAAAACAAAGCCCCATCATTTCCATACGCTCTCACTTTTTTTTAATACTTGACTCATTTTGTAACAGCTCTGGCAATACTGCAAAAGTCACTTCCCTGAGGAGCTGCCCAGGCACTTGTGTATCCCTGTGATGGCTGCCAACAGCAGTAAATAAGCTTTCCAGTCTTACAGTCATGCTAAAGATCTAGCTATTTACGGGAAAGATTCCCAAAGATTCCCTAAGTGCTTGCAGACATCTTCACTGTTACATAAAGTCTTTTCTGTCTACTCACTCAATCTAAAGCACAATAAACTCCATAGAAAAATTCACCTTAATCTCAGAAATCTTTGGATCAAGTTCTAGAGTTACTAGTGCTATCCCCATTTATAAGGGTTGACCTTCATACCTGTTTGGCTGCTGATACTTATGTCACTGTCATATACTTTTATTCCAGGCAAGGAGTACAATGGAATAAATCAAGACAATTTTACTTGGATTTCTATTTTTGTTTCATTAAAACTTGCCTCTGCCTCAGTAATGTCTAAGTGCATCTGCATTTAACATTTTCAGACCTATGTTCAGTTAATTTGGTCAAGCATCCTCTGCCATTTTAGGTGCAAAACAGGAAGTGTCTCATTTATGTTTTGAAAAAGTAGTCCTCTAGGTAACTTTGGGCTTAAACAAAGTACTCTGTAAGTACTGGCTATGTGCATGAAGGAAGTTCCTATTATCGCATTCTTAATGTTACTGTAAACGGATCCCTCCTCCTTGCACGGCATCTCAGGCCAGTGGGTGTGTAACATACTGGAGAATTACCCTGGGAAACTGAGGACCGAGCCCTCCAGGGCTCAGCAGAGAAGGTCACAGACCCAGCCTCCAGACCTTGACCTTGGCTGACTGTGTGACAGTGCCAACATACCAGGCAGGAGGAGAGAGGGGGAGAAGGGTCAGCAGACATTGGAGACAGATGGCCTAATTCATCATACACCAGAAATAAATAAAAAAAAAGCTGTTCCAAGCTTTACACGCACAGCAATGGTTGTAAATTCCACAACTGTGGAGGCCTGCCAAGCCATTATACACATACCCATATTGCAGTCACTGGGTATAGCTCCTGAAAGGTGAACTCAGGAGAAACTACAAAGCGTGAAGGGTGCTGAGATCTCAGGAAATTGGTTCATAAAACGATCATCCAAACCCTAGTGGAAAAACGGCATGCAGAAGTTAGGGACTGATGTGATATTACAGTTTATTTATAACCAATGCACTTATGCAATGCGTAAGTTATCCGTGGATGTGATACTAGGTGTTTTATACCTAATAAGCTTCTTTCAATAATAATTTTTTTATTTTGCTTTCAATAGTCTCCCAATTGGAGCTATTTGATGGCATGTCCTACTAAATAAAGTTCTCTTGTCACCAAGCAGAGTTCCTCATAGGAACTGGCAAGGCTGGTGATGCTGCTTTGGGAGGATGGAATGCAAACAAAACAGAGCCTTCCCCAGACCGAGTACTCTGGTTTCTCTGCAGAAAGAGCAATAGAGCATCCTGGATGCTGCCTTTCAATTTTTGGCATCTAGAAATCCACAGAGAGAAGGAAATAGTGGCATCAGTAATGGTGTTTGTTGCACAGCCTGAGCGCTCAAAGTGGTTTTGGGAGCACAGCTTCCCAACAAAGACAACAGCAGCCATTGAGTTGCTGAATGTCACAAAGCAAGTGTCAGGGAGCTTGACCATGGCCTTCATCCAGCCCTTTAGCTCTCTTTCTACACAGGCCAACATCTATGCACTACACAACAGAGTTATTAATACAACCCCCACAATCAGCCAGTGTAAAATCCCACACGTAGGTCCTAGGGCTCCACTCAGGGGTTCCTTAGGAGCGCATGGTATGGATAACTCTGCAAATTCTTGTCACTGATCTGAAACTGCAACCCACAGAGTAGCCTTTCCTTTTGCTGTCAGGTGACCCTGGAGGGATCAGACAGGAGAAGGAACTCCTTTCTGTTCAAGTAGGTTCAACAAGCAAATATATTTGACAATTCAAGTATCCCTATCTGACTGGCAATCTCCAAGTTTGTGGTTTGGGGTTGGTGTCCTAGAAGAGAGACAACCCTCTGCTACCTCTGAGCCACCCTGGACACTTCTCCTGAACTCTTACATGTAAGTAACTCTTACATGTAAGTCAAGATGTAAACAACACCCTGAAAACCTGGCTGTCTCCTTTTATCACATCAGCTGTATCCATCCATGCTTTCCCCTTGTCTCACTGCACATTCCAGAAACAAGCCCAAGCTGCATCACTCAGCAACTCAAACAGAGGAATTCGACAATGAAGCACAAGTGTATATGCTGAATATCGCCAGCTGATCCCATTCTGACAGAGAATGTTTTATTCACTGAAGAACTGCTCTACATCCACAAAGTACCCAGCCTCCTGAGGAAGAGGGAGGAGGAACTACAAGATGGAAAGGAGGCAAATATTCTCCAGTTTTCCCTCTTACTCCAGTTATCCACCAGATTATTTCTTAATGAAAACGAAGTCGTTCCCCTCCTCCATCCAGCTCGTGGTCTCTGCTTTACCTTTACACTGGATATTGAGGGAATATTTATGTGATCAACTTTGACACCTAATCTAGGCATGGTTCTCTTATGGCTTGGACCCTTGATGTCTTATGTAGCAGATGGAGATATCTCCTCAGGAGACAACTCCAAATGGGTCATTTTGGATTCAGGTGCCTCACATTAATACAACCCCAGTGATTTTATTTCCCCTCCCTCTTTTGAAGGAACACAACTGTATGGGTTCCCTTCTCTTTTTCATCCTCAAATTTGCAAGACACCTTTTACAGACTTCATCTAGATACACAGACCATTGTGCTCGAAAGCTTTGACATTTATTCTGAAAGTACAGCTGTGAACTTCTAGACTGTCCCCTGTTAAACAAGGGATTTGAACGTTGCCATACTTCCAGGTTGTGCATACATCTACCCCAGTACCCATCTGAACCTTTCTTTAGCATCAGAGCCATCTTACAAGCTTCAGCCTAAATATCTTTGTGAGGTAAGAAAGGATTCATGAAGGCAATGAGACTGAGTAATTTAAAACTTGGGCTCACAAGCACTGCTTGGTCCTCCAAAGTATTTTTCTGTTGGAAATTTGTTCTCTGAATGAACCAGAGAACAAATCCAACAATGCCCAGGATCTGGCACCAATCAAGGAAGATCAGCTTGAACTTCATACTCAGCCTGTGTCTGGTATGGCTCATGCAAAATTACTGGGGACCAAAAATCCTGGAGCACTGACTGAAAAGAGGTCAAAGAATTGTCATGCATAGAAGAAAGAGGCTTGGCAAAAGACTGGTTGAAAGGGGCTGTAGCCATAACAAAAATGAGTTACTCAGTATCCTTTCAAGATAAATAATCTACATTGTAACTCATCAAATACCCCCAAAGCTGTTATCTAGTGGTAAATATACGTGATAGTATTGTAGGCAAGCACAACTGGGAAAGAAATGTTCAAATCCAGAACTGACATGGCACATGTCTTTTTGAGCCTTCTTAAATAGAAAGTGTTTTTTAAAGTAGGTCATAGATACCACCACTGTGCATTGCAAGAACTGTGTGTGAATGCCTCCTCTGCATTACAGTGCTTTTACCATCTAAGCAAGCAAACCCTATGCTGTTCAGTCCCAATTCAGAAAATTTCGAATATAGCTGTAGGCTAAAGTTAAGAAGACTATTTCCTTAATGCCTTTATACATCCTAGGTGTCTTTATCTGTATTATATACTTTTACCTTTTAATATTACATATTTTATAATATATATATATACTAAAATTTAGGAATCCCTCTTAGGTGTTACAGAAGCAACATAGAGTAACCCCAGCACAGTTTTTGGTATCTGTACTGTCAGACTGAAGGTAATTACAAAGCAGTGGGAATGCAATTTATTCTTAAGTAACCAGTGCTGCAACTACAGCTGTACTTGAGAGATTCCAACTACTCAATATTTACAAGTGTAAATTCTAAAACTGGCCAGAAATTCATTCACAAGCTGACTCCCCCCAGTTTAAGCAAGGGGGTGCTTCCCTCTGCACGAGGGCCTGCATCCAGCTGGCCAGATGCTGTTTGAGTGAGCTGAACACTGAAGGTCACGGATGCATTTTTATCCTTCAAAATACAAGCAGAAAAACCTGTGAAGAAACAGAGGCAGATTTTCATTGTGCTCAAAGCTCCAGCAGCATATGCCTACAACCTTTAATAATATCAACAGCAATTAGATGTACTTCTGACTCAAACACATGCTCTGTCTGGAATGCCTCCTATTTAAAGCCCAGGACACGCAGATTCTATATCATTGACATCCCGTAACCCAACAAACATCTAATAGATCCTCTCAGGCATAGCTGCAGAAGTGAGGTCTAAATGCTCATCCCACCCCATGTAAATCTCATTTCTAGAATGGTGGGAACTGTCAGGCATCAGAACCTGAGAACATGCATGTCATTTGTCATCATTACATTTCCCCACAGAGGAATTAAGCTATCCTAAATGCAAGCCATGACTACAGTAAGAAATTGCAGGCTCTTATCTGTATGAGTAAACAGAAGTTTGAGGTACTTAACAAATAAATAAAAAATAATGTCAAGGACTAATGAACAATTACTTTGTCCACCACTGTTGCTGCATTATGTAAGAAATGTTTGCCCAAGACAAAATACATAGGCAGAAAACCAAAATCAAAAAGGTGAACTCAGGGGCAAAAGGCAATCAAGGGGACCAAACCCAAAATTGTCCTCTTGTGGCTGCAGCCAAAAGATGGGGAACTAAAGAGATGGAGAAGGAAATAGTAAAAATGACACTAAAGGAGGAACAAAGCGGAGTAAATAGAAATAAGGATCTCAGCCTAACTGGCTTCCCTCTACACTTCAGCTGACTGTAAGAGGGAGAAGAGAGATACAATGCCAGGACTGGAGTGAGAAATACCTCCAACTAAAATAATCCCTAAATACATTTATAATTGCACTAGAGGGAAGTGTAACATATTTTCTATAAAACCAAATTCCCTCTTTCATAACCCTTCTGGAAATTAAAATGCTATCCCTGGTGAAGTGAACTTTAGCACACATGTGAAAAAATTTTCATTTTGTTATTGGAAATGCTTTTATTGGTTATTAGGAAGACACTAAAAGCATCCATTGTGTCTAGTGAAGAATGAAAGCAGATGCTAGAAATAAAGATCAATGTCTGAAGACTCTCAGCTTGCAAAATCAGCAGCTATTTCCTCCCAGATGAAGAACTGTTATCCATTGGAACCTGGTGCTCCAAGCACAGAGCAGCTGTTCTTTGGCAGTGCTCTTGTGTGCCTATGAAAAAATACACTCGAACAGGAGCAGCTGAGGGGATCCCAGCAGTTACTGACTTCAACAGTCAGAGTAACTCACTTCATACCTCCAATCTGAGAGAAGAACTTTAACAGGAGCAGCCAATCCCCTCTGATCATGCCTGCCTTGGGAATCAACACCTCCCACACCTACAAGTTCATCTGCATGAAGAGAACAAGGACCTCATTCACTAGAAAAAATTATTAGAAATTTCTCATAGAAGAACCAGAATCATGTACCTTTGTGATTTTTTTTCCAACTTTTACTTTACTTGTACAATGTTTATTTTTACACAAATTTATTTATACATTTTTCTAGATTGGCAAAGTTCTACTCAACAAGAACATTTTAGCTAACTATTAAAATCTTAAAGACTTTTATAAATTTTTAAGCAAAAACTGTAAATTTTTTCCATTTACTTACATTCACATCCATGTAAAACTATCTATAATTAGTATTTCTCCATTTGTTCAGGATCCTCACAACAATTGTAAGAGTTTCTGGAACTCCAAAAAACCTCACAGAAAAGCTTTGATTTAACCCTCAACCTAAACAATAAAACAAACTTCCATTTTGCATTTAGTCCAGTTTGGCTCCATCTCCTGCTCAAAGTTACAAACTACATATGGTAACATTTAGATAAGCTTAAAAGTATGAAACTCAAAGGTGTTAATCTTACAAAGTGCTTGAAGAATGTTTGCTAGAGATGAAAACTATCCTAAGATATTAGAAGTGATCAGTGACTGAGCTGTTAAGTTTCACATATTGATACTTAAGAACAACTAAACACCTATATTGGTGAAACCAGTGGCACTCTGGAAATCTACAATTTCTGGGATGTCCTACAAAGCAAGTCTGTAGTTTCACTGAATTCTGCCTTAAAAATTTCAGGTGGAAAAAACAGGACACTGAAGAAACTCAAGGACATGGTAACTCCCAACATAGCTTATTTTTTTAAACTCTAGGAAGAATTTAAAGCACTGACAGATCGAAAAGGCAACTTGTAAATTCTGATGTTGTGTGGAGCAGATACGAACCATCACAAAGAGAACACAAGATCATCCACCTTGGAAACACTACTCCAATCACTGTATTCTGTAGCAATCTGAAGCAAACAGCAATGAAAACTTCTCTGCTACTCCTGACCTTTAACAAACAAGCTGGGGGAAAAAAACCTCCTTTAGATTATACATACTGTTATTTTTTTCACAATACTTTTACCTTTGTATAAGGACTCTCCTTTGAAAAATTCAGCAACAAATGAGGTTCCACTTTTCCTACTTTCACGCAGTTCTCTCCCATGCAATTCATTTTTCAATACAGGAGGCTGGTATGGATTTTGCTACATAACCTGCCTCACTTCCTCCCTGTTTGAGGCCCGCTTTAATTCTAACCGTAGCTTCTAACTTAGCAACCCAAGCTCACTGCAGGGCATTCACAGCCCTGCAGAGGCTGCACTTTGACATCTCAAGGAGATGCTGTTATTTCAGCCTTTCCCATTCCAGTCCCATGTGTACAAACTTTACTGTAATATACTCAGTACGCCAGACGAAGCTACTGGTGCCATTATGTTTTTTCACACTGGCTATACAACAGAGGCAGCAGAGCATTAAGAAGGAGCATGTGGGAGGGAGTTTCTCTCACAGAGAAACAAAGTGTCAACTTAGAAACTAGCCTCTCAGAAAATGCCTTTTCAAGGACAGAATAAAGTTTAGCAGCAATTTAAACAAACACCCCCCACCCAAACCTACCTTGAAAAGGGATTATGAAAATCTTGATGAATCTCTCAAATTTTGTGCACGTAGTTGTAAACCTTGTTCTTTAGCAGATGAGAAACTGATAGCTAAAGGCCCATGTACTCTTCCTCTGTGCTGTTACCAACATCGTTTTCAGTTGTTTCCACCAGATTGCTGGTTACCTATTTTCCCTACTGTGTTTGGTAACCCAACTTAGTGAGACACTCAACCCAGAGATTTCCTAACACAGCTGAAGTGTTCAAGTTATTCAGCTGTATTTAGGCTTCACTATGCTGAGCACTGTAAAAAAACCCCAACATCACCAAAACAAAACCCTTTGCGCCTATCTACTTCCACTTCAATGAGATTATGTGATAAAATTCATGATCCAGTCTTAGATGGATTTAGTATGACACTTCTTAATGAGCACAGTAATTAGCTTCGTGGCCTGTGAACTAATTCTCTCTTCCAAAATTCAAACAACTGTCATGCTGATACCCCAGCACTAATGAGTTAGCTGAGAGCAGAGCCTGCTACTGCCACAGCATGCTATGTATCTGTATCTGGTGGTCATGGGTTACAGACACTTCAAGTGTGTCCTTACACACACTGGACCAAATGGCACGAAATCAGTAACCTGAGGTATGAACTTGTGGCTGCATTCTTTGAGTCCTTCTCTGGACTTTGAACTCACTGCCTCCACCTGTGAGCAATTCAGAACACTCTGGTCTGCAGCAGCCACCCTAAATGCATGTTCAGAGCTCTGTATGAAGAAGAAAAATTTCAAATTCTTCAGGGTTCTCAAATATAGTCTATTCCCCTGCTAAAACTTTTGGGGGCATTTGGGACACTTTGTTTCATGTTTTGTAGTCTGTCCTCTCTTCACTGATAAAAGTCTTCTATGCAGCTAGTGAGTTCCTGGAACTATAAAAAGCTTTATGTCACAACATCATCCTCCTCCTCCTGGCTTAAGACTTACTGCAGGTAATGGTTTCCCACATGTCTATCTCTACCTGGGGAAGTTGCTCCTTATCAGCTCCAGTACTCTTCTCTCACCCTGCCTTGTGATGCAAGGATATGCACTCCTGAGCTCAGGAGACCAGCCTTCAGTTCATGCTCTCCTTTCCTGCACTTCCTGAAGTTCTCAGTGGGGAGCAAAGGTGCTTGCAGAGCAAAACCTACCAGAAAGCTTTATTCTTGTGCTTTGCTGAACGTGCCCTACAGAAAAAATGCAATATACAAGTTCACTGTTTCTCACTGTACTAATGAAAGTCATATAAGGTATTCTTAAAGTTATTATGTTTTTATAAATGTACTATTTTAATACCAATGGATTGTCCTTTTACAACCGCTTTGCTACCTACGAAATCCATGGTTCGTGGTAAATCCTTAAGTGTTCCAGAAGAACACATCAAATTATTCAATACCCCTTTGCCAAAACCCTAGACAGCAGGAAAAGATCTCACTTTTTGACTGGTGACTGTCACTTGGCTCAAGTTATGCTGGTCTTTCAGCCTGAAGGGATGTAATGTAGGAGTTGTTACACTGGACAATGTGCAGGAAAAAGAAGGGGCTGTGATTTGTTTTGATAGAGTTCTAGGGTCTTGTCAGACTTCTCAGGATTCTCTGATACTTACCCTTTTTTCAGTTCAATAACCAGAACACTATGGATTTGGACAAGCACAGATTTGGGGCAGTTTTCTTCTGGCACTGGCAATGTGCAGAAAAGGGGAAAAAGAGGAGTGGTTTGGGAGAATTGCTTTGTGTCATATTCAGAAATATGCCACTCTAATATGACCCAAGTGTTTACTTCATCTCAGTGGATTCCTCTTCAGAAAGACAACATAACCCAAAAACTTAATATATACAAGTTACAGCCAAAACCAACCATTTTAATTGAAGCCATTAAAAAAAAACATGTGAGGCAATATAAACGATAAAACTATACTTAAGAAGAAATAGCTAGCACTTTCTGAAAAGCTTTAAAACAGCAACAAACACTTTACAAAAGATTTGAAGGAAGAGAATAAAATTTCCAAACTACAGGTATCGTATAAAGGTATCATTAACAATTATCTTATAAAATACAGCAACAGAGACAAAATGGATACTCAAGCTCATTTGAAACTAAGCCTTCTGGGGTCTTGGTTAAAATGTGTGTTCAAAAACTATTTTAAACAAGGACTATATATTTCATCTTTTAAATGTACAGGTCCCTGTCATAAGCATAGCACTATACACATCTTCCAAATAAGCAGTAATTACAAGTTCCTTTAACCATGCGTGGTGTCATCTTCTACAAAGTCTTTGGCCATTTCTGCCGTGATCACATCAATATGACTGACCTGGTGGAACAAAGAAGCATTCAATTATTACAGCACCTCCTGCAGAGTAAGACAGAAAATTCTAAAGGCTCCAGGACTCAGCAACAGGTCTATGATCAATTTATAATTCCCTTTAAAGAATGTGACACGGGACATCTGCAGGTATTTAAATTCTCTTTCGAGAAGGAGAGAACTTTTTATAGAAGACCACAATGTAACTAGAAATTGATCAGCTGAAGTGAGTCTGATTCACTTTGGACTCTTGCTAAGTCTCAAATGAACAACTTATTTTAATTACAGAGTTTATCAAAAAAGCCTATCATACTACTATTTACCTTGTTTCTGAATTTTACACCGTAGAACTTGTCAGCTGATTCAAGCAGTTCAGGCCTAAAAGTTGTTGTAATAAACTGAGCGTGTTCAGCTAGTTCCATAATCATATCTAAAAAAAGAACACAGAAGTTCTTTATTAATGTAATCTTTTCCATAAAGTAAGACAGGCAGGAACAGCAAACTCTGCCTTATTCAAAATGAGGTTTTGGTTAATGAAGCAAAAAACTCATAAATCAAGAAAGTATCTATACCAGTTTTATTTCCCAGATAACACATACAAGTATTATCATTAATTCCAGTATGAACTCTGACAAGTCCAGCCAGTCAGCAAACCTAGTATGGTATTAAGCTTCTATGATAAAAACAGCATAAGCACTTTTCCATTAATTTTTAATATCAAACTAGACTTCAAAACAAGACTGTTTTTCAACACACTGAAGTGCAGTACGAAGACCCTTTAGATGCAGTAACAAAACGGAGCTCCTACCCAAATTCAAGTTCATGAAAACTTCCCCAAACACACCCTGGGCTTCTCAAAAATGTGGTTTTATGATTAAAAGCTTTGTTCTTAAACATCAGGGATGAGAAGACGAACTATTACCTTCAACCACAATGAAGATTATAAAAGGTAGACAAGTACCTGAGACAGCTTTTCTATGCTGGGCATCCAAGGCTTGGTCGATTTCATCAAACAAGTAAAATGGAGCTGGATCACATTTTTGGATGGCAAATATTAGGGCCAGGGCCACTAAAGATTTCTGTCCACCTGAAAGTTGCTGCATTTCTCTCATTTCACCCTGCTTCCCTGTGAACGATACCTAAGAAAACAATGCAACAGCAAGATAACTTCACAACACTGAACCACAGCACCACCTGCTACTGAACAAACAGGATCAACTAAATGTTGCCTTTTAAAAATATAGTTCAAAGGCAACCTAAACAAACATGCAGGGGACTGAAAAACAAATATTTTTCTTTACCCTTATGCCAACTCCAGTGAACTGGTCTACAGATGGAACACTGCTCTGAGATCCAGATCCCCTGTCGCTCTCGGTGCTGCCTTCACCTTCATCCTGGGACTGACTGCCCTCCACATCTCCTTTCTTCATCACTAATGTGGCCTTGCCACCAGGTACTAACTTTTGGAATACTTCACTGAAATTTTTTGACACCTGAAAAAGAAAACAGTCAATAAACCAACTCACTTTTACAGAGTAAAATCAAAAGCAGACAACTGTTTTTGCAGGAACACAAGAAGTATCTTCTTCAAAGCAGAGACCCACATTCTTTAGGCAGAAGTGAGAAATGTATGCTGTACAAAGCTTGGCTTAAAAAAAGAGCCAAACCAACCATTTTTGTAATATGAGAATTTTCAAGATTTTTTTCAAGAAAATGGTACAATTAAAACACAGAACTGTAGCAAAAATAAGATTTATTTAGTAACCTTCAGTTAAGCAAAAAACCTTTAAAGGAAGAATTCAAACACTTCGTAGTTAAGATCCTTTGTTAACATTAGAATTACTTTCACTAAATCTAAGGAGGGATTTGGTGCAGTTTTTTGCCACAGTTCCCAGAAAGGGTTGTACATAGTACACAGGAACTCACTTGGCAGGAAGTATTTAAGAGGTTTAAAGTAAAGCCAGACTTGTATTGCAAATGGGCACATATTGAAAATGGTAGCCTATTTATTTCTCAGTATTTAAAAAACCCACAAGCCTCAAGTTATATGACACTGCCCTCTACTAGTATAGATTTATTTATTATCCTCTTCTTCCCATACTGCTGCTATGCCATGGGACAGCTTGATTAATTTCAGCACCAGTGTCTTTACAATTGTTTCCATTTTGTTACCTGTTTGAAAGTCAGCTGAATAGCCTCATATTTCCTGAGCTCAAGGACATTCATCAGCTCCATGATGGATTTGTAACCCCTGTCCAGTTCCTCTTGTCTTTTTATCAATTTTTCCTTCTGCTCTGAGAAATTCACAAACTGATCTAAAGCTTTTTTATTAACGTGACTGTATTTCTTCAGTTCAGTATTGCACTGCTCCAGCTTGCGGAATAACTGTGAACAGAAAATACGAACACATCCAAGTGACTTGCAATTCCAGCCACATTTGACACTCAAGATGCAGGTGACACTGATGTCTCAGGTCATGAAACATGAAACCAAGGACACTACTTACCTGCTTTAAACTTAAAGTCTGATACTTTTCAAAGGCCTCCTGTGGAAGCGAACCCAACTCTCGGATTTTCTTCATGCATTCCTCTTTCTTCTTGAGGAGCATGCCTTGCCTGTTTGTCATTTTTTCAAGTTCTTTTGTATCGTGGTTAATGGCATCCATATGCTCCTTTTCCATGTTCTTCCAGCGTTCCATGCTCTTCTGGAGTTCTTTAATTCCTGCTTCTGTTTTGTCAATAGAGTTATCCAGATCTGCAATTGAGTAAGAGTACAAAACCCAAAGTTGTAGGTCTTACATGCCTGCATAAGATCAGCAATGATCCAATAAAGTATTTATGAAACTGAAAGATAGACTAAAGAAGATCTATTAAGGAACAGAAGGTTAAATTTCAAGCAGAAGGCTGAAAATCCCTCTCTTTTCT
Organism: Daphoenositta chrysoptera; assembly: GCA_013397915.1. NCBI lineage: Eukaryota > Metazoa > Chordata > Aves > Passeriformes > Daphoenositta > Daphoenositta chrysoptera. Next base: position 235,758 of record VZRO01005691.1, read on the forward strand.
TCCCATTGAGAATATGTCTTAAAAAAACCCCAAACAAATGTACTACAATCATATTGTTCAAATCTTGGAAGAAAAGCAAAGGAAGTTACAAACCATACAGATGTGATAGTCTATTTGACAGCAGCTGAGTTTTAAATGGGTTAGACAAAATTCAGGAACAATTACACAAGACATTGCTTGTAGGACAGTTGCCTCACAAGTACTATGCCCTGAAGCCAGAAGCACATTACCACCAACACAAGTTAATTAGATTACAGACTATTTCCAAACCAAATATGGCATGTGTGAACTTTCAAAACCCTGGAGAGTTTTCTTTCCAAAACGTGATGTTACCAACCATCTGACCGTGCCAGTGTATCCTTCACTCGTTTGTTGATAGCCTCCAGTTCTGATGTTGTGGCAGTAAGAACTGTGCCACCTTCTGTTTCTCGAAGCTCATTCAGTTCCTATGGGATAAATAAATGCCACCAAGCTTCAGCATGAATGGGAACGTAAGTATAAGCCAGACAAACAAGCCATCTTCTGCTGCTCTACCTGTAAATTCATATAACTACATATAACTACTGATACATATAATACTCAATATTTTACTAAAGGTCTAGAGAATAGTTAGACTTCCAAACAAATCTGTCATTATGAATAGTCCTATTTATACGCAGGCTTGTATGCACAGTAGTTTTTGTCAAAAACTTGCTATCCTGAAATTCAAAGAAACACTAAACTGTTTATCCCAGTTTATACATAGGGAAGCAAACCCCACCACATATAATGCAGTGTAACAAATGGGTATTTATGAAATGATTTAATACGTGTTAGTCCTGGAAATAAACCAAAACCAGACTGCAAAAGTACATTTAAGAGAAAATCCTTACTTGTTCCACTTGGTCTAAGCGTTTTCTCAGATTCTCATTGAGATATGTTTCAACTCTCGTGATAATGCCTTCTAATTTAATCCTCTCATTCAAAAGCTGTCTGTTTTCCTGAAGAAAGTAAAGAAGCATATTAGTTGCCTTACCTGACTAGGACCATTTCTTCCTTGTTATAAAAAATACCAAACTAGTACAACAATGACAACAAAAAACCTCTTCACACAGTTGTGTGTATTAATATATCACAGTTCTCTGGACTGTTCCTCTAATTTTAACAGACAGAAAAACCACATGATAAGGTATCCAGTGTAAAAGTCAACTGTACAGATCAGTGAGTTTATTAATCTTTATTTGTATATGAACCCCATTCTTAAACCCAGAAATGCTTTAGAGTGTATTTAAGAAGTAGTATTTTTCCAGCAACATGTGTGTCAATCAAAAGCTTCATTTTGTCTCTCCTACCATGTGTTTAAAGCAATTGTCTTCCTTTCCCATACTGTGCATCCTTCCTTCAGATGATATCTATTTGTATTTATTGTCGGAAAGTCAATAGCAAGAGCAAAAAAACTGTGATAATTCCAACACAAATCGCCTTAATTGTCACACAATCAACCGGCAAAATTCACCCAGTGTTTGAGAAAAACTTGCAAATACACTTTGCAAATGAGAGAACTTCAAACACACCTACCTACTACTGATGAACCACTACTTTAATGACATGTTACTCGTAAGTGACTTTTCATATGAAAGGACAAAAATAAGTTTATTGCTAAGAAAGGTACTACATTTAATGGCAAGACATTTTCATTTCCTTACTTGCTGTAGCTGTCGAATTTCATCATTAAGAGCATCCACACGCTTCTGATCTTCAAGACTGAGCTGGGACAACAAATCTGTCCCCAGTTCTGCTTTTAATGATTCTCTAGTTGACTCCATAGCGTGTAAACTTGCCTCCAAGCTCTGCAAGCTACGTTGCTGTGGGACAGATATTAGACAGAATCACTCCTCAAAGCAGTCTGTAGTTTTATATGAATTTCACCTGTTTATATCAACATATTTTTGTGAAATATCTCTAGTTATCTCTTCATATTTCATATTATGATATTAACCAGAAAGAAATTCAAGTTTATCAGTAACATTAATGAAACAATTAATATAAACCCAGTAACAGCTTTCAATATCCCCATACTAACCTTAGGCATAAATGTCTTTTCAGACTGCTGCCTTTTCTCCTTCAGCATTTTCATCTCTGACAAAATACTGTCTCGAGAGGCTTTGAACTTTCTCTGCTGTGTTTCAATTTGCTGCATTTGGTTCATTAGCTGGTCAATCTCATTATTAATCCATACTGTGGGCTAAGGAAAATTCTGTCCTTGTTTTAGAAAACATTTTATACCTACTAGTACCTTCAATTTTTTCTATCTGACTTACTCATCTGTCATCAAAATAAGAAACAAACTAGCACTCCACCAAACCATAATAATAAGTTGTAGAGGAAAATTCAAGAATCATCAACAAAAGTAAGTTGAGCAGCTTATCAACTTATCAAGTAACTTATCAATACTGGGAACAAGCTAAATGAAGCTTTCCTTGCTTATTTTACTTGACATTCCCAAGAACACTTCTGCTTATCTTCTGTCCCCACAGTGTCTCTAATGCACTGATGCAGGTCAAAAAGCAAAAGAGCTCAGTTTGTAGGACAGAATAACCTGGATGATGCATAAGAAAATTGTATAAACCTCCCTTACTTCTGCATTGTAGATACTGGATATCAAAAGGACACTGTGCAAAGAGACTGGAAAGACCAAACTGTCAAGCAACTCAGAGCTTATTATAACACAACGCTCTCCCATCTCCCCTCCACAGCATAAGTGGACTATGTAACACATATATTCAGGACACAAGTACTAAAAATACAGCCTGAGTCAGAAGAAGCAGAGAAGATTAACACAGATAACAAGAATATCTGGTTATGGCAGTTACTACAACAGACTCTGAAATGAATAGAAAGCCTCATAATCTAGGGTTTAACCTCATCTCTAAGCTTTAAAGATCAGTATCAAATACAGTAACACTGAGTACCAGGCTGCACACAAAACAGTCAAAACAAATGCCACAGCTAATGTGTAACAAGTCAGTCTCCTGTTTTTTATCTACTACTGTAACCACAAAACAAAGGCTTTGTCATGCAACCTTCCCCATTAACAACAAAAGGATATTTTCAATGTTTCTGCGTAAGTTTTCATTGAGCTTTGCTTCAAGTTCACCAAGTTCTTCTTCTGCTTTTCTAACATCTTTTTGCAATTCAAGCCGAGACTTCCTGGTATCATAATAACCTCCAGTCAAAGCACCTCGATGGCTGACTTGATCACCTAAGAGCAGAACAGAATGAGATACAAACTGCACACTACATGCTTGCCAAGAAGTCCAGCACACTTTCTACAATGCAACTCAGCAGGTTAACTAGAACATTTCAACTGACCTACAAAGGCAACGACTGTATCAGCAATCATGTATGTTTACAGTAATTAGGGAAATGTTTATTTCTGTATTCAATTTAAGTGCATTCCCTTTCTCAAGATGAACATGAACAGACTGACTGCTATGATCTCCTTTAAGCATTGGCTTATTTTTATGGGTTTTTTTAATTAACTTCTGAAACCATGCAGCTTGAAGGAAAGAAAATACTTACATTAAGGGAAAAATGCAAATGCCTAGCACTACCAGTTTGAAAAAAAAATCTCAAGTCTTCTCTGAGGAAATAAAGAGATTAAGTAATTAGCAGCATCTGTGGCTTGTAGAGTATGCTGATACTGAAAAATTAATAATTTCCTCCTCAGACACCCTTAGGAGTTTTTTCAGATTGACTTTAAGACACAAAAAGACAACAATAAGCCTGCAGGGAATCTACCCTCCTAAAAACAGGCAATTAGCAAGAGATGCAGATTATTTCAGAGAACGTAAGATGTAAACAATCTGTTGCACAGAAGAATTCACCCTGCCCTTATCAGGAATTAAGGTCGTTCATTCACACACTAAACACTGGTTTGAGCTTGGGGAAAACACCATAAACACTCCAGGAAAACAAACGCCTGTTAAATTGGATAAAAAGCCTGGATGAATGCAAACCTAACCTGCTTTGTAATTCTCAGGATGGAGATACATAGCTACTAACACCTAGATCCTAAGAAAATTCCATAGCTTGTCAAGAAATTCTGTGTTTTTAAGCAGTGTACTTAACCAAGTGCAACCCTGTACATGTATCTCCACTCAAGTATACTATTATTTTTAATAATCTTATTTTGACAACACTAAACAGACCAAATTTAATGAGCCCCATGTTCCCAGGAATCCTATTTTAACAATAAATAATTTATAAAATTGCAGTATTTACCTTCCAGAGTGATACAGTCCATTGTGAAAGCTCTGGCCAGCTGGGTGGACACTTCCATGCTACGACAAATCAAAGTCTTCCCAAAAACATGTTTGAAAGCTTTATCAAATCTTGGATTGTATCTCAGTTTGCTGATCATAGGAATAGCATCCTGAGGTGACAGAATGACAATTCAGCAATCTAAGTAATTCTTGATTATCAGGTTACAATAAAACTCTACTTACTAGGATAGCCTTTTTACTTGCAAAGTGCAGTTAACTAAGAGCAGATATCTCGTAGGAAAGTGCTTTTCTATAACAGAGTTTTTTATGTTGAGAAGCATACATAAGAAGTAATATTTAACTGCAGACATTCAGCAGAAATGCAAGTGGTGGGCAAAAAGCAATGTACACAGTTCAAAACATGAGGCTTTGTATTTATGAAGCAAAGGTAGGTTCAAAAGGAACTCTGACTCACATTAGTCTCAGGATAAGCAGTATCTCTAACATCCAGCTTGTTCAGAGGGAGGAAAGTAACTTCTCCAGGAAGGTTCATTTTGTTAAATTCCATTAGGATCTTTGTACTGACCTCATCAGAATCCACGATGTGATAAAACAACCTATTTAACAAACCAAACAAATAGGCTAAACTTTACTGTGCTAAAAGGACAAACATACTTGTATTCAGATAGTATTCATGCAGGTCCCAATCAATAACACATCACTATAAAGCTGCATTGCATTTTCAATCCCATGCCTTAGAAAAAGCAGGTGGATACTCTTTTCACTTTTGTTAAAATGGGATCAGCCAACAACTTTACATTCCACCATCCAGCCAAGAGCAGCTCAATACATGTACAATGCCACTGTGTACACCCCTCTGTCCTGCATTTCCATACACAACATTCAGCCCTCCCTCTCTGCATCGATCTGTGGAGTTTGCCTCTGCTACCTCTATACACCACACGGAGATCACATCCACCCACCTCCCTGTGCACTACGAGGACAGCACCACAGGGACTGAAATAAGCAATTTCTCCTTTGCAAGTTGAACTACAGCTTGCTTGTTACAGCTTCTTCCAAACTATGGAGCACAACAGGATTCAGAGAGAACTGGAAAGTGCTTGGAAGAGACACCCTTGTTCACATTGAAACAGAAGTTTCAGAAGAGACACTGCATTCCAATCGTGGTAGCATCAACATTTCTATGTGACACTTTGCAAGATCATGTCACCTCTGTCCTCTTTCCTGCTCTTATGCCACTACCTACATTTCATTAGAACAGGAACTTTAATGACTGCTCATGAGTTGGAACAGGGACTGATCACACAAGAAGACAATTTTAATTAATTTGAAGTGTTAGATGTTGCAGCAAGTGGTGGATCACCCAACAGGCACTTACTTCTTCTAGAAAACATTTTACACGGACTCATTAACACTAAACATCTTTTCAGACAGCTTTTAAACAGTAGTTTTTGACAGCTTAGAGACCATTCTCAACTATGAGATTTTCTTCTTGTGCAAGTGAAATAATTCTTACTGTTGTTGAAACATCAGCCTTGCTTACTGTAGAATTCTCCACATTGGAAGATGCTGTCCATTTTATTCAATATATCTGAGTCTCACCACCAATCCCCCTGGCAAATGTTAGGAGTGTGGGTCTGGGGCCTTTTTGTTGTTTTTTCTTTTTTCTTCTCTCTGGTTTTGTTTTAGGTTTTTTAGACAAAGTCGGGAGCAGCTAGAATTAATATTTAAATAAGCAGAATTCTTCTTAGTTCCTTCGCAAAGGAACAGCAGTTTGATCATGCCATATAGAAGGCACTGACAAAAAAAGGCAAGACATCAATAATGTTTCAGTAGCAGCTTGCAACAACAACTAAACTGTGACACTGCACTAAAGAGCACATAATTACCTGTTCCCTGCAGTGACTTCAACACAGGTGTAGAAAGCTGGTTCACATTCAAAGTTATTCATCACGATTCCATGATAGCCATTTAGAACGTGCTGGTTTATGCCTTTTCGACGGAAGTGCTCCAAAACTTTGTTTATGCTGTCTATACCATTCAAAATGGCCTGTTAAAATACAACTAATTACTGTATTGCAGTTAAAATGTGTGGGCATCATACTCATTTTACCTTTAACTTTATGACAGGTGCAACCTTCTTTTTTGCCAAATTCCTGTTAACCTACAGCTCTAGCAGAAGGTACCTAAATAAGAGTCCATCACTTTTCAGATTTGTTTATTTGGGGTTTTTTTAAGCAAAAAGGTAATATTCCATTACTGCCTAGTGTCCTCACATCAACTACCTCGAGCTTGCAAAACTCATTTTCAAGTAGTTCTAGAGCTATAAATATTTGAAAAATTCAGCTTAAAATATAATTTGTCCATCTTAATTATGACAGAAATATAATAATTTAAAAAAAATAACTATCATATCTTTCAGATAAAACTGTCTTGTCCTTTAAGAATGAGATTACACAAGGAACTCCCAAGAGTGAGTTTATCCTACCTTTCCTGTTGCTGCTCTGAGAAGCTGCTGTTTCTTTTCTAGATCCTCCCTCTTTGCAGCAAGAGCCTGTTGTTCTGCATTCTCTTCTCTCCATAGATAACTAGAGAACAAACCAATAAAATTTTGTAAGTGTGAATGCAATCTGAAGGTTTTATTATTATTTTCTTAAAGACTGTTAATCTAATGGGAAGGCAAAGTGCAGAAGTTCATACATGGCCATATTTAAAAAACATACCTACATGCCATGTTAACAACTACACAGTTGGGGTCCTTCACATTAAGTGAGATTGAGATATATTTCAATTAATTACTAACTTTCTTTCACTCTGTAGTTCATCCTTTTTATTTTTCACTTCATAGTATTTTCTGTCCAATTCTTCAACACGAGCCTTCACTTCATTAAGATCCTGGTCCAGTTTCTAACACAAAGAAAAGAACAGTATGAAACTACAGCTCTCCATATTAAAAAAAAACCCCTTTATTTTATTCAATACTGAACTACTAAAAATTCAGTAAAGTTCTACAAATATTATAACCAGTTTGCAACAAACTGCAAAAGCACTAAGAATGAAGACAGCTTTGTAAAGAAGTAGTACCAAGGTGTAGGTGCCACACAGATGGCAAGGCAGGCACGGAGTTCAACTGTGCCTCTGGGCATTAAAGTGAAATGGATCCCTGTAAGTCACAGTAAGAACTGGAATCAAAACAGTAACTAACATACTCATAACTTCTGTGTAATCATGCTCTGAAATGACATTTGTGATAAGTACAACTGATCTTGTATACCATGTCAACCTGCTATTAGTCAAAAGTCTCAGCCTACTCTCCAGCAGTACTAGATTTTCAAGACAGCTGCTGTCAACAGTGCACTGTCTAAGCCAATACACAGACATCCTCCCTTTGCTCACTCAACACCTGGGATTTTCAAAGCACTTCAGGGCTAGCACTCGATAGTGTTTACGTATTTGTATGTGTACAAGGAGGGGTAACTGTGTTCTAAAAACACAGCCAGCTCATTCCTAACTAACCTTGCAAGCTCTCAATCACATTCACCCAAGATGCCTTCTCTTTGAACAACAAAAAGCTACACAACTCTTCACCTAAGCATAAATCAACCTTCCTTGAGGAGAAAAAGGAAACCAGGACATGTTTATAGAAAGGAATCAAATTCAACAACAAATCCAACCCCTTCAATTCTATAGAATTACCACTGAGCAGTACAGTACAATTACAATGAGCCAGTGGTAAACGCTATTTTCTTCATTCACGAACTCAGAGAATCACAACTTTGCTAATGTGGGTCCCAATCAAGCAGCATTTTAGCACACCACCATCATCTTTGTACAACTACACTCCTGCATGGTGTCAGACTGACCCTCAATGTCAGTAGGTATANCCTAGGACAGTCTAGGTGTCCTTGAAGAGCAGGCCCAGAGAGGCTTTGTTATGACTACTCAGTACGAGAGAACAGAAATTAACAGGCTACAAGAAACCTCAGAGCTACACACTAAGCAGTACAGGATTTTGAAAAATATAAAAGTCAAAATCTAAGGCATCAGGTATATTACACAAAGACCAAGAACACCATCAGCATTGGTGTTCTCTCAATGTAAAAGCAGGGTTTTCACATCTGGAGCTCTTAGCCGGAATGCTATCTTTGGATTATTTTGCTGTATTTGCACTGTAAGAGCTGTTTCTGAATGGAAATTAAAATCTAAGTTATGCAGGTAATACAGTAACAGATTAATCTTTTAACATGCCTAGGGATGCAACTTCTAACCAGCTGCAACCGTGGTACAAGGGTGCTGTGCCCGCTGCATAGTTAAAAAGATCCTCTTGGTTGGGAAAAATGAGAGAAGTGAAAACAACCAACACAGACTTCTATGGCTACATTCAATGTAGACAAGAGCAAGGCAGATAGAAGCCTCTTCCTGACAACCCAGGCCAAACATATTGGGGAAAATACCAGAAGGCAAAGCCAACATAGAGAGTGAAGTTAGTGCAATGCTAAAGGAGTTTAAAGCTTATCTGCAGATGTTTTCAGTAAGCATTTTTCAAAGATCACATCCAACCAGAAAGTCACATCTTCCTTGTAAATACACATTGTAGTCTGACTGTCCAAGATTGAGTAATTAACCCTGCTCTCAAAGAGACTGAGAATAAGCTGAAAACTTACACTGTACTGTTCCAAGTTTTTCTCCTTGTTTGCCTCTGTATCCTCTAAATCCTTGTGTATAGCTGCAATCTGCCGCTTCTTGTCATTGATGGCTTGATCTAAAGACTTCAGTTCTTTCTTTATCCACTTATCCCTTTCCTCTTTGGAAGTAAACTGGCTCCCTCGACCTTGTTTTGCATAAAGATCTGTTCTTTCTTGTGTAGCCTGTGCAAGTCTGTTTTGAGAAGGGAAAGATGCTGTATTATAAAAAAACCTTGAATTTATTAAGAGCAAGCTTTAAGAATTACCATTAGAATTCTCAAGACGTGTCAAACCAGGCTCTAAAATTTAAGCACCAAATCAGTAACAAAAAGAAAAGGATCATGCTATAAACAGTAAAATCATCCACAAGAAGTGGTTAAGCTTAGAAAATCATTTTGCAAAATACTTTTCCCATCCCAACAATAAAGCAGGCCTTTTACAGACCATCTCCAAGTGCATGCAGCTACCCCACTGTCAAGCAATGCGTACAAGTTTTTGTTAAGTGCAGATGAATAGCATTGATAAAATTTGCATAGAATGCCACAGACCTAGCAATTCCCCTCTCTTCTTTTTCTTTTACGCTGTTAAATTTTGGCTCTGTTTCTGCCAGTTCTTTCTGCTTCTCCTCGATTTTCTCAAGAAGTTTTTGCCTCTCTTTTAGCAGTCTTTTCTGAAAGGCAAACAAAGCAGTATTTAAAGTTAGTATTTAAACTAATCTAGCAAACCTTACAAAATAGTGACAGGCTCCAGACTAAACCCAAAACTTCAGTGTACAAGAATACTTCCTTGTGCCAATGACATTTTAAGACTTCACTGCTGTTACGTACCCTTTGCTCACTGTTGCCAGCTAATTCATCCTGGAGATCTTTAGCCTTCAGCTCTAATTTAGTCCTCTGCTTAATCTGCTCCTGTCTTTCAGCACTAAGTTGTTCCTTCTCTTCTTTCATTGCAGAAATCTTTGTCTTCAGCTCTCGAACTTGCCGTTCTATTTCCTATGCAAATATAAGTACACAGTATCTTAAACACTGAAGGAACATTTCCCTATTTATCAAAACTCACAAGACCATTATTCTGAAGATCACAATACACTAGATGTGTGAAAAACCCCAAGTTTCCAAACAGGATGAAATCACGCAACAGAATTTAAGGTAATTTTAGACACCACCAGCCCTCTCCCTCCCTACCTCCTCCAAAAAATCCTGAAAATCACAAAGCAAAGCACACCTCTGGAGAGCCCTTTGAAAAGTATTTTTACCTCCATTTTATCTCTAGCATCTTGCTGTGCATCTCTCAGCTGCCTGGATTTTTCTCCACTTGTCTCTCGTTTAGCAGAAAGCTGTATGGAAATATCACCAATAGATTAAGTAGCCAGATTCTGTTTTAGTAGTGGTTCCAAAAAGAAAATAATTTATTTAGTGGAGAACCGTGATGCTGAGAAGTCCATACAGTGCATGTAGTTCGGTGTGCAGCTGCAAATTGCTGCAGATTGAGCTCTGGGTGGTGGAAGCCACAGGCAAGAGCTAATGTCTCTTTGCATAAAAAAGGGCACAGGAACCTGTGGCACTCAGACACAGCAGAAGCCCTGAGCTCAGACTGTGATGGGATAAAAACCCAGGGTTTCCTTTGTTAGGATCCCTCCTTGGAGGCACCAGCTTGAGCTGTTCCTTTGTTATTTAGTTACTGCACCAAGATGAAATTATTAGAAGGATCAAGACATCTGAGACTCTGCTATGGGAAACCTGGTCTGACTGTGAGTGTGGTGTGCAGGGAGTCAAGCAAGGCACCTGTGCTGGGAAGGGGCTTCGGTCCCAGCTCAGGTGGTGTGGTTGTGACTGCCAGAGTGGTTCCTGGATGTCTGGACAGGAAAGTTTCCTTAACACTGTCAGGATTCTATCAAGGAACACAAGGGGACATAGCAAAAACAAACCAACAGCTGATTACATTTTGTACTAGCCAAGGTATTTTACCTCATCAAGCTTAGCTCGGGTTTCATTAAGTTCCTGATTATAAATGGTGTATTCTAGTGCTCTCCTCATTTTATCCCATTTCTGGTACTGTGCCAGCTCTTCTTTCTCCTCTTCTAGAGTATGCAGTCGCTCCTCAATGTATTTCAACAACTCATTGATCTTCTCTCGCTTGCCCTCTTTAGAAAACATGACAAGATTGAAATTCAGTTAAACACTGTAATATAATCCCCCATATTTACAGCCACTGAATCTACTCCAGTGATTAACTATTTGTCAACATACATGAAATGTAAAAACACCCCATGTCCAGAAGTTCTCCAAAAAACCTTCCTAACAGCAGAACTGTTGATACTTGCTATGTAAGGTAACAAAAGCATGTACTCTCTGGGCTTACAAACTTAAAATAATACAGGCTGTACAACATGAACTTTAGTGTTTGCACAGCAGTAGGTATCCTGATTTTTGGATCACTGCCAGCTGACATCACTCCTATGTTTTGAGCAGTAAATTTATCTGTATTAGCTTAGCTAAAAAGTTCTATTACTAAAAGCACACAGAATGTAACTTATTAAACCTTTTTCAGATATTGGAAATTCAAGGAGGAAATATGACAAGCTCTGCATTGTTTAACATACTACAAATAACATCTATCTAGCTTTACTGAAAAAGCCTGAAATTATAGAGTTAATTGAATCACTGTGGCATAAAGCAGTAATTTCTTAAAGTTTTACCTGTTTCTTTCATTAGTGAAATACTCTCCTCTTTACGTTCATCGTACACTCTGGTACCAGCTACTTCTCTTAGTAACTTCAGTCTTTGAGAATCAGGAGCTGTGGCCATCTGGTTGATCTGAAAATTCAAGATCTATGATTTCAATAACCTGCTCTGGATGTATGGCTAACCACAACAGAGCAAAGATTGCACTCTTTTGCTCTCCCTGCTTGCCTGAGGTTTTGGCAGGAAGATTCAGATACACAGCATACACCACACTGCTTTCCTTTCGAGACAATTACTTCAGGACAGCAAGTATTCTGCTTGTAATGAAATTTGTTGCTATTCAAATGTTACCATTTGTTGCTAAAACTCAGGATACAAATATTATGTACACTGAAGAAATCATAAACCACTCAAAATTATGTTCAGAGAAACTCAGGCTTGGGCTTTTAAGTCCTGGTGCTAAATCAGTAAGTTTAAATGCCTCCATAAAACCACACTAAAACATAGGGATTATAAATCTTAGAATAATTCACATCACGAAACACTCATTAATATGACATCAAATCAGTCATACAATTACACCCAACATAAAACTCATTTCCCTTCAATAGAATTTCAGTGGATGCATGCTTTCCTAAGAAGGTAACTGTTTCTAATTTGTCTTATATTAAAACCAGTATGTGTATTTTGGCTGTTAAGTAGTGTGCACCAATCCCCACTACAAGTGACATTCCAGCTCAAGCTGTTTCTTTCAAATGCACACATTCAGCCTTAGGAAGAGGTGTGAGAATGGACTGTATAGGAAAATTTATCCTGACAAACATCTGGCAGACTGTACCATGGGTTAGCATTCCTGTCACCATAAAGTTCTCCTCAAGCCTCCTGCATTCCTCTCCAAGTATGCCTTCCAGTAACCTTTAGGAGGTGACACTTACCAGCATCTCCTTGATGATCCATCCTGTGAGCCATTACAAGTAGTCTGACCTTTGTCTGCAGATGTGGGTGTCTTTTGAAAGCTCTAGTAAACTGCTTGGGTCTTGAAGACCAGTCAAGACAGGCCATGCCATGAGCCCTTTTCCTGATGTGCACTTTTGGTTAACACTAACTTTAAAGTGTTTTGGTACTTCTGTATTTTCCATTCATTCTCCACTGACAGTATTTTTAACCTCTAATTCTCTGCCATTACTTTGCTGCCTCGTCTATAGGCACAGAAATCTTTGAATTTACACTGAAATAGTCACAGGAGTCAAGTTTGCATTGTATTTAAGCATATGGAAAAAAACCTCATTGTAAAGATCACCATGACAAAAACCCTTTGCTAAATATCAACATTTAAGGACATGAAATTTTTTTTCTTAAAATCAACATAAACTACTAAAACAGTAACATCTGCCAAACAAACATCTTCATACAAGAACTATTTCAACTGTGGTAGATTTAGGTTTTGGTTTACTTCTGAAATAACTGAACTAAGTTTGGTATCCAGGAAACATGATACCCTTGGCAGTGATTCCTTCTACTTTGTGAAAAAGAATCTTACCTTTCCTTGTTTGACAATATAGTAGGGATTACTGCGAGAAAATCCAGCACTTTCAAGAAGATTCATGACATCATTTTTCCTGAAATATTATTATGAAACCATAAAAAATCTTATAGTAAAAATGACAGCTGTAAAAATGCAGTAAAGTATCACAACTACACATCACATAGTATAATTGTGTGCAATGCATGCTCTGTTTGAAGAAGCTTCTTTATTTGAAAATGGCTAATTCTAAAATGAATTGAGAGAATAAAAATGGAAAATATATAAAATACTATAGAATCGGAAAGAGATTAAGAAATAAGGACCTTGAAGCATAGAGGATGGAAATACAGGCAAAGATATCACAAGGAAGGATATAAAACCACCTCCAGTGTGGTAACTTTTACTTTAAAAAGCCCTGAAAGAAATACTATGCAAGCAGTTAAGCACCACATCAATGGATGGATTAAACTGCAAATTCAAAGTCTGCTGTCTACTGCACAAGGACTGATGTTCCAGCTGTCAAACTACTGACACTCAGCACTACACTACAGAAATACAGTATTTCATGCTAATCGTGCAAGTGTTGGGTTTGCCTGTAGAATTTTACAGGAATACTACTATATTCTCATTCAGATAAGAAAAAGAAGTACCTACGTCACCATTTTCTTGTCTAAGAAATATTGGTCCTTCTTGGCTCCGATGACTCTGCGAAGTGAGACTTCCTCTTTATCAATCTTAAGAAAACAAAAGCCAGTAAATACACACACCTACTGCAAGCAGCTGTAACTAACCCAGAATGCTTATGGCACTTTTTACCAGAAATGACTCCAAAGTAGTTACCATGCTGAAGTCTTCCATAACACTGAGATTACCTGAGTCTGAAATTATAATCTATGTCCAAAGCAGTTCAGTGAACTTACCGGTAACCTGTTGTCAGAATTGTCAAATATAATCTCCACAAATGCCGAGATAACACGAGGGCCTGTACCTTCCTAAGAAAGGAGATGTTTTGGTTAGACAACTGCCACCTTAGGAAAGATTTTGAACTCATTCTTCTCTTTTCCCTGACAACCCCACCTTCCCCTTCTTTTCAAGGACTCAAGATGCAAGAGCATCTACGTAAGATCCAGCATGCACATTTTTATTTCTGAAAATCTTGGCTACACATTCTCTGGTGTGCATTATCAACATAATGTATTACCGTGTAATAAATTCCCTTTTGCCAATGGAAACGAAGAGAGATGCTTTCAAAATAATTGGCTTAAAATATCCACAGCCCAGCAATTTAACATTTTTGTTGTACTATTCAAATGCATTAGCTTATTCTTTAGTTTTGCTGCTATACACCTTCACTTACATGCAACAAAGCCAGTCTCTGCTCTGGGCGAAGATGACTAAACTCATCACTGAGGACAAACTGGATTGCTGCAATAAAATAGTAAAGAAACAGAAGATTTATTCCTTCCTTCAGGGAGATATGCAGCAGTTTCATTAACTCAAAACACACTGGTTTACTGTTGTATAATACAGTCATGCTGTTGCTAAAAATCTTACAATATTTCTTCATTAAAAACTTTAATCTGTTGGATCTTTATCCCTCAACCTGCTGTACAGCAGGATTTATCTGAAGAAGTCATTGTTGCCACATTACTGGTTCACTGCATAATCATTAAGAATGCTGAACAAGTAGGGATTCATGAGCTTTCCTCTACATATACACAGCACACAGGCAGGCCAAAAATATTGCTAAAATACTTAGCACTTGACAATTTATAAACACAACTGTCACAAAGCCTACTAACAACTTTAATTAGCATCTTTGCTCCTCCAGTAATGCTCCCACCCCACAAAATCCCCCTCATAACCTTGTATTAAAAGAATGCCTATGCTGTGCCAAACTGCTATGGAGTAGAATTTAGCCACTAAGGATGTCTACTACTACTGCAAATATCATCATCATCTTTCACGGTGGGCAACTTTTAGAATCAGTTTCCTCTTGTAAATACTTTTGCCAACTGAAAATCTTAGAAGGCCCTTAGTAAGAGAAGCAGAATTCTATGGAAAAACCTGGACTAAGTACTAAACGTGTGCATTGAGATCTGCCTTTCATCCCTGTCAAGTAATTTCCAGTCTGCCACTCCTTATTGAGGAGGATCATTTGTTAAACCAAATTCTAGCAAAAACAAGCAAAGAAACCTGGTATCTTTAGTATTCCTTGGCTAATAAGAAATCCATACTTACCATAAAAAAAGTTGCTTTTACCAGATCCATTTCTTCCCACTGAAAATTAAAACACAAAGTATAACATAGGTTATAGTTGACATAGGTTAACAGTGCAAAGTACCTTAAATGCTACATAAAAATATTCAAGAGCAGAACCCATATATAATGCAGACAAATGAAATCTCAAGGGAATAAGGTGAATTTGGTAGGTGGATCACTTAGTCATTGAGTACAAGACAGTAGCCCTTTGTCCACTCAAACACATTACCTTGATTTACAAAATCCAACACTATTCCACAATGAGAATAATAGTTAAACCAATAGAATTTATTGCTATCTTTTTGGTTCTTATACTGATATTCTGAAGGATAAGAACAGTAGACC
Organism: Daphoenositta chrysoptera; assembly: GCA_013397915.1. Classification (NCBI taxonomy): domain Eukaryota; kingdom Metazoa; phylum Chordata; class Aves; order Passeriformes; genus Daphoenositta; species Daphoenositta chrysoptera. The sequence goes on from VZRO01005691.1 coordinate 251,524, forward strand.
TAAGTCAAATTCTCCTGGCCCCAGAACATTTATCCAGAGGAAACCATTTGCCTGTGCATTCAGGTTGACCATATGAACTTCACATAGCACACTGACTTCTTAATACGCCACTTGTTAATCCAGCAATATTTTTTTTAAAAGACTGGAATAAGTACTACTTCTGTATAGAAAAATACAGGTGTAAGAACACAGCACTACACTAACAATCTCAATGTTTATTTCAAAGTGTTTCAGCAAGGCCCAGTGTTTTCTCTTTAAGATCAGCACCTATTGTATCAGTTTCAAACCCACTTGTCTTCCAGCAGCAATGAACATCCCAGGCTTTTCATGCCTGCCTGCCTACATCCCATCCAGATTCACCTCATCCCCAAAACTACCTGCGATTACTATAAATTCTTTTTAAAAAAGCAAAAAACCCTCAGTGAAACAGATTTTTTAGTGTATTTTAAAAACATTAATACCTGAATAAAGCTTTAACTCCTGAGGAAATACCATTACTAAGCAAGACATCTATTAATGTTATGTGCATGTTTTTTTTCCTAGTACCAGAGTTAAATCCCGGCTACTGAGATTTTATGTCCAAAATTGACTTGTTTGCTGTTGGGTCAGCAGTCTTAAAAGTTGCTGCACAATCACTAAAATCAATGCAAACAAAAAGGCAGGGCCAGGCATCCACAGGCAGAATAGGAAGAGGTGTGAGAATGGTGGACAACAATGTGCTATTAAAATCGGTGTTATTTATGAAACTGCCCTTTAAAACTTACACTTTTTGACAGTCTACAGTCCAGAAATTCATTCCTTTAAAACTGGAAGAAAGAGGATCTTCTTGCTCTGCACAAATTTATAATTGCTGGTGTGCTTATTTATAAAAATGATGACACTTGCACAGACAAAAAAATAAGAATCCCATACAAATTCTCTGCTGCTGTTCCTACAAGGACAGCCTTCGAAGGACGTCTGGCTGATACAGAGATGTGCACCTAGGAAGGAGTTTATGAACCTCACTCAGTTTCTGAAGACTCAGCCCCTGTCCCAGCAAAACTGAACGTTAATTGTTGTTTGCTGGAAGTGGAACATGCCTTGTGGTATATTACAGACAGCTGTACAGAAGTTTCCAAACCAGAAAATACAACCATCACATGTAAGCCAAATATTAAAAACTATAAAGGAGACTAACATGAATATCATCTGAAATAAAAGAGCAATTCTAACTAGTGCTAAGAGGCAAGTATCTGAACTTACCAATGACATTGTGTTTGGGGCTGAATGGGTCCACAATGGTTTGATCCCTGTAGCTTCGAAAGCCCTGAATGATTACCTGGTAAGAAAACGGAGTTATTTTATGAAAGTTCTCTATGTTCTTGAACAGTTTTTCTACTGTAAAGTTTGTCAGAATATTTACATCAATTGTAATTTAATTTGCCTGCCCTTCCTGCACACAGTCAACTTTTCAGCTCAAGATCAGAAACTTGCATCAAACTTGCCCCTCACCTAAGAATCTATTTAGGGACACATTTTTCCCCTAGCAAGAGATGCTGGTACTTGTGCAGGCCAAAGCATAGCAAGCAAGAGAGTTCCAAGAGATTTTTGGTAACAAACCACACAAAAATACGTATTTGCTTAAAGTATATACAGGAAAGAAAACTCAATATAACGAGCACTTATATTTAATTTTTCTAATGCAATCTACTTACAGCATGAGAACTTTATTAGCAAATTCTCCAAGCAGTGCAATTGCAGGCTGCAAAAACTGTACTAGACTGCCTATTTCACATGTAATAGTCTCATTTTACTGCACAATCTAAAGGGAAACATAAAAAAGCAAGCTTGTCTTGGTTCTACCAATTCACAGCCTAACGAGACAAATAAAAATGTGCACAAATAACTTCAGGAGCTACGCAGCAAATAGTCATCTGGAAGCAGCACATCAAACTTCAACTTTAATTTCAGCAGCATTTTGAGGTTTGCCAGGCCTAGTAATACTCAAAGTACTGAGTTACAAAACTTCAGCTCTGCATAGCAACAAAACTGATCCAACTTCCAGCACCAAGCAACCTGTTTCATACATCAAAGCTGTGCTGAAAGCACAGCAGCTTTGCTCTGCTCAGTATGACACCAGAAAGGCAGCAGCCACCTCAAAGTTTGACATTTGCAGATCTTTCCCCAAGAACACTTGAAGCAAGACTACAGTAACCATTTAATAGCTGTGTTCTTTGCCCAGCTCTTTCCCAAGAGAAACAGGGTACAGTCAAAACAGTGTCAGTGTTTCACTACGACAGCTACAATACACTAAAAATTACTTGTTCAGAAGACAAAAAAACATCTTGCAAGATACTTCTCAACATTACTACTGCTGAAGCTTAAGATATGAAATTATTTAGATTTTTTTGTTTGTAAGGTCTATGGTCCCATCACCATTTTTTATTTCTCTGAACATGTCATTCCTTCTCTCACACCTTCAAGTATTAAAATAGCCCATATTCCAGAAAATGAGCATAATACTCTTTATTCAAGAAGCACATACAAAACTTCAGCAAAAAGCCCAGAAGAGGTACTGTAAACATTTAAGCAAGCCTTTCCTCACTACTACAAAAGCCTCTATTAATTGTACACCTCAGCACCTCAAGAAAGAAGTACCTTCAGAACTGCATTCATATTCTGTAATATTCTGGCAGCATCACACAAACAGTTGAGAAAAAAACCCTGCCCACAAAAGGTACTGGACAAAAGACTGGGAGAAGAAAATGCCCCTATTTATTCATGTCAAGTTTGATCTTCAGTCTTTCTCCCGTTATGTGACAGCCTGCTATTAAATATTATCATGGAAAACTCCTCTTATCACCTGTTTGTACTAACGGATTAAAACCATCTCACTAATATTGAACGAAAATGCCATGTCAGACAGCAAATCGAACACTGGAGTTTATAAAAATCAAAATGGAATAAAACTTTAGGTACTAACTAACTTTTAGTCAGAACTCAAGAGAGCCCTTCTCTTCCCAGGCACTATGGCTTCCTTGTCAAATTCTCTTTGCAAAATTATTTCATTACTGGAATCTGAAGCTAAGAATCCAGGTAGGCAGAAAATTACTAATCCTTGACCAGCAAACATCAGATCGAAGCAGAAGCTATTTTGGAAAAGGAATACTGTTCCAATACAGCTTCCTTCAATACTTTGCCTATCTAAACCTTTTCTGACCTGCAATTGTTTGTGCTCCCTCTCCTCAGGCCAGATACAGTTTTCTTTAACCACCTGCACTGTATTCAGATCAACTGCACTGGAAGCAATCGAGGATTTCAGAATTTAATAGACCAAACTACAGAAAGCAGGTTTGAGACAATGTATGGATTGAAGACCCAGGCACTGTGGCTGTGAATACAAACACTCAACCTCCCCTAAAAAAACCAGTCTGCCTCATCTGCCAGATGGAGACTCTTGCAGCAAGCTCAGTGCCAGAAGCTTTCAAAGGAAAAGCAGGAACAGAATATCTTGCTCAGGTCTTGCCACTCACCCTGGGACACAGCAACTATGTTCATTCACTTTGATTTCACTTATTAAATAAAAAATATTTTTAAAAACCCAAATGCTTTGAAAAAGTGCTGCTTCCAAACTCACTAGATTTCAAGGGGAGAGGGAGAAATTAAAAGAATGGGCAAAAAAGTTGGTCTCTACTACTTTTACATTTTTCACATAATATTTTAAGAACATCTGGATTGGAATAATTCATTTCTTGATTCTCAGAAGAACCTGAAACTCTCTACAAAATGATAAAACCAAACAATTATTACTTCTTGAATATTGCTATGGAAGCACAAACTTTTAGCACTCACACACTCAGGCACCACGGGAGTGTGAAACAGGCAGACTCTGAACACCATTATCTTCTCCCAAAGTTTTTCTCAAGATGGTTTATCACTTCATCCATCCTATTTATTCTGAAACCTCATGACTTCTTTATTGCCTTGTATAGACTCAGATTAAGACTTAAAAATTTTTAATGTTCAAACTCCAGGAATAACTTCTGGAAAGCAACAAAACAAGGGATACTGATGGAATCAAATTAATTCTCGGGTTTTTTTATTCTCACGTTCACACATTGTTACAATTTCTTTTATAGCTGCCATAACAGTATTGGTTATTGACCACCCAATTTTCCTTCTTTTTATTTTTCTCAAAGCAAAACGTATCCCCTGTTCTGAGATAATTTGGACTTCTTATTCTATGTATCTTCACTGCTGTTTGCTTTTGGAAATTCAAATCTGGAGAACAAAACCTCTTATTCAAAGTCTTTAAAGCAATGTGCCCACCTATGATGATAAGAGTGATTTACAAAAACACGATCAAAGGTGTTCGAAACACTGCCCAGTCAGCCAAACAGTAGATGAAAACCTGATATCTATGCAGAACATGCACTTTCAAAGTTAAATAAGTATTCTTCCTAAAAAAGACACCTGCAGAGTGTCAGGAACAGGTCAATTTTGAGTCCATCAGGAAATGACAATCCTGGTAGGCTTAGTATGAACACATATACGCAGCAGCACAAAAGCAGTAATAAAAATCTGCAGCTAAAGCGGCTGCAGGGATACTGCAGAAGTAATAAAACGATGACCTCAAAAACTATTTGAAAAACGTCCATACCAGGATCTTTTTAACTGAGCACCAGCCATAGATCCTTTGGCAAAGGTGAAGCATAACAGGTGAAATGATTCACGCCCGGGACCTGAGACAGCACCCCAAAGCAGAGACCCCACAACCTGAACAGCTGAAAAATGCGTCTGAGAGCTGAGCAGAGCCCTTTTTTTGGGTATGAGCCTTCCGCGGCCGGGACACCGGGGCTGGCGTACAAAGGGGCCCCGGGAACAAGTCTCGGGTCCAGGAAAGAGAGCCCCCAGCGCCACTTCACACCTGCAATGAATGAAAGGGGAGCAGAGAAGCAGAGAAAGCGCCGCCAGCCCAGCCGGCGGTAGGACCTGACCTGTGGCCGGGCCGGGGGCACCTCCCCCAGCCTGGACCTCGATCCGCCCCCCGGGACAGAAAAGATCGAAGCGAAGGCCTCAGAGCCCGCCGCAAGCCCCCGGGCCCGCTGCTGCGGGCCGGGCAGATGTGAAGGTGCCGAGCCCCCAGGCCGCACCGCACACCCAGGGCTAAACCCCCGGGCAGGCCCAGGCCGCCCCGCACACTGCGGGCGGCGCGAATCCCGCCGGCTCACCTGCTTGATGTACATGTTTGCCGAGGATGGGGCAGGCCNAAAATGGCGACGGACCCTCCCCGTCCCGTCCTGGCACGAACCATTCAGCGCCGCTTGGAGGGAGAACTGCGGAGCTGAGAATGCGCTTCTGTCCCGCAGCAGAAGCGACACCACGTGGAACATCGGGAATTTCCTTTTTCCGATCTTCTGAAGTGCCTCGGTGGTCTTTTGGAGGGCGCTGCGGGGCGGGGAAGGGGGGCCACTCTGCCTCCCGGCCGCCGGGGTCCCCCCGTGAGTTGGGAGAAGTGGTTTCTCCCGCCGAGGGGCGGATTGGGCGCCAAAGGCAAGTTGAGGCGAGCGGGGCGAGGGGCGGCGCGCGCCTCTAGGGGGCGCTGCCGGGGGCGCCCTGAGGGGCCGCGGGAGGTGAAATAAAGGCTCGGTCTCAAGTCCCTACTTCTGTTTGAGGATCTAAAAACAGTTTTTTAAAACACAAAATGGTAATAAAAAATAACCATCAGCAGCGTTAGGGCCTGCGCTGGCGCGCCCCTTGCCCCACCGCACTCGCTCCCTCAGCCATCTCCGCCCGGCTGTGTAAGGCTGGGAGCCGAGCTTCGCATCCACAGGGAAAAAGTCTGGGGGAAGCCAAATAGGTGCCCGGGGTGAGCTGGGCAAACAGCGATGGCGTTGGAAAACATACCAGTTGAAAAATTTTTTGTATAACTTTAGCCAGGTTTGTTCACCGTTGCCCCAGGGGACGGGAGGTGAAGCTTCTTTCCAGAGCATTGTTTCTCTGGGTGAAGCCTGATGGGTTTAGCATTCCAAGAGTCTGGGAGTAGCCCTAAAGGGATAAAGCCATCGACGGAACATCAGCAGAACAGCAGCGGCCATCCACGAACATCTACCCCAGACTCTGCCTCTGGCACAGTTGGAGGCATCTCCTCCGGAAAAGACTGATAAGAAAATCAAGGAATGAAGATCTAATTAGCATTGGAAGCGAAGGAATCCGGATCCAATAAGAAAACAACTACTACGAACTATGCAACTTTGGACCAATAAACACTGACCCAATTCGTTTCTATGAGTTATGACTGTATAAAAGATCTGAAAAATCTAATAGATGTTATGTGTCATGGAATGATTCCCTCTGCACACCCGGGCTATGTGTGGATGAGATGGTTTCTGTGGTACATCCTGGCCAGGACAACATCCTGGCCAGATAATAAAGTAATGCCCTGACTCCCTAACATTAAAAATGTTGTTGGAGAGTTTTTGTTTTTCCCGCAGTTTCGGTGACAAACATTCTCCGGAAATGCGAAACGTTCTCAGGAAAACAGATTGGCTGGAGTCTCCTTTACCTCGCAGAGCCACAATTCAGCTCCCCGGAGGAGCTGTCAAACACAAAAATAAGCAAAATGGTGGAAGAGAAACATTAATTTTCACCTAATCTCTTCCAGTGACGGTAATGTCAGGTGTTGTTGTGACAATAGTCGAGGCGCGACGTCTCAGAGAAAATGCAATTTTCAGTTTGACAGTGCTCCTTCAAAACTGCAGCTGTAGCCAGCACTTCTAGACATGCAACAGAATTCCTCCACTGAGCCTTTTAACACTAATAAAAATTAGATTTAAACAGAAAGCTCTAGTTTTTACCTCTCCTAGAATAATAGATGGATGAATTACTTTTCTTCCCTAATGGGAAAATCTCCCTAGTCGCAGACATTCTTAAGTGCCATGTAATTAAATGGTTTTACTAACAGCCCTTCAAGGGGCTATTGTAAGAGATTTTACCAGCACCTATAAAGAAATGGTCCATTGTTTCATCAGAAAACACAGGGCTTAAAAAACTAAAGCGTTTAATGGTTGCCCCACAAACAAATTCAAAATGAAAATTTCCTGCCTGTCTTATTTGGGTTTTACATAGCTCAATTCAATGGCACTGAGGGAAAAAATTTTCTCTATTTGCATTTTCAAAATCCCTTTCTTCTTAGGATTTCAGGGAATTTTAAAGCCTTAAATAAGTCTCACAGCATCTTTCTGGAATTAGTTTGTGACACTAAATTTACTCTTTGCTTTTTTCTGGGATTAAGTGAGTCAGAGATACCAGTAGCTCGGGTCCCAGACGTCTGCTCCATCCGAGGAGACTCCTGGCAGGGGGGAGAAGAGAATTTAAGAAAGAAACGGAAGTCAGATTCCCCACTTTTCCTTACAATACAATGAAACAATCTTGTATCTAGTTAAAAGAATAATTTACATCCATTTTTGTGTTAATATTTGCATGTAAATAAATTGTACACATTTACACAACCTAGATTACACAGATTTACACATTCTAGATAAACTTGGAATTTTCAAAACCACCTGAAAAACTCAGATGGGAGAAAACAGAAATATGTTTTGCATATGCATTTGAGACTCTGTTGGCACTCCACATCAGGCAGTGCAGTCCAACCTCTGCTGAAACAGGGCAACGAGGGTTTTGTCCCAACAAACAGCCAGGATATCACCTCACTAACAGTGTTATCCTGCTGAAAACACAGGTGGTCATGGATGGACCATCCCTGTTTCTCAGGGCAGTAACAGGCATAGAAATATTCTTAAATTGGCAGGTTCTAAAGTTCATTCCTCTTTGTCTTCTGCTTTTAGAGGCACAGGATATCTTGAGTCACGTTTTAGGACTTCCTTTGTAGTTCAGAAGCTTATTTTCACTTAATCATAGACTCCCAGAGCAAAGAATTAATCTTCGTGCCCTAAAGAAGGGGTTCAGAGAAACCAGCTGAGGAAAATTTGCCTTTTCTCTTGACTGCTGCACTGACAGTGTTGTGCCTGAATGCACCAAGTCCTCTTGAAAACCCTGTCTCAAGCCAAACAACGCACCTCTGGTGCTCCAGACAGTTTCCCGTTGTTGAGGTGTCCCAAGAAGTTCATCACTCTGTTATGAACAGGCACAAACAAGGACCTGGGATCTCTTTTATCCCCAGGTATTCATTCTCTCTCTCAGGCTTTGGATATACAGCTCACTCTGGTAGTTTGAAGAGGACTCATGTGCATGCAAATGTGCACAGACACCAGGTTATATTTATTCATAAGAATAAAACCATATCCCACTGATATTCCATCATCAAGCACTCTCACCAGTGTGACGTTCTTGCAAAAATAGCAACTGTATTCATTAAGGATTAAGTGGCAAATGATTGTCTGGCTCAAAGAGTGTTTCAAATACTCAAATAAGGCCCCTGCACACAGGTTTTGTCACATAGCTTTTTGAGATTGTACTTGAGGGAGTGGAGTGGTGGGGTAGGTATTATATTTTTTGTTATTCTTTTGGTTTTGTAGTACATGCTGAAAATATGCTTCCAACCCAAGTGTGATGCATGTCATTTTTATTCTGTCAAGCTGCTGTGGCTGTAGGAGTGCAGAAAGCTGGCAGCTCGTAAAACAGCGCTCTATATTCAGAACCTGCAAACATATAATCAGTGCTTGCTACGCCTGGAGTTCACCTTGCTTCAGTAGGTGCTGCAGAGATTTTTTTCCATGGCCCTGCTTTATAAGCAGTGTTTTTGTATAAATATGCTAGAATTAGACATTAGCATCAGAAGGGAGGAAGTGGGAACACTGCTTTAATTCATCTAGGGTTCATCAGCATAAAAATACGTCAAGCATTTCTTTCATGAAACTTAATGGGAACATATAGATGGGATTTCAGTTCTGTAGAATTTTTTTCTCTCTTCTCAAATAGAAGAATTTCTCTCAGAAAAAAATGTTAAACCTATTGTGGCAAGGGACAAAGCACTTTAGGTGTTACTAACCTCTTCTATTACCACTTTCAGTTGTGAACCAACATGCATATATACTGCTTTCATTCATGAATGGCTGCAATCACTGAGGTATTTACTGCCTTTTTCAAATGACTGTAGAAATCAGTAGGTTCACTGCAGCATCAATCCCTTGTGCTCCATCGCTGGAAATCATTAGGGGAGGCAGAACTTCTGGAGACAGTTCTTCTTAGTGCTAGTGTTGCAGCAGGATCACAGGAGCAACCCGGGGAACTTGGATTTTGGTTGACACTTAGATTAGACCCTGCAGAAACCAGTGTCCAATGGCACTCTGAACTCACAAACAGATATTCTCATGTTCTACTTCCAGGCTGGGAAACAAAGGCAGTGAGAAAGTATCTTGTCCAAGGTCAAACAGGGTAACTGTTGGACAGCCAGGAATACCTCTCCTCCTAAACCACCCAAGCCTGAATCCTAAGGCAGCAAGGCCATAATGCATCTTTCACCTTTAAATTCATTGGAGATTCTAGCAGGCAAAGTGAGAGAAACCAGTGCTTTCTTGACAGACCCTGGCATGTGCATCCATCTCAAAGCACTCAACCCACCAGGCTTTTGAGGGACAAGGAGCACTTACGCTGAAAAAAAATGCAAGCCAACCACACATGGGCGTCCTTTCCAACAATTTCCTTTTGTCTTGAACAAAGTTACTGAGCTCTGTTGCTCTCAAAACCTGTAGTCACCTGTGTCTTGCAATGCACAGTCTGACCTTCTGAAGTCAGAACCTTCAGAAATGTCTGTAATTTTGACAGTGAGCAACTGCCTGTCACAAAACTTAGAAGAGGGAGCCCTAAGCCTGCAAGAGCCTTAAAAGAATCTGGGATTGATAAAGGGTGGATGTAATTACAGGTTCAGATGCCATCTGCACAGCGTTAGCCAGTGATATCTCTATTCCATGGTGGGTACCTGTTCCCACCACCTACAGACCCTTTTCTTGCTCTTTTTTGTCTCCTGCTCCCTGCCCCCACCACACCATGCCCCGAGGGGTGCCAGGGTAGTATGCTGTACAGGGGAATTGTCTGGGATGCATCTATATGAAAAATAAGCATGAAAAACAGCAGAGGGTTTTGTTTTTACTTTTCCTTTTCTGACTCAGTTTCTAGTCACTTTAAACAACTCAAAACAGTCTCTTTTCAAAAATAAAAAAAAACTCTTGATCACTATGATCCTTTGAATGTGTAAAGTTAAATACTTATTGTTCACTGTTAAGTATTCATCCACAAACCCTTTAGTCCAACAACATTTTAAGAAAGCCAACATGTTTGTCAGGAAGAGAGTGGCGAGGTAAAACATCGGTTTAAAATGAGCAACAGAGAAAGGTTCCTTTTTGAAAAGAGCGTATGTTATTATGAATGAATCTGCCGCAGGTTTACTAAGGGAAACAGTTGTTGTGCTCATCATTTTGCAGACGAGCCTCTCTGTGAATAAAATGTGGTTGCGGTTGAATGAATTTCCCTCGCCTCAGGAATTCCATGGATGAAGGCATCGCGCGCACGCGGAGCGAGGGCCGCGCCCGCGGCCGCGCCGGGAGCGCTGCCGGCAGGTGGCGCGGGCCAGGCGGGGCCACCGGGGTCACCCCCTGCCCGAGAGGGGAAACCGGCCATGCCTTCCTTTTCTGCCATGCAACAAAACGCTTCCTTGCATTTGGAAATTTCGTGAAAGAAAGCATTGCTCTCTGTTTTTCCTATTTTAAACTGCGGAGAAGGGAAGGGATGTTTATGGGGTTAGCTGTGTTGGAGGGCACCCATACATGTAATCCCAGACCTGTTTTGGACGAAGAAGCAAATCAGGGACCCTGGATCCCACAGATCTGTTGCACCCAGTAGCTGCCCTAGCAGCGAGGGTGGCAGCCCACAGCATCCCTTCAGCACGGGCTGCCCTGAAGAGAGTCTGGGTCAGCACCAGCTCACAGGCATCAGGGCAAGGGGGTGGCTTCTTGCAGGGGGCTGACTGACATTCCTGAGGCCAGCACCTGCCCATCCATCACCAGGGCTCAGGGACAGCCCATGGAGGACAGGATCAACTGGTTCTCATCAAAATAAATCATAAACAAAGCTAGAAATCTGAAGACCTGTTTAATCCCAAGCTCCAGGTGAAAGATTGCCAGCTGAGACAGCAGTGGAAGACTAGGAAATCAGGAGGTGAATTAGAAGCAGTCAATTTTACTTCCAAAGAATCTCCTCATGTTCAAACGAGCAGTAAATGCAATCCTGGCAGTAAGAGAGCCACACAGACATAAATACATGTCCCCCATCTGCAGGACTGGCTGCTTGCTCTGAAGGTGTGTCTGCAGGAAGAGTGATTCTTGCTGTTACACAAGAGGGGTGAGGGACCGAGGGGAAGCAGCGGTGCCTGTCTTGGCCCCGGAGGTGTTGCTGGTTTGATGACATCATTGACCAAAGGGATATTGTGCAACCTGTTCCCAGCAGTGGCAGGACACAGACTGACTGAGGGTCACGGAGACTCCTTGGAGAATCTGGGGGATGGATGCAGAGAAGTCTCTGAATGTCTGCACTCAGCATATGTGATGAGCCAGACAGTGGGGCAGGGGCAGAAACAGCCTGTGTAGGTTTGTGACCCAGACCGCCTCATTTTGGGGCAGCTTTTTTCGTCTTTGTGACCAGTACAAACAAATTACATTTGACAGAGATGCCAGACTGGATATCTGACTTCCACAGAGTATCCTGAAATTCTGAAAAAAACCCTCTGCTCCTAATTAGCACCCTGGTAGGAGGCGGCTGCAGTAAATTTGTAATTAGATTAGAAGAAAAACAGTTATTTAGGCTGACCACATCCATTCTACTAAGTAATACATATCTAAACTGAAGAATCACATCAGAATCACACTGCCTGGGCTTTATTCCCTCTTTAAACCATCCATCTACAGCCTCAGGATCTACAAACAAATATGATTTTTTAACCAGAGCACCAAAACCAGCCCCAGGAAAAGGCAGACTCCTTTCTGCAAGGCACTTTCCCACTAAGGCAGGTGAGTTGCTGACCTTACGGCATCTGACTGACTTTAACAAGCTGCAGCAACTTCACCTGACACCGGGTGGCCTCCCCTGAGTGCGAAATTTCCCCCTGTGCTTTGAAGATCAAAGGAAAGCAAAGATAACTTCCAGTTTTGTCATGGAAACTAAACCCACTGCCCCAGGGACTATCCTGGGCCTCACTCCCCATTAGTGCTCAGCATTTCTCAGGCTCTTCCCAGGCGGAGCCCAGGGGCAGAAGGACATTCTCCTATCACACCCAAGCTGGCAGGCTTCACCGGTGCAACTTTTCACGGTTCGGTCCAGATAACAGGCATCTTTATTATCTTTTCCAGCCCTCCAAGGAAGTGTCTTGCTGTTCATTCTGCACGATCTCTCCTAGTGCTGGCCTGCTGTGCCTGCTGCCTCTTCTTGCACCTCCAGGTACCTCACAGAGGGAGGATGGAGAAGGAAATGAGAAGAGAAACCAAGCTGGGAACACTGTCTGAAGCCTCTTGGCAGCCTCCTCTGCTGTCTGCAGACATTCCCCATGTGTCCCAGCAACTTTTCTCCAGAATCCCACAAGCCACAGCACTGAGTATGGCAGTAGCTGGTGATGCAGAAGTCTTCTGCTTCCCCCTTCTTCATGGCTGAAGCCTATCCCCATCAGATGTCACAGCCAAGTCCAGAAAACTCCTCTCAGCTGGGTTTAGTTCTCAGAACTGCCAGGAGCCACTTTAACGCTTAATAGCACAGGAAACAGCTTACCCTCCCCTTCTCTCCACTGGTGGCCCCTGATCAATTCTCTCGAGCATATCCGCCTGCGTCTGTCGTGCTGACTGCCAGAAAACCAGCTGCTCTTCACAGCTGGATTTAGTAAACTGAGCCATGTCAATGCTTTAGCACTCAGTAGCACACAGATTTCTTGCCACCCACCCAGGGCTCCCATCGCCTGGCAGAGTGGCTGTGGCGGCTGTCTGAAAGTGCTTCACAATTGGTTTTGTTTTTAACTAAGTAATGCATTATATCCTGGGGGGAAAAGAAAAAAAAAAAAACCAACAAACCAAAACCCCACACAAACTCTCTCTTCTAATAAGGAACACATGGACTCGCAAGCACAGTACAATAAATACATCATGGTAATGAGATTTTGTGCTTAGGACTGTCTTTGTCATGGGTCTAATGTGCATTGCAAACATATGAAAAAAGCTTTATGCCTTTCTCAGAATTAGATTGATATCATTATCCCTGATGCAAGACAGGATGCAGAGACATACAGATAAGCCTGTGAGAAACAATTAGAGAGAAATTCAGGTTTGCTCTAGCACCAAAATGCTTCTTGCATGAGCAAAGCCACATCAGCAGAGCTCTATTTTACCAACAGAGCAGAAATATCCTCTGCAGAAGTGAGCTGTCCTGTGGAAAACACAGTTCTGCTGCTATAGTCCTTTTCTATATCCTCAAGGGACCCATCTGGTCAGCTTGGTCAGTCCAGGTCTCACTCACTTCCTTTATGCTTTTGACAATGTGGCTGTGCCAGCAGGAGCAGCTGCATCACTTGCCCTGGGAATCCACAGGCAGAGCCCACAATGGATCCCAGACTGCCTGACCCCCGGGCTCTCTGTTAGCCACAGTAATTACTCGGGGCAATGTGGGCATTGCTAGGGAGACCTCAGGCTGGAAGCATATCCAGGAGATGAGCACAGTTCTGCTCCATCCCTGTTAGGAATCTGCTTCACCCTGGCCAGCCGCTCAGGGCCCAGCCGGATGGAAGGCAATGGTCATGCTGGAATTCGTGTCAATTGATTTTCCAGTTAACTTGGCTCAACGTGAGAGGAGGCATTAGAGCAGAGAGGATATACCCGTTGTTCCGGTTGAGTCCTGTAGACTTCAAATGCCATTTCAATGCAGAAGCAAGTTTTAGTTCCAATTAGACAAACGGTTCCTTTAAATCCTTAAAATAAAGATTTAATGGGAAGATTCATCCAGAGCCTGATCTGAATCCCATTGTGTTCGGGGGCCCTTCTCCCCACCAAGGCAATAGGCTTTGGTTCAGGGCCTGGAGGCAGCTCACAATGTATGGGCGATTTAATAACGAGAGATGACTCACCCAGTGTCTGCTTTACAAAGGAATCTCAGAAATGGAGTATCACTGCGACAGAAATAAACTGCTATTCACACACAGAGAACCCCCCCCCCCCAAAAAAAAAAAAAAAAAAAGGAAAAAAAGAAAAAAGAAAGCCCATTAAAACTACATTGTCATTTCACTCAGGAGTCGCAAACCTGGTCCAATTAACACTTACTCAAATATATAACTTTACTAACATGATTAGCTCAGAAAACCAAATCTGGAAAAATGGTTATGCCAAGGGGGTTTGAAGTTTGAATTGAGGCCTTTATCAGCTTTCCTTTCATTTCCAAGTCTCTAACAGTCCCAGCAGATCAGACACCTTTACGTGGTGCCTGTTCTGAAGTCCTAGCCATGACTGCAGCGAGCATGGGCTGAGGCTGGGGCAGGATTTATACTAAAGGCCTTTCCCACTTCTCCTCATGCATAGCATGTCTTATGGGTCCCACTGATCCCATGCAAACTTGTGTCCTAGAGATGCTTTCCATCTATGAGCTCCCCAGCACAGGTCATATTCTGGGATATGAGAACAATCCCTGACAGAAATATGGGAGCCCTCAGGCAGTGCCGTCCCTGAGGACCCTTAAGGTTCTTTCCCCCTTTCTACCTACCGTGGTCACTCCTGATCTTGAGTTACTGCCTTTATGGGTTTGTTTGGCGTCCTGCTAGGGTTCCCAGAAGCTACAAATAACAGCCAGTGACTTCGATGGGGTAGGCTAGTACATGAAAGGGATATCTAGGGGCCATAAATCCTCTTCAATAGCTAGACAAGGCTGGAAGAAGTGCTGAGCGTTTCAGCTATTACTGCAGAAGCCATTTGTCTCGGTAACCTTTACATTCCCTGCAAGTGTTCATAGGCAGGACACATAGGGATGTATCACCACTGCTGATGGAAAACACGAACAGATTTGGTAAGCCTTACTTAGATGTCAGAGTACTTTGAATTTTGAAGCTGAAATAAAAAGATTGAAATGACCCCAAAGTTTCTAATGCAATGGTAAAATAAAGTAGGACTTTACAACCGAAGCCCTGGTGTCAGAACTCCGTTTGATTTTCTCTGATGACTCAACCTATTTCACAAGCTATTTTCATATTCCTTATTTAGCAAACTTACTCATGTCTCAGTAAAAGCCTACGATGTGATAAAGCCAAGAAACCGTAATGTGTGGTACTGGTAACACCTCCCACGTAAAAAAAAATCCCACTTCCATATTTATGTGGCTCTGCAAATTGGTTCCTGCTTTTTCTCCCCAGAGAGTGAGCTGGCAGTGTGTCTACTCCCCAATTAACGTGAAGCTGTGAAAAGAGGAGATGGAGGGTCAAACTCACCATACCTGGGGCCTCACACATTTTTTCCCATGTTACAGGCACATTTGGACCTTTGACTTCCCTGCAAGGCAAGTGTTGTTTTTAGCATACAAATGACAACGCCTGCAGAATACCTTCTTCATTCATGCTTTGTCTCCTAAAAAAAGAAGCTCCCACCAGAAGGCAAGAAGCCAAGAAGAGCTGCCTACCTTGTGCTGCTCAGGGACTGGGGCTGGGCACCTCAGTACCAGCTCCCCATGGAGCAGGTCGGTTTTACCTGGGTTTTACTGGTAAGAATGCAGTTTTTACCTTTTGGAAAGCTCTTTAGGCAGGAAGCAGAAGAAGCTGGAGAAAGCCTATGCTTTGTAACCAGAATAGACTGCAAATCACACCAGCAAATGTATGGACTAAAAAGACACTTAGGGACACTTAAGGACAACACCCACTCATCCAACTCCACCCTAGATTTGTTCATAATCTGATTTGCAATGATGTAAAGATATGTATTTTTTGTGGCAGTTTCTTGAATGCTTGTTTCTCTTGGAGACAGAAAGGAAAGGCAGCATGTGCAGAGCAGAGTCAGAGGCTGAGCAACTGCACTCATGCTTGCAACATGACTGCTCCTTGCAAGCCTAAAAGCAAGGGACCAAGAGCTGCATGGCACAAGCCCCGTTCAGTCCCACCCCAGGATCTGAACCAGGTCCTGAGTGGCACCAAGCTGTCCAGGACACAAGGGTGCACCACCAGGAGTGTGAATGGAGAGATGTCACACCCCACTACAGCCCTGAACTAGCACTTCCATGGGCAACAGAACTTGCAAAACCCCGCTTTCTCTGACACTTCCTCTCATCTTCTTTGGATTCTTGTATTGTAATGGATAAGCTCTAATCAAAGCTTTGTCTCAGAGTACACCATTCCTGCCATCTTTCCCTCATTTGCCTGTTCTGAAGTCTGAAAGCATCCTGATAACAGCCTCCCCTTGCTGTTATAGCTACAAGGATCTCTACTTTCCATCAGAATTTTGTTTTTGAGGTCCCTATTCCTCTGTGAAGCTTAGCTGGCAGATGGACACAGGCACATTGAACCAGCTAATTCAGCTCCCACCCCTATCAGCCTCTACCCTACAGCTCTGATATTCCCCACACACCTGCCTGATCTGAGCTTCCATCCTTAGCAATGAGCCACTCAAACCCAAGCTCATTGGGGCTATAAAAGCCTCCTAAATCTTCCATCCTACCAAATCTGGTGAATTTCCTCAGGGCACAAACCACAAAACACTGTTGGAACTGTTCCCTTCCCTAGGGATGGAGGTACCTATTGTGTGCTGCTGTCTGTAAGCAGAGAACCAGGGGCTCTGCCCTGCACATGTGAGTTCAAACACATTGCCTTTTCCCAGGTAGGTGCCATCCCAATTTGACACACTCACCTTCATATGTTAGTGCTCAGCTCCTCAGCTCCTCCTTTCCCCTGGGAGCAGCACGGCCAGGAAGGGAGGAGGGCACACACTCTCAGCCCAGAGCCCTGCAGTCAGATGGCTGTGATGTCCCCTCAGAGAGGTGGGGTCTGCCAAGCTGGCCAAGGGACTGGGCCGGGGGCAGAGGTCTCACACTGGCACTGAAGTAGCAGAGCAGGCACCAGCACGGGAACACAACCCTCTGGGAGGCAGCATTTGCATCCCACTCTGACTTGGATGCTGGGACTTCCTTCTGCTGGAAGGAGAGGTGGATTGAGACCAGACAAGAAGAGGGGACCCCTGCCCTGGGCAGGAGCATAAACCTCAGTCTCCTGTGTCCAGGCATGACAACAAACCCTCTTCAGGCTCCCACAGGACTGTGGCTTTCCATCCTTGCTGAATCCCAGCATCTCCCCGTGCTAACACCATCCACTAACACACTGTGCTTAAAGCCCAGGGCAAGAGCTCCCTTCCCTCTCTGCTAAATACCTGGCTCCTCCACCTGACCTGTGATCTTTTCCAGCTGCCTTGGTCAAATCTGTCAAGGTCAGCAGTCCCTCTGTTAACCCCTTCAGCCCACTGCCTTGTGCTCTGTAGGTTCCCATGTTCCATCATTGGCTCTGCAGAGGGTTTCAGCTTTCCCATCCTTAAGAAACAAAGCTGGTTGTCCACCCAGAAGGGTTTAGTGCAGTTTTAATGAATACTGTGGGCTGCTCTCTTTCTGTCCAGGTTGTGGGTCTCAGTATCCAGGACACAGCCACTCTCACTAAGCCCAACAGCCTTTCTGCTTGGGTGCTTGTGTGGGCTGAGGGGCAGAAAGCATTTTCCACATTTTCCAGAGTTCCCCAAGGGGACCAGTCAGGTCTTTCAGAAAATTAATTGATCTGCTCTTACTAGATCATCTGCCTTCCCTCCCTGGCTGCTGGTTCCCATGTTCAGGTTTCCCAGAGCCCAGGCAGAGCTGCTGACACATCCCTCTGACACCGGGGAGGAAATCCAAGGCACATCCCGAATAAGACCTTCTCATCTGTCAGATTTGCTTCCCTGGGGGTAAGAAGTTACAAAGGGATGCATATGTGCACACATGCTGTGTAACCCAGATATTTACCATACATTTTTCAACTCGATAGTTTGGAATTGCAGATTATAAATGTGCTGCGGTGACGAACCAGAAAAAGCCTAGAAACTTCAAGATGAAAAAGGGTATAAAATGCATCAGACATGCTGGTACTTCTAATTTAATTTTTTTTTTCATTTAAAAAAGTGAAAAGATGAGTGTTACCCGCATGCCCTGGTTCCTGGCACCCAGAGGTGCTGCGTGTCACCCACAAGCATCACTCCAAGGACCAAGGCATGTAACATCCCTTGTCATGGGCTGGAAGGAAGTGGGGGCCATGCCTAGTTCAGATTTTCATCTTCAGCAAGATGTTAAATCTTATATTAAACATGCATGAATCAAAACAGAAGTGCCTGCCTGGCTGCTGGGAAGTGACGCCACCGTGACTCATGTCATTCTGCTTGAAACAATCCTCCCCCTCACCTTCTCCCCTCTGTAGTGATGCACCTTGGTGGCTTTTCAGCACAGAGCACGGTGATACTTTCCCATCTCTTCTACCTTCTTACACCACTTTTCTACCATGGTGTTTTTCTCAGATGAGCTCTCCTGCCACTGAGATCTCCCAAAGTACTTTCACAGCTCACTCCAAGTACAACAAACAGCTTTATTTTCCTGGCATTTTTTTCCTTTATTATTTTTACACTCCATAAAAACCATTGCAGGTTTTCTTTCACATTCACGAGATCTCCTGGAAATTATTGCCATTTCCCATACATATTACATATTAAAAAATAATAAAAAGGTCAACGGACAGAGACACTCATTCTGAACTCCCTGTGGACACAGAAGCCAATGTGAGCAAGACAGAAACCATTTTTTTCTGGACAAAGGCTGACTAGAGGTGACCACACACTCTAAGCAAGTCACATAACACTGAAAAAGACCACTTGACCACACACGATACACAATGGGAACACTTGGGAAGGGATGGAGGAAAAGTTGTCTTGGAGCTGAAAGCTTGTCAGGTTTTTTTGGTGTGAAGTCCAGCAGTTACAGTGTTTTACAGCGTTATCTGATGGGAAGTGGATGTGATGAGGATTGTGCAGACATTCAAGTATTCTAGGGCTGTTCTTAAATAACAGATGGGAGGATAATAGCTCAGCAGGGTAGCTGATAGATGTTAAGTCCCTGCTTTACTTAAAAGCACATCCAGTACAAAGGCAAATACAGAAGTACAGGAAATGCCACACCTGAATGGATCCACTGGTTGGGGTTGGTATCCAGTTACACTGTGGACAATACCTGACACTTCAGAGGCTGGAGCAGGAGAGGGGATTTTCACCTGGTTGTGCAACAGTGTCCTGGGAAAGGCACTCCCTCTCCCCACTCCAGCCCTTTGCTCCCTGAAACATGACACAGGAGAGGGGAGGAGGAAAGCCAGAGAAAGATTTGAACAAATATTCACTCCCACCACCTCTGTGGCTGCAAAGGTAGTGCTTCTCGTTTTGCTCTCTTCCCTGCTGTTGCTGTTTATTGCTTGAAACTTTAAATAAGGGTCTTTTCAAAAATGAGATGGGAAGGAGATGGGAACTGAGAACACACTAAATGGATTTCTCATTGTTCCCCAGGAATCTGGAAATACAGTAGTGGGTGCACGTTGTGTGGTTAAAACCCTAAAAAAAGCACTTTGTATTTTTTTTTAAAAAAGGACAATAAAAGTTCGGAAAACCTGCCATGCTTAGACCACTTGCATCTTACTGTCACAGCATATGGGGAGTATGACCCATGACAACCACTCCATCTCAGAGTAAGTGGATGAAGTTTCTCTATTGCACATTCATGAAATGTTCTTGTTGGGGATCACAGTTTGGATCAGGACCGCACCAGCTCCGGGCCCGCCACGGTGTTCAGCAGGACGAAGATGCTGTCATTGGGCTGAGCTTCAGCTGGTGGACAGGAGAGTGGATGGGCACAGAACTCAACACTGAGGTAGGAAAGGCAAAGCACGAGCCCTCAAAGTTCTTGCCTAAAGTCAGTTCCTCCGCAAAGAAAGACGCAGCTTCTCTTTTGCACGAGGCCACGGGGGGGCTGGGGGTGGAAGACAAGATCTCTGCCTCGTACTGCAGCAACTGGCCCATGAAGCCGAAGTTCGGTGAGATGAGGCTGCGGCGCTGCTTGATGTAATCGAAGGCTTCGTCCAGGCGCAGCCTCCTCGTCTTCATGAGATAGGCCATGCAGATGGTGGGCGAGCGCGAGATCCCCGCCTCGCAGTGCACCAGCACCTTGCCGCCGCCTCGCCTGACGTGATCTGGGGAAAAGCCACGGCAGACATCAGCTGTCGTTGGGGATGGAGAGGACACCGTGACACCCGGTGCTGGAGCAGCACACAGCCAGTCTACCAGCAAGGAGAGGCTTGCTCTTCTGCTGGGTACCAAGGGTGACATGGAGAGCAAAAGACAACGAGGACAAAACCCAGCCTGTGATGGACCTGAGCTGAAGGTGACACTTGTTTTCAGACTCTGTGGATCCTGATTTGGCTCTTTTTGCGTTTTTCAGGTAAGTCCATCCCTGTCTCCTTCCCTGTGCCTACTTCTCTTTTGGAACAACTGACATTGCAGAACATTGTGATACAGGCAATGCTTGTGTTTGCTGTACCTGCATTTCTCTGCCTGCAGCTTAAAATGTTGTCTCAAGCTCAGCCTGGCCAGCCCTCCCACTACCTGGTTACTCAAAAACTGCAGGGGCTCTCATCATGTTTGCTAGAAAAACAGGGTTTTTCTTTAAAATCTTAACTCCCTGCTTGGCCAGTTGGCAGCAAACAGCAGTACCAGGAGGTGAGCCCTTGGTGGGTACCCTTGGGTGGAGAGGCTGAGCTCAGTCCCTGGGGCCTCACCACAAAGCACACAAGCACTGGTAGGCAGTTGCTAATTAC
This sequence comes from Daphoenositta chrysoptera, assembly GCA_013397915.1. Lineage (NCBI taxonomy): Eukaryota > Metazoa > Chordata > Aves > Passeriformes > Daphoenositta > Daphoenositta chrysoptera. Next base: position 272,390 of record VZRO01005691.1, read on the forward strand.
AGCCTGGTTAAAGGATGCTTGGACTTAAGTCAGGATATAAAAGGCTTATGCAAAGCACCCATTTTACACAACAGGAGCCACTGTGGTTACTCACACAACACAATGATTGTTATTAGATTAAAGAGAATGTGCTTAAAATAAGCCCTTTCCACACAAAAACACTGTTCAAAAAATAGACCTTTCTCTGCTCTATTGCCTTAAGCAACACGTTCAAGCACCAATTTATGGATAACTGTGAGTGTAGTGCTCAGAGAAACACACAGAGCTGAGGAAGTTATCATTTGCCTGCCTTCAATTGTCTGCCAGGGGACTGGTGCCACCACGACCAGTTATATTTAGCTACTGCACAAAATAAGGAAGACACGGATTTGAGTCATCCCCAGCATCTACACCACATGCCCAATTTTAAAAGAAAGTGAAAATTAAAGTAATCCTCAAAATCTGGGATATTTCCAAATGACTCGACATCTATCAGAAGGGGTTGAGGATAGGAGAGAAAGGTGCTATAAATTACTATTTCCCTGAAAGGTGTGAGATGTCCCTTATGGGAAGGGGAAGGACTTAGAGACCACCCTCAAGGCAGGTTTTTGTAATTCTGCCTGTACTGTTGAAGGACTCAAACTCAGCTGAGCAATGAGTCCAGTGAGTCTGTAACTGTTTTATTCTCTTTCTCTCTTGTTAATTCCTGGAGAGCAACAGCACTGATTTCGACACGATCTCCACCCCACCAAAGCATCTTGTGCTTCTCAGGGAGGATCCTCTCTCTTGTGCTCCCTGGCACAGCTCGTGTTCTCTCACCCACTCAGCCGAACGCAGGAAGATTTGAAAGGGAACAGCACAAAGTTTTCTAAAGGCCTCCTCAATTTTTTGCATTCGGGTATTTGATTAAAGGGTGAGATACCAGTATGATCAAAAGGAGGAATGGAAAGAGCTCTGTGATAAGGGGGGACAATGGATTTCTAAGACCCCACCTTTGGGATATCTCAGCACAGTAAGGCAATAAGCTGACTCTGCTTCATCTGGTTGTTACTCAGTCTGGCATGTAAATTCCAAGGAACTAGGGTTTTTTCCTTCACAAAATTCAGTAGACTTCAATGTGTATTTTATTTTAAAATTATTTAAATGAATTTTTAATTGATTTTACATTTTAAATGAGTTTAAAATACATGAAGAAAATGTGTTCATTTGTACCTACCAATGAAGTCTATGGCTTCCTGGAAGTGAGAGCTGATGTCTGCTGTGTGACTGTCCTCCACTGGGATCCACTTGTAGCAATACTGGTCTTTGAAGGACTCTGAGCTTTTCCTGGAGACATTTAGCAGGGCTGTGATGTGCAGGTTGGCGAGAAACTCGCACTTGGAAGCATGATAGGCACTACCAAGGTAGAGAAAAGGCAGGATTTCGACTGGACCACCCTGGAAGAGAAGGAGCAGAAACATGTCATTCTTTCTTCAAAAGTTCTGAGACCCAAGAGCGACCAAGGGAGGTTGTCTGGGTGCCTGCTCCCTCCCTCTCTGGCTTTTTTGGACCCCAGTGCTGCTGGCCAATGAATCAGTCCTGTGGCAAAGCCTACGCAGGAAAAATGTTTTAATTTTCTTGTCCACATCTGCAAGGTACAAAGTCAGACCCAACCCACTCATGTGCAGGATGTTTGTGGCTTTCTTTAAAGTGCTGCTCTTTGCAGTGCACCCAAAGTGCTTTCATATGTGGTGCCCGTTCCCACTGAGGCTTTACCGAAATAGGGGCAAGGCAGGGAGCCACGTCCAGCAGGGAGGAAGATGAGGACACAGGAAGGGGCTGCTTTAGCTCAGCCAGGGCTTAGCCCCTCTGGTCACATCTCCAGAAGTGAAACAAAGCAAAAAAAGTGGATCTAGGCTCCCCATCCCCCTTCACCCTACACCCCTCTGGAGCACAGCACCTGCTGCGTCACCCACCCCAAGACGTCATCTCAGTTCCTCCTTCCTCGGCACAAGCAAAGGCTGGATGACGAGATGGTGAAAGAAAAGCCACCGTCTGACACGGCTTTCTGAGCTGGCAGGTAACTTTCCATGATGCACAGGAGCTGCTGCCACCCTCCAGCTGCAAGAAGCTGCCTTTCCGCTCCCCCTGAACTGCCCACATGGTGGGTTCCCATGCATCAGGGACAGCTGGCAGCCAGCCAAGGTGGCAGGAGGACACCTGGTGTGGGAGGTACTCCCAGGAGAGCAGAGAGGCATCACCAGGGGACTCCCCCGAGCAGCAGGAAACTCCCCTGAGCAGCAGGAAACGCAGGCCCTGGCGGAAGCGTCCTGACCGCAGGGTGACATCTCGGAGCACACACAACCCCCGGGCTGGGTGGGCTCATGACAACTTCCCCTGTGGAAACCCCACTTCCCCTGCCCAATGGTGGCTCTCGAGCCATTGCCCTTTCTCAGAGGCACTGGCTCCCTTGTCAGCCTCAAATTCCTCCTGGGAGGTCAGAGGAGGCATGGGCAAACTGTGCTCATTTTCTGCTGGAAAAATGACACTCTTGGCAGCCTCTCCCCTGCCCATTTTCAGTCTCCCGTGGAGGTGTGAGCTGCTGATGGCTCATGCTGCCTCACTGTGTGATAAGAGAGTTCATAAATACAGTTTTGGGGCTAGATATGGTGTTTTGCCTCCTTCTGTTGCCTAATTTTGAAGCCAGGCAGAGATGATTCTGACCAGCAGCACACAAGGACAAATTATTCAGCACACAGGCTCTCAGCCTGGACTGTGACAATTTATTGACAACCCACAGCAGCACCAGGGCCATTGACACCCTGCCAGCCTCCAACAGAGCCTGGTGGCAGCAGGGAGAAGTCCCAAGGGGAGGGTCACTCACCACAGCCATGACACAAACCTGGTCGTAAGCGGGTTTGTGGTTGGCACTCTGCTTCTCACAGTGGCTGGCAAGGTTTCTCTCTGCCTCCGTCCTCTCTGGGGAAATGAGTTTTCCATCCACGCAGCACTCAGGATATTGGGAGTTAAAGGTTTCATATCCCCCTAGGGAAACAACAACAAAAAAGAAGATATGAATATTTGCCCTCCCAAGGACTGGTTTAATTCAAGTGAACAGCGGGCGAAGCTCCAGCGCTTGCAATGCAGTGGGATAGCAGCGCACAGCGACGGGCTCCAGGGGAGGGTTAGTGAAGGATAGTGCTCCTGTGGGAAAATGGGTTTGCTTAAAAGGCTTTGGGCACCCGAGGAAAAACCCCTGATACCACTGACAATTATTAACTTGCCAAAAGCCAGTGAATCCAGACTAAAGCTGTTAGCGAATGTAATTCTGTTGAGTCTAGCAACCATTAACTCCTGCACGGTGGGGACTAAACTCCCTCCCTCCAGGTTTTATACATGAGCACTAATTCCAGCATTTGAGGCAGAGATTTCTGTACTCAGGAGTCTTTTCTAAACCCGTCATTAATGTATACACTGTGACAACACACAAAATATTTTATTTGCATTTTTAAATGGACATAAACACAAGAGGGGGATGCTTGCATCTGTCCCATTAATCACCACAATGCACAAGACAGCGAAGTAATGAAGATGGTCCCACTGAAACCAATCTATTAGATAACAGCTATAAAACTTAATGAAATCCTGTGACAGCATTTGACAACTGAATAGCCCCACACGAGCTATTCTGCACGGTTAAGTACTGCGTTCGTTTCATTCAGTGCACTGCTAATAAAAAGGAATTAATCCTATTATTACATTGTTACTCAAAGTTTGTCGTCAGCTAAATTGTTGCCTGTTTCCAGGCTGGGAATATTCTGCATGGAAGCACATAATCTCCAAAGTGAACCTGGACAAGTCAGGTAGCTGAAGCAGCCTGGAAACGTCAGTGGTGTGCCACATGTCTGCCACCTGTGCTTTTTCCGAGCAGAAATGAATGGCTCATGAACAGCTACATTCAATAATCCTTCAGAGTGCGGCCCTCAAGTAAACAAGGCTTGGAAAGCAAAGCCTCCCGTTGTGATTCATTCACCTGCAACTGTTTCACCCTGATAAGCCGTGTCGGTGTGGGTGCCCTGGTGCAAGGAAGGATTTTGAAACAAGGGAAGTGCTGAAGACCAAAGCAGCCGCAAGGACCCCCACCAGCCTCGCTGCCTGGTACAGCCACCTCTGACATTTCAGCCCCACAACGCCGGTGTCTCATCTGTTTGCAATGTTTGAGCAGATGTGTGCTCAGATTCATGACGTGCTAGTCGCCTACTCATTCCTGCCGTGAGGTCCTCGTGTTGCAAGTGGCCCGCATGATCCAAAGCCCACTGAACGCGATGAAAGTCTGTTTTCCATGACAGAGGGCAGGAGAGTGACTTTGCGGTCAGCGGGCACTCAGCACCTGCACCTTTCCTCCTACCCCCAGCCACATTCTGCCAGCTCGTTCCAGAGCTCACAGCATGAGGCAGTGGTCAAAGCACGACCGTGGAGACCATGGTGGTGGTGGGAGGTGTTTGATAAAATGATATCCACAACAACTGGGTTGAAAAAATGGTATCCCTAACAACTCAGTGTGAGAAAACAACAAACACAAGCTCTACAGAGTTCCCTGATCTCCAACTGCCCTTCATGGGGTGAACTTCTAAATCTTCTTGTTTTGCATAGCTGACCTTATCTTCCCCCAACACCGCAGCCACTGCCATCGCATAGGAAAAATATGTCCAGTTTATAGAAATAGCCATTATCTCAATTTATGCCCCATGTTGTTGTTTTTACTCTTGAATGAACACAGAAATCTGCCCGAGCCAAATCTGCGTGTGTGTTCGAACAGACACGCATGTCTCGTGCCTCTCGGGGCAGCTAACACATGCAGCTGGTGAATGGTTAATTACAAGCCTTGGGGATCAGGATATTTGCAGGCCATTCTTACAGTGAGTCATCTGCTCATCCCGTCCTCCAGCAATCTCCTCTCTTCCCCCTCCCCACTCAACCTACCTTCCCTGAGGTCATTTCTGCAAACACTCGGTTGCTCATCACAGAGAGCTGAGCTGCACTTCCGTTTTAATCAATAAGTAATAGAATCGTTATCAGCACGAAGGGAGGATCCGTTATTTTATCTTTCTTTTTCCCTGACACACAACCACTCACCGTGCTGGCGCTGAGCTCACCCAGAGTGAAACTGCACCTACACAGACAAAAGATGTGACCATGCAAGCCAGGAAGCAAGGGAAGGGAGCTCTGTGCCAGCTGCCCTCCCTGGGACCAGATCCCCAAGATCTTGATGACCTGGTGGGGTGGGGGTGACCTCCTCATGTCTTATTGCAATGAGACCCCCTTAGCACTTAAGTAGCCAACACCTCCTCCTATCTATCCATGCCTAGGAAGAACAGGAATATAAGGGGAAACCTCAAGGAGTTTTTTTTCCTGGTGGTTTTACAGCCTATTATTTGCAAAGTTGGTAGTGGAGGCCTCCAAAGGACCCTTTCTCCTGATCAGAACCCAGTGTTCCAGGGTGATTTATATCCCCACTGTTCCAAGGATCTTCCCCCAGGCCACAACAGCTTCCTGGGGGTCCGTGGCCCCAGTGAATCATCAGTGCTGCCCACTGAGTCATGGGCCTGAACCTGCAACCCGCAGCACTTCCAGCAAAGCAAAAGGAAACTGCAGCAGGAAAAGGAGGAAACTTTCTCATACACTGAGAGGAAATGTCTTTAGCCCCAAATCGACAGGCTTTCAAGATAAGACATTTCACAGCTCACAAGAGGTACAAAGCAGAGCCTACACTAACCCCTCACCCCGGATAAACTGCCCACAGCCACCGCTTCAAAGTGTGGGGCTGGTACATGAGGAGGAACGGATGATCGAGGGGTCTAACAAGCAGTCTGAGAGTCAGCAGAGCTTAATTCGGCCCCTGGTTTGCCACAGACTTCGCACCATGACCTGGAGATATTTCCTCATCTCTAGTTTAGCGTGCTCCCTAAGGATTTGACTGGCACAGTGCCAGTATCTCTGCCCTCCAGCAGCAGAATTTGTGCTTTCGGGGTGACTGTCAGACCCCAGCAAAGGCTGATAGTGGCTGGACAGAGCCAGGGAGGTGGCAAACAGCCCGGGGAGCACCCCCCTACCTCGGTACCGGGCAATACCCAGGCTGAAGATGCCTCTGCCCCAGCGGGTAGTTCGCTACAGGAGGCACAAACTGGGTACATCAGGACAAAAACTAGTGATAAAAGGCTTCTTAAAAGTGAATTAACCCTGGCCCATGAGAACAGGGCTTTATTCAAGGAACATCGCCTGGTTTTCCCCTCCGTGTATGGCCTCATGGTATGGCAAGGGGGGTGTTCAGAACCTCCTGCCGCGGCGTGGTGCCGCTGCGGGAGCAGCCGCGTGTGCGGGGCTTCGCTCCGGGGCAGCTGGGGGCTGACAACACCGAGAGGGCAGAAGGACAAAGGCGCTGCCAGAAGGGGGGGAGGCAGGAGCCGGAGGACAGGGAAAGGGCGGGCTGCTATGCTCGCTATGCTATTTATCGTTTTATTAGCTCGAGTTACACGGAAGGAAAACAAAGAACCGCAATCGAAAGGCTGTAATACACGTGAGGGGAGGAGGTATTTCTGTCCCTCGGCGAGCCTCGGAGTCTCGGCTCTAGGTTTCCCCTGCCAGAGTCGATGTGCCCGATGGAGAGAAACCTCTCCGCCCTCGGTGGAGGGAGGGGAGGGCATCGGTCCCTGAGTTTTGGGTGCCCAACACGGGTCTCCCTGTGTCACCGGGCGGAAAGCGAGTAGCGGTGGCCTCATCTCTCCTCATATCCGCGGGGCTGATTTTGTTTCCCACGCAGCGCCAATGTCTTTCCCCCTTTGACAATCTGCAACTTTTGCTCTTCTTTACTGATATTCTCTGCTTTTCCCTCAGCCTCTTAAACGCGTGGCTGGGGTGAGCGGAAAGGCATTTCGGCTCAGCCCGCAGAGTCTATCCGGGATTTATTTCCAGTAGGTGGAAAAGAAACAAAATCCCCGTGTTACCTCCCTGCCCTCCACCAATAATCAGGTTCACTGCAGGGCGAAGGAGAGGGAACGGGAGCACCTCGGGCCGCCTCCACCCAGGGGAGCTTTGAGGGCCGATCGCGCCGCTCCCCCCCAGCCCCCGTCCCTCGTGTGCCCGCGACCCCTCTCACCTTTCAGGAAGCAGACCCTGGCCCCGGCCTCCGGCAGGCTGGAGAGCAGGGCGTTGAGGACGATCTGGGCTGTGCTGTCCTTCTTCAGCTTCTGCCAGTGGCCCGTGGCCTGGTCCAGCACCACCNGGCCGCCGCGTCGGGCACCACGAAGTGCAGCGGCACGGCCCCGCCGCGGGCCCGCCGCATCACCACCGAGTTGAGGTTGACGTTGAGCGAGCCGCGGAGGCAGGAGGCCGAGTAGGACAGGTAGGGGCGGCAGTCCAGCACCAGGCAGCGGGAGGGCTCCTTCCGCAGCAGCTTCCGCAGCTGGCGGCAGTCGAGGGACGTGACTTTCATGCCGGCCGAGGGTCGCGCCCCGCCGCAGCCGGGGCAGGAGCGGCGAGAGCGGCCGGAGGGTGCCCGGTGCTAGCGCGGAGCCGGCGGGACGGGAGGGACGGAGGCACCGCACCGAGCCCGGGCAGGGAATCCCGGCCCGCGCCGCCGGGTATTTATATGAATGGGAGGCCGGGCCGTGACGACACTGCCCAAATAAGGGGAGTGACGCGCCCGCCTCCCAAACATGGGCATCCCCCGCCCCGCGCGCCGCCCCCTGGCGGGGATCCCCTCCCTCCCCGGCGGCGCTCGGTCAGGCTCGGAGGCAGAGGAAGCTGAAAAACGCTGCAAAAATTCTCCACTCATCGGCTGAGGCTCATCCCGACATCACCCCCGCCCCCTCCCCAGACTGTCAGGAGAGTAGGGAAGCGTGCCGGGGGGGCGGAGAGGAAGGAAGGAAGCGCAGCGCTGGGGCAGGCTTCTCGCACCAGGTTGCGAATGGAGTTTCAGTTCCCTCTATTCCCCCCTCATTGTGTATCCTCACCCCCAGCAAAGCCTGAGCCCAGGCGGGCCTGCCTGCGAGAGCTCTGCTGCTCGCGGGATGGGAGCTGCCCGCTCCTAGATCCTCTCGGAAAGAGCTGGGTCCCCTGCTCAGGCCACGGTTTGTATCAAAGCAGCTTTGGCCCATCGACTGGTCAGCGAAGACAAAAGCAGTCTGGAACAACCCAGAGGATGCAGTTACTTAGCCCAAGGTTTACAGCCTGGCAGCTAAGGAGCAAACAAGGAGTAACAGACTGGGACAAAGCAAGATGTGCCATTTCTGCAAAATTAATGAATGCTCTGAAGCAATGGGGACAAGGACGAGAGGGCCACCTGCAACAAGAAAATTGCTGGTATGGCTGTTTGAGGGGAGGGTCTAATGTGCCTTTCCTTGTGGCTGCAAGATTGTGTCTCAAGGACTTGCAAGACTTACACCACAGACCGCTGACTGTGCCTGTGTCCAGAAGTCATGACACTAAGAAGCACAGGAATTAGGAAATTTGGCACTTGCCCTTTCCTTGTAGATAGTTGTGTAAAGAGACCAAAAAGAGGAGTGGAAATTCCTAGAAGAAGTTAAGCAAAAGGATGAGCTTCAGTCAAGCTCATTACAGCCTGGGCAGATGACAGTGGAGCTATCTAAGAGCAGGGTGTCATTTATTCTGATGGTGCCCTGAAAGAATGCTCACCTCAACAGCAGGCAGGAAGTGCCATCCCTGCCTCAAATTGCCTGCAGCTGAAACAGAGGAGCATGAAAGAGACTGTGCAAAGAAAATGTTCAAGCTGATTGAAAGAATAGCAACTACTGGTTTTGAAGCAACTCCTCCTCCTCTTCCTCTTTCAATCCCCCTACAACCCTCCCATCTGGCTCCTTCTAACCGGACCCCCCCTCACTCCCCTCCTCTGAGTCAGCCAGGGTATGAGATGGAACAAAAATAGAAGCAGCTTGTGGGTAGGGGCAGATGTTCACAGCGCATCTTAGCGTGGGTGTTGTCTTCACCTGGCCGCTGCCATCAGGGCAGCCTGGCTCCTTCCCCTTCCCTGCACCCACCCCGGCAGGCGGCTGGGCATGGTCAGAGCCACATGGCTGGGTGAGACCCGCGTGCCAGCACGGCTCCTGTCAGAACTGGGCCACCACAGCTGTGCCACGTTCACATGGACTAGATGGGAAATCTGGCACGGGCAGGGGTGCTGTGACCTAGTCCCACTCACACAGGAAACCTCCACACCACCTGAACGCGACCTGCCTTTCCTGCCTCCCAGCCCCCAGCTTCAGGAACCACTGCTCCCTCTCTGAGAAGCAGCCTGGTTCCCCTGGGACTCAGACCCCAGTAAGAGCTCAGCTGGCAAACTGGTCGCAGTGGGGCACAGGGAGGGGAAGAGGTGCTGCGGGCAGATGCCGGCGTGCTCCTCCTCCCGGGAGGAAGGAGGGGGCCAGCGCAGTCACAGTATCATTTCCTCTCAGGAAACCCAACTGAAATGTGGAGGGGTGAGAAAGAGAGCTTTTTTCCCCTCCACACTCCTGCTTGAAGTGATACCTCTGAAGCCGGGGCAAACTACCCCAGCCCAGAAAATCAGTTCTCTGGGGAGTACCTGAAGTTTGGCCTGTGCTGGTGGCAGGGTGTATATCACCAGACCTGACCTGCAGCTGACCTTCCTCCTTTTACACACCTAATGCTGAGCATCCAAACAACTGCCTTTCAGTAGATTACAGCTCTGCTTTTGTTTCTTAATGGAGTGAGTCATGACCACCTTTTTATTAGGAGAAAATAACAAGGCTAACAACAGCAGTACTAATGTTTCCTCTGCTGCAGGGTGCTGGATGCAGTGTCCCTGACTTCTCTGCCCACCAGCAAAATGTCTCAGTTGTACTTGGAAACAGATGAGCAATCGGGTTTGATGCTGTCAGGGCTGTGGGATGGACATGGATACTCTTTACTGCTGGAGCAGCTCCTTCATTTGTCGGGTGCTCCCAGCCAGAAGAGAGAAAGGGCCTCGATTCCTGTAAATGGAAGCGGTGGAGTAAATTAAACCACTCTCTGCTTTAGGTAGGAAACTCCCCTCCTCCCTGCAGCATTTTACATCATTCCCACTTAGGTTCTGCTGCATCTCTCTGCTCCTCCTCCCGCTTCCCCTGAGAATCTCCCAGGCTCTTTCGGCCTTTGTCTTGGGCTTTTATCGGGGCTTTCAGATCAGCTGGTCCTTTCCTTTTCTTCCAGGCTATATTTCCCCTAACCTAGCTCATTCTTCCCTTCTCCCCTCCCCACCTCCTCCGGGCTCTTTGTTTCTGCCTGTTCTCAGTGCTGCAAAGGGAAACTTTCTCTCTGCAGCTGGGGAGGGGCGGCCCCCGTTCTCAGGGGGCGCGGCTGGACCTTCACCCCAGGGAACAGCATCCCGAAGGTATTGCCCAAGGGTAACAAACTGCCTTTTGGAGACAATAAAACTCAAAAGGAGTTTTAAAAGGGGGCTTACATGAATAAATGAACACCGTATTTTGGGACGCAAAAGAGACAGACTCAGCCAAGTTTTAGGGCTTGACTTGCCTCAGCTGAGACACCGGACGCCCCGTTCTGGATGTTACAAATGTGCTTGTAACTCCAGAGTTAAGATCAAACCTCAGGAAGACCAAAGGTAAGAGAAAGCCAGTGAGCTCCTGGAAAGGAGACTGAGGAGAAGGCAGACCAAGGATCATACAGGAGATAGGTCAGGGAGGTGTTATAGAGAGTAACCTAAATGCCACGGAGTCCTAGTCTGGGGCTGGAGCTTCATCATACCCCTGCTGGGGCACAATCCTGAACCCACATCCTCCTGTTAGTTGTGAAATGCAAGAAATTCCTCAGATGAACAAAGCATAGCACAAGGCAGCAGAGAAGATGGGTTGGCATTTCTTTAACGTTATTAAGTTTTCCATATCATCAGTTTCTAATTTTGGAGTGGCTGATGTCAAAACACTTACAGGACAAGCAGTGAGATAAGTTTGTGCCGGTAAATGGTAAATGGAGAGCTGCAAGACACTTAAATTTATACCCAGAGCTGAGGTCAGCTGAGCAGTGGCAATAGGAGATTGTCAAGCTGAGACCTCATTGGAGTCATGACTTGGTCACTCATGAGATAAAGTCTAGGATCTAAGATCAGATCATGATCATTTGTCTCGTTACGAATTTCTCTCAGTCTCAACAGAACACCTGTTGCCAAAAGCTGATTCTACAGGGTGAAAAGCACTATCAGACACAGACAGGAGTTGCCTGCACTCAGCATTTCTGAAAATCAGGCTGAAAGGGAATCTCAGTCTTAGTCTGATTTTTACCTGACTCATGCCTACGTGACTGTGACTGCACTGACTGCTGTAAGCTGCTGTCAACAGCTACAGTCAGGAATGAAAGAGGAATGAACCAAACCTCCTGCCACTTTTTAGAAGCCTCTGTTCTTTCTGTTCCACTGGCTGGTGGCTTAACCCTGCATACAGATGGAAGATAATTTTTAAAACAGGGAATTCATCTATCTGCACAATCAAGTTTCAATTTCTCCGCTTGCCTGATCTGGCCCAGAGCATCGTGAGCCATATTGATGGAGCATTTGCCAGACCCAGTTATGAATGTAAAGAATCCATCTTCCCATTTTCAACCACGTACTATCCCTGGGGTAGCTGCAGTAATCGCTTACATGGGAAAATGATTTGTATAGTTAGCTGCCTTTAATGTGAGACAAAGGCCTTTTGTTCTTTTATCAACTTGCCAGTTCTCATTTTTCTTTTCTCTTCCTGCCACTGCTTCCCTGCATGCATTTCTTGCCTTCTCATCCTGTCTGTTCCCTTTTCCTGGATGTATTTCCCAGGAACCTGCTCATATTCTGCATTGGCAGATCTCCCTGCACTAATACAGCCATCACCAGCCTAGCTGGGCTTTCACTCACGTCTTCCAGCTATTCCTGCCTTTCTGTACCCAACTAATCTGTCATACTGCAAGTCCCTATGTGTGGTTACTGCTTCTTTAGACTGTTGTGAGACACCAAGTGACAGAAAATATTCCTACATATGCTGTTTAATTGGCTATTAGGACAAGCATATCTTGAAGAAATGCTGTACACTTCAGTCCAGATCTTTTGGAAGCAAATCTTATCGTTGCTGAAACTGATTCCCTCTGCCTTGGTCTTTCTGACTGACTCATTTCTTAAGCACCAGGTTGTTGCCTAGAGGCTATAATCACAGAAGTATAATCCACTGCACAGTGTGTGTTACTATGCCCACTCCACCGAGAATGAGTACAGCTCCTGGGTACAGAAATGACTTTTTAAGCCCAAAATGGAACAGCTCATGCTTTTAGCTGAGAATGTTTTGGAGCCATTTCAGTAGGCTGCACAGATATAAGCAAACAAACACATTCAGTAAAACCCCATATGCCTCTGTTATCTATAGCACTGCCAGTAACAAGAAAAATTCCCACCCCACAGCCCCTGTTTGTCTTCAGGGGTCCCCAGGCACGACACAGTCAGGGCAGGGCAACCAGTGGGTCACGGTGCAGACTACAAACCACCTCACTTACTTCAGCACAAGCATGGCATTGCACATCCCGTGCCCAAAAAGCTCTTTATCCCACCTTCACAAACAGAAAACAAGCAGAAAGTAGACCTTGGCTTTGGTCTGCCCTCTAGATATCACCTTAGATGGTGTTTCTGGGTGTGCAGAAGGCAGCTGTGGGGAAAGGGGAAGCAGCTGGAGCCGGTGGGCTGGGGGAGGCTGCGGCCACCTGGAGCTGTGGAGGGGAAGCAGATGGAGCAGAGCTCCCCTTTCCCAGCGGTAACACGGGTAATGGGCTTACAGGGAAGGCAGGAGAGCTGCTGGAGGAGCAGGGAAGCTGCAGGGCAGCAGAGAGGGCCGGCGCTGGGGTGGCCCCTGAGGCTGCAGGCTGCAGTTCTCCATGGCTGAGGGCTCCAGAGCAGGCTCAACAAATCCCTGTCCACAAAGACTTGCACACAGTCGGTCCTGCCTTGGGCTACGGGTGGGCTGGATGACCTTTCAAGGAGTCTTCCTACAAATCCTTGTTTTACAGGATTATGTGGGTCACGTTCAGGCACACATGCCTGTGACTTGGTAACTGTCCTAAAATTAAATGGCAAAATAACCTGAATTAATAACTTAATAAATTTATTTCTTTTTACTGAGTTTCTCTGCTCAAGTTGCTTTGCAGTTACTTCAAGTATTGTCTCTCTCCCTTGACAGTGAAACATCTAGAGAACAAAAAAATAAATAATTTGAATGAAATATTTTTACCCAAAATAAACCCAGTGGAATAAACTTGTAAAAGAGAGGAAATAATTTACGATTTTATGTTCCTTTCTCCTAGGTTCCTACTTACTTAACCCCATTTAAACTTTGTATCAGCTTATTACATCCGGTGAAAGTACACTACAGCTTATTAAAATTTAAAGCTGTTACTCCAAGGGAAAACACTGAAAGCTCTTTCATGGATTAGCCAAGCCGGCAGGATGTGGCTTCGACTTTGTATCCTTTTGATGGCATAGCCCACTTGAGCATCTTTATAAAATAAACCTCCCCCATCACTTTGGGCTCATTATAGTTTTCTTTGCACCAAAGTGTTTTGTGCAGTAGGACTACATTCCACCCCTGTATTTCACAGGCAGAGTAAGAGGGTATCATACACTAACCCCTGAAATATGAGCTGTATTTAAGATAAGGTAAAATGGAAGTAAATACCAACAACAATGCCATTCATTTAAAAACAGGAGAGTTAAAAATAACGGATGATACCTGCCATGCTTTTGCTCCCCTCTGTCCTGTAGGAAGAACATGATCTGAGACCAGCAGGATATGAGTAATAATTTGTACTGGTATTATCAAACACACAGTTGTACCACTGCAGCACCTTGGTTTCTTTTATGTCAACTTTGTATTGGAAACCCTTGCCTATACAATGCTGCTGCACATAATACAGCCTTCACCACAGTTTCCTACTGACAGAAAAGAGCCTGTGGGGTGACACAGCTGATTTCCTCTGCAGCTATGGCAAACGGCCTCTTGCACAGGAACTCTTGTGCCAGAAACTGCCTTGCCCATCGGTGTGCAAACTGCACCCCAGCAAGCAGGGCTGGGGTCCTCAGTGCTCCGGTCCCTCAGCTTCAAGCCCATTTAATCCCACTTCCTATTGCTTCCTCCCTGAAGGCTTGGGAGTCTGGAAGAGGCCAGTGTATCAAATTTAAAAGGGGGATTTCCAGGTTTATTAAGAGTCTCTTGTTTATTAAAGAGAAAAAAACCTTCAAAGCCAAGCGCTTCCCAAGTTTCTTCTGGGAAATGACCCTTCTGACAGAGACTGCTCAGAGTGAAGGATCTCTTGGGCTACCTCATAGCCTACAGCTAGCAGAGGGTCCCATCCTACAATCCTGATAAAGAAAGTAACATCCAGTCCTTCAGAGCATGAGAAAAATGCTCCTTCTATAAACTGATGCTTGCTCCATCCCTTCTGCACCCAGCAGGTTCAGCTTTGTTTTCCTTTGCCAAGATCTCAGCAGAAAGGTCCCAGCAGAGCCAGAAGAGGGGTTCCATGCTGGTGGGGCTGGACCACCCATCACCATCCCTTCCTCCAACTCCGGGGTGTGGAGTGCAACCTCTGGCTGAAGATCAGCACAAAGCCATCACATTGTGTACCACTGCAGCTGTTTGCTGCCTGACTGTGTGCTGGAGGTCCCACAAAACCTGGCTTTGGGGCTGCAAGCTTTGGCAGTTGTTATTATTCATGAACTGTGAGCAGGGACTTCAGTCATTCAGCATCATGCTGCTCTCTGCCCACATGCAGGAAAATCTGGAAACCCAGGGGAAGAAAATGTGCCTCAGTGCAAACTCACCATCCCATCAGAGCACAACGGAGAGGGCATTCAGGCTGCTCTGGAAGCATCTGTGTAGGCAGAAGTTGACTCACTGGGAAAAAAAGGTGGGAAGAGAATGGAGCTGAGCTGGGAAACAATTTGTCACTTGCCAGAACATTTGCCCAGCAATGCAATGATACTTGAAGTCCAGTTTAGGAGTGGGTGGCAAAGTGAGCCTCCATGGCAGTTGCTCATCCCTCTTCCCACCAACCTCCTCCTCCAGGAGCGTGGCACAGACATCAAGGTTTCCTTTCCTGCACCCCTGGGATCTCTCAGGACCCCCTTAAGAGACAGAGCTCTGGGAAGCAGTGCTGTATCAGGGGTGTGGATTGAGGGGCAGTTTCCCAGTTGGGAAGGCTGGTCACTGGGACACGCCACCACCCAGACCTCAGCAGTGCTGCTTTGGGAATAGGGACATCTGACACATCTTCCACTGGCTGAATCACTGAGTTTCAGTTGTTTACAACACATCTTTTATCTACCAGGAAGGAGAAAAATATATATTTGGACTGATTTGGAAAGATCTTGGGCACCTGAACTCAAGGGGCTTAAAGATACACAAACCCAAGTTTCCCTTTAGAAACCATTCCACCAAGGGAGGTCAGTCCTAGAGAAACTGTTCACTGCAGACACGACGTTCCTGGCGTACCACTCGAGCCTACAGACAACAGGCTGCTCAAGCTGCCACTCCTTTTTTTATCCTAACAACCCCAGGAAGTGCCTACCCGTAAGGAACAACTAAAGCTTTTCCAGGAATAAAACACATTTGTGATATTGCAAGTCTGCTCCTGGGGCCGTGCCTGGCACTGCGTTGAGCTACGAATTTATGGTGACAGGGACTCTCTTTTCCACACCTATTCCACATGGATCAGAGCAGCACCCTCTGTGCATTCTAGCTAGCCAGAAATACCACCAGCCCATATAGACGTCCCACCAAGAAGCACACACGTGGGGTGACGCCTCTGAGCACAAACCTCCAGAAGCAAAGAGGGAAAGCAGAGAGAGATGTGCAAACAATGGAGCTTCTTAGGGCTTACCTCTGCCTCCCTTACCTCCCTTCTGGTGGTGTGACAGCAAAGGGTCCACAGAAGGGCAGTAACAGGATGAGACAGGCCTGGAGAATCTCAGTTCAGCACGGTTTTCCCATATGGTGACTCTACTTTGTCACGAGGTTAGCGAGGAAAGACTGCCTGTGTATTTTCTTCTGATGTGAGATTTTCCCCTATTAAAGAGGGGAAAATCACCCTCACTGCAGCAGGGAGGGGAGAGAAGAGCTATTTGCATATTTTGGCAATACCCCAATGTCATTCCTAAAGGCAGGTTCAGCATCTGCTCCCCTCTCCCACAGTGGGCCCAAGCCCTCTCCTCGGCGTGTCCTGGAGCAGCACAGAGCTCCTTGCAGGGGCCATGAGCAGAGGTCTGATGACTCCTCCCTGCTGAGTGCAGACCTACTGTAGGTTTGGGACAAGACTGTGGAATTTCTGTCTGATTGACACACATTATGCTGACATTTCCAGAGGCCTCAACCTGACCAGCTCACACTTTGGCCTTTCTTTGCCCTTTCCGTGCTGCAGCTTTAAGCCCAGAGAGATGAATTTGTGTGTCTGCTTCGTGCTGGCCGTTCACCTCAGCGTGGTGTAGGTGGTTCTATTTTAAGATAATTCCCAGGTTTAAAAAAAATCAACACACCAGGTGAGAGGTAGATGTGTCTGTTTCTACTGCTCTTGCTGTGGGGACAGAAACCTGCAAGAGGAAGATGGGGCAGATGGATCCTGGGGGCAATCAGTGCCCAGAAGGAGCAGCAGGTAGGCATCCCTCCCTCCATTAACACCCACCTTGGCACCATCTAGATCAGAGGCTGGTGCTGGAAGGTGCTGCACGGCTCAGCCCCCTCCCTACAGGCTTATTCCTCAACAAGAGGGCATTGTCCCTGCCAGCAGGAGCCCGGCCTCATGATGCTGAGCAGGACAAAGGCTCAATTTACCCCGTGAAAGAGCTGGAAACCAGGAAGGGGCCAGAGGCAGCCAAAGCCCACTCTCCCTGTCTGAGACACTTTGGATTTTGGTGCAGTGGGTTGGTCAGCTGCAGGCACAAGTGATCAGGGCTTAGAGCTGCCTGCCTTCAGCAGGAAGTGCTCTGGGACAGTGTGGAAGTGGGAGGTGTTGAGGCCTTATTCAACAAGAGAAGCACTTCAGATGCTTCAGACATGAATATACTCATTTTGTGTTTCACTTGGCATTTAAGTTAAAGTCTCCTGCATTGCATATCCACCCTAGTGCACAAGAGGAAAAGTGGGGCCTGATGTTTGGAAAAGCCACCTGTGATTCTCGAGCTTTTTGCTGCTGGCAGTGCTCTGCCTGTTTCAGAGGTCAGCATACAGAGTGTTGTTCTTTAGCAATGGTTTCTGCCCTCCAAAAATACAGAAACTCCTGCCTCCTGTCATGCACCAAGATAACCAAGACAGGAATTATGGGGAAGATTCAAGCATCCCTCTGAATGCAGACCTGCAGAGAGGAGGAGGAGGAAACCCATGTCCAAAGCCAAACACAGAACCATCTCTTACAGACCAAGCCACACACATCAGTCAGTGACAGAAGAAAGACTCTTTGACTGCCCTCCTGGAGGGTGGAAAGGACCCTTTGTTCTACTGCCTCTGGTTAAAAATAAGAAAAAGGGTTGAAATTAAGAAGACAAGGGAAAAATTGTGGCATTGTCTAAAGTAAGGCAAGAACATGCAACCACAGATGACTTAATTCATCCTGGAGAGGGAGGAGCTCATGGAGCTACACAGGCACCTGGCCTGGAGAGTCTTGAAACTGTTGTGAGAAATGCCTTCCTCCAGGCAGAAATGAAGCAGTTTTGCATCACACGAGAGGATGGCTTGGACAGGTTGATCCTGACGTCATCCGGGGGGCTGTACCTGGACCCAAGCACACAGACATGGAAAAAAGCCTTCCACAACCAAAAAGAAAAAAAAATCCCACCCCAAACCCAACCCCGAAGCACTTAATTGGGGCCAGACTTTAGGACCATTTAGCACCTACCATTTTTCACAGCAGGCAATTTTATTCATTTGTTCAGCTTCAATTCTTTGTCTGCAAATTCAGCATTTAGGCAGAAGATATTTCTCCAGTCCAGTCACAACTGACAGGATCATCACAATACACATTTATTCTTGTGTATTGTAGCTGTCAGCCTAAATTGGATCATTTTGGACACCCCAGGAGAAGGCACAGTGAAGCCTGTCACATTGGCTGCCATGCAGATGTTGTCTGGGGAGGCAGGAGGTGATGTGACATGCTGAGCTCAGTGCAGAAGGACGTGGCCACACAGCCACAAACAAACCCTGTCTGGTAGTGGACACTCATTAAACACTTGGCTGCAAATGATTCCCAGTCCTCCCAGGCACCCACGTCAGCTGGATACGTTAGAGAAAAACCAGAGGAGTTATTGACAGGAGTTTTGACTCTGACATTTGGGATTAGGAGACACTATGAGAGCAGTGCTGTCACATCAAGTATCATCCCATCAATTCTCCAGTGAGCACAGGTCAGTGGGAGATGAAGCCTGTCAACAGGCAACAATTGTGGTGATATTTCCTTGCTGTTGAACGCTAATAGCTCTGGCTTGTAGGACTGCACTGCAAAAACATCCAGATACAGAAATTCTCTCTTTCAGCTCCTTAAGTTTTTTCCTTCTCTTTTTAGATTAGAGTTCTAGAAAGGATATGGCAGTAGAGAGAGATTTTATATCAGATTTTGGTTACATCAGGCTTCTGTCTACAAGATTAATTGCAAGGTTGTTTTAGCTGAAATGCGCATTGCAAAGGATTTATAAAAAAACTGTAATTAAACTAATATTGAAGCATTTTTCTCTTGCTCCCAAACACAAGAATTGGATTGCATCTCTACATAAAGCTGCCAGCCTGCTTATTCTGCAGAACTAAAAAAGATGCTCTTGCTGTGCATTGCTGTGGGCCTGTTTTTTGAAAGGTTCCTCCTAACAATGCAATCCCAGCTTGATTAGCCACAGCGTGCCTATTCCTGAAAAGGGATTTTTCTATTTCAGTTTCTTCTTCCAGCAGGGGATTCCCTCTTAATCAGCTACAAAAAAAGATTGGAGAACAGATTTGGAGGCAGAGAGAAAAGAGAGTGTGGAGGTCAATTCTTTAAAGTCAGAAGGGTTATTTCTCACCAGCTGCTGCAGAATATTTTATCCATCACTTCTCTGAAGAAAATAAATTGCAGTCCTCTAGAAAATTTTGCAGGATTACTAGAATTTGAACTTGAGATGCTCTCAGCCATCTGGCCTACTTCCACTGCTCATGCTGGATGAAACCAGCACAAAATGCAGCAATGGGACGCAAAAGTCAACCAGTCATGTGAGAAATGAGACTCACATTTTTAGCAGCAAGAATTATTAACCACTGGAACAAACTTCCAAAGGAAGTGGAGGAGTTTCCCTATCCCGATGTCTTCAAAACAAAAAATGCTCTTGTCAAGTAGGAGTTACAGGGTTTGGATCAGAAATTGCTGGATCAGTTCATCACACCTTAAAAACCATGAACTGTTTGTGCTGTGCAGAGCCAGGGATCACATGGCTGTCCCGTGCTCAGACACACTGGTTGGAACCTGTGAGCAGCTGACTGCAGAGTAGCTACAAATGAGGTGTTGGTAACAGTTCAGCCTGGCCCCCGAACCACCGCGCAGGGAGGAGGCAGGAGAGCGCATCCTGGGGTGGGTGTGCTCTCCTGGGAAAGCTGCTGCTTTAAATCTGTGTTTAAATCTGACCAGGACATCTTCCTGCCTGCTTACAACACTCGTCCTCAACTAAATCAATATTTTTAAGGCAAACTTGCAAAATGTCATCAAAGTAACTGATACTTGCAACATCAAGAGAAAAAAAATTGTACCTGGGAACATCTGGCTGTGGCACTGAATCCACCCAGAGATCAAAGCACTTACAGAAAGGAAACAGATAAGGAAAAGGACACCATCCTGCAGAGACAGGAGGGATCAGAGCTGCCAAGTGTGATCATGTGTGGGGCTGGAGTCAGGGATCCCACAGCTCCTGATGCTGGGCTCTGCTCCAAGCAGTGCTGCAGGACAGTACCACTAGCAATCTTCTAGGAAGGAGCCGACCTCCCAAGCCCTCACAGTGGGAATGGGGGTCCCTAAAGACATCACAAAGTCAGGATTCCACCTCACTATGGCCACTGTCACCTAAAAGGATGAGGCTCCCATACAGCTGACACAATATACTTGAAACATTCTTCCAGCCTCAACCTGTCTGTATGACAGAGGACTGGTCCTTGGCAGATCCCCATCAGCACAGCTCCCCATGGTCCCCTACCTGCCCCTCTGCAGCCCTGGGGCCCAAACATGAGGAGTGCAGTTCAGATCCTCAGGCAATACAGAAAAATGGGGAGGAAGTTGAATATTTATATCTGTTGTGGCTACAGCTCACTTGAGACCAACAGCTGTCAAAACAGTCTCTGAAGTACAGCTCTGCTTCCACCCAAACCAAGGACTACCTTGTCCTTAGAGGAAAGTCATGCTCTCAACTTCTCTTCGTTTTTCTTGCATCTGGTGTGAAGAGCACTCAAATGTGAGAGCACACGAGTCTCTTGCCTGTCCATGGGCAGAAAGGTCACCAGTGCACAAACTATTAACTGAATCTATATTAATTTCCCATCTCTAAGAATTTGAGTGGGTGCAATGTAAAATCCTTCAGCAAGTTCTCCTCTATCGAGTAGGAGGAATCCCCTACTGCCATACTAGAAGCAAACACAAAACCCAACTGGGTTGTGTTTGCACTTCCAACCAAGCCTCAGCCAGCAGACAAGATAAAAGGAACTTTGCTTTGACTAATGCCTGCCCAAAGGTCTGACTGCCACCACAGAGGACATGCACTTGCACCAAGACACCTCTGCAGCTCTACCCTCCTCCATGGCCAACCTCCACACGGGGGAAGAGATCCCCAAGGGGAGCAGCCTGTGGCTCCTCCAGTGCCCACAGCTGTAAGAACACATATTCCAGTTCAGGCAGGCCATGACTGATACCTCAGTTACCTCTGATTTCACCCAAGCAAATTTAGAAGGGCTTCATAGTTCATCTAGTGCTCAGTGTTACTTACAGAGCTGTGTCAGCCTCCCTGGCCGTGTCTGGTGTTTTTAGCAAACACCAACCCTTCCCGCTTTAATTCAGGGTGCCTGTCAGCAGGGCTGACATGCCCTCCTGGGCAGGGGACATGTTTCACTTTCCCCAAGGCTTCAGCTTGCAGGAATGCTGGAGTTTGAACAGTGTATACAACTCATGCTTCCCATGGTTCTTTCAGATTCTCAAAAGACAAAAATTCACTTTGCCTTCCTTACTCTGGGAAAGAGCCAGAGAAGCTCAACCTGCAGAGATGCAGGGCACCATGGAAAGTCCTGCCAGGGCAAGGGAGCAGAGACAGCAGCAATCATACAAACATTTGAATCTCTTTATCATGCCTGATAAGATTTCTTCAGCCATGTAATCTGTCAAGAGTGGAATCTCATAGGTGTTGATGAGGGGGGGTCTGAAAACAAAGGTGATCTCCAGGACATCTTACTGCACCCCCTCCCCACGTGCTGCTGCCCAGCCACCTCCTCAGCTACTCCTCACTATAGATCACCCAGCAAATGCTTGCCCAGGGCAACAGCAGCAAGACATTACACGGCTTTGTGCATCTTCTGATGCAATTTAATTGCTGGAAACAAAGCAGAAGAATGTTTTCCCTAAAAGTTCATGGAGTTTCCAGGGATCATATGCATATTGGAGCTCTCCAGTGGGCTCTCCTTACACTTTGTGAGCATAGAATGAAAACATCGCTAGTGGAAAGAGACATGGAGAGAGAGGCAGTGCCAGAGATAAAATGATAAGAAAAGCAGGGTGTCATCATCCACCTGATCCTGCAATCATTATCTTGGATAGCAATTCCCACTGCTTTCATCAGGTACTCAGGCAAAAGGAGGAATGTGGGATCTGGCCCAGCATGTGTGATGATATCAGTGGTTCATTGTCACAGAGCTGGGAATTACTGCCAGCATGCTAACAGCCCCTGCCACCCACACTTTTATTCTGTAACATCACACTCTAGAGTCGCTTGCTGCTGCTATACCCTGCTCAAAACACCATGGGAGAAAAGGTTTAGTGGACAGTCCCCAGCCTGGGGGTTCCTCCTGCCAGTCAAACCTCTTTGAGCTCCTGGCAAACCAAGCCATGAGGCTCCTGTGTGCCAAAAGCCCATGGCAGGGCTCAGCCAGAGGCGTGGGGAGGGGAGGTTAGTCAGCAGGCAGAGTGGCTGGGCTCCCCAGCCCCTTGATTTGTTTGTCTGATTGTAAATATGATGCAACCTGACAGCGGCACAAGGGTGCAGGGGTTTCATTATACACCTACACACCACCTACATTTTCTGCCCCTGACCCACTGAGGTGCAGCACACCTGCAGCACAGACAAACATCAGCAGGTTTGGGAGCATTCAGCCCACAGCTGTGTCTCTTGGCACTACACAGATCACAGTCAGACAGCCTGATTGCCTTCTTTTAAAAAAAACAAAGTCTATAAGAAAGAGGAAAGAGCTTTTGTCTTCTTTCACCATTCATACCTGGGGTTTCTATCTCTCAAGGCACAGGAGAAATGGTTCTTGTTCCTCCTTGCCTAGGGGACCACAGCTCTCTCTGGGAATCAGCCTGTGGGGTTGGGCTCTGGTTGTGGGCATATGCGGGACATACACAGAGGACAAACTCGTGCATCATTAGTTTTGCTGCTGCAGTTCAGGCCTAGAAACATTCCTCATACCTGCTTATTAATAGGGACTGACAACCCCTCAGCTCCCAGGGCTTCAGTCCTCTTTCCAGTGAGAAGAGATGCAGTCACATCACTGGTGCAGATGCGGCATTCCCAGTGAAGGTGACCAGCAGGGAAAGGAGCTGTGTGTGCTGCTTCCCTCCCCACCTTCCAGCAATGCTCCCAACGGCTCTGCAGGGAGCAAACAGCTCTCAACATGAAAGTAAAGAGGAAAGGACACAGCCTGATTGAATTTACTCGTGGTCAACAGCAATCTTCACCTCTCACTACCGCTCTTTGTATGTTAATCAACCCTCCATTTTCTCCCCCACTCTTCCCAGGTGAACTCCCTCGTGGGTCTGATAAGAGCCTCACTCTCATTAGGGCAATTAATTATATGGAGAAACACACCACTGAAGAACCCAAAACCCAAATAAGCTTTATATTTTCTTTTAGAATTTCCTGAATCAGGCTTTGCTGAGATTTGTTTTTCTGTTGTGTGTGCAACTCTCTCCTGCTGGTTTCAACCCCTGCCCACTGATCCTCCACGGATGTACCCAAACACAAGGGTGAGAAGTGACAGTGCTTTAGGCCAGGCTGGATGTCAGGGCTTTCTGAGCGCTCTTCCAGTCAAGGCCCTGTGAAGCCTCGGGTGGTGAGAGGCTCTTCCTCAGGCACTGGGACCTCGGCTGAGGCAGAGCCCGGGTGTCTGGCATGACACATCTACCACGGGACCCCACCTTCTGCTGGCCCATGACCAGACTGCCCAGAGTGTTTGAGCTCAGACAAATGCCTTTTCCTAACTCACCGAAACTACGCTGCCACCTGACCAGCACTGCTCAGCTCAGGGCACATCTGATGTCTCTTTGGTACCTCAGTACTCCCCGGATCTATAGGATCTCTTCCTGGTCCCCCCCTCTCAGTGAAACACAGTGGAGAGAGCAGAGTAACACACCATAAAAGCCATGTCCCTCCCTCCAAGGAGCTCTCCTTCACAAAACTGCCTGAAGAAATGAGATGTTTTGGGCCCCTCTGCATTGCACTGACAGCTCTCCAGGGCAGTTTTTGGACCAGTAAGGGCAGCATGTCCATCTCCTGGGTGGTCTAGCCTTCTGCGTGCCCCAATTGTGTAAAGAATTAAATAAGGGCAGTGAAACCACAGATGGGACAACACTTACTAGGCAAGAAAGATGCAGGGGAGGTGAGCTGGAGACTGGACTGTGAAAGCAGATGTGACAGGGCAAGTGAGTGGCTTCAGAGCAAGGGCTACCTTGACAGAGAGAGGAGCAGTCTGGAAGGGGACAAGTCTGTCACCTGGAGACTTGCAGATCAAGGTAAATGAAACACAGGCTCTCAGAGCTGAAAGAATGTGGTAGGTAAACAGAAGCTGGAAATAAGCACTAAGCCACGGGTTGCCTTTTAAACCTGGTATTCAAAATGAACAACACAGCAAAGTCAACAAGCTCCTGAGAGTACCTGGTTTCCAGGCAGTTTTGTCTACAAACTCATAATGCACTCAGAGGCACTGGGGGAGAGCTGAACCCAGGCTGAGGTCAGTGCTGTGCAAACACTGCAGGGCTCAGGTAGTGAAAAGCTCCAGAAACCAACCCCCACCATTTGTTTTGCACTGGAACAACGCGAAGCTAGAGCTGCAGCCCTGGTCTGCCATGTGTGGGGCTTGTAGGGGCACCCCATGCTGCCCCCTCCATGCACATGTGCTAGCAGAGTGCCTGGACAGGGTGTGTGGGGAGCAGTGGTTCTCCTCCACTCCCTGCTCACCACCTGAAGATAACCCACAGAGCTCTGGCTCTGAGAGACGTCCTGCAGTCCCTGTCCAGGGGTGCAGCCACCTGGCTCCCTCCTCACCCTCAGCAGGGGCACAGCCAGCAATGTGCTGAGCAGTAACCCAGAGCAGGGCTACAAGCCCTTCGGAGGAGGTTTTCCCTGGACACTCACAGCAGGCTGAATTTGCTCCACGCCTCCCGTTCAGTGAGCCCTTGTCACTCTGTCATGCAGAGGGGTTCTCCTGCCCTCTCACCACAGCACTGCTGGCAGCCCACAGCCCAGACAGGAGCTGGGTCTCATTTAAACCCAAACCATCTCAAGGGTCCCATCCTCCAGAGCTGACAGAGAGATCACATGGGGACAGACCCTCCCCTAGACAGGGCACTGCAGGAGGGACATATTCTACTTTCTCCTGCTGCCCAGCTGAATTCCTGTTTCCTAGTTCAAGGTTGTTTTAATACCTCTGAGGCAAACATCTAAAAAGTGGGATGATGTTTCAGCCCTCATCCATGCATGCAAGGGAAGCCCTAAATTCATGCCATTGCTTACTGATCCCTGTCCCAATCGCTCCATGGCTGCTGGTGGGCTTTGGCAGCTTCTCCTTGTGGCAGGGGTTCCCTCCTTCCTCTGCCCCTGCATCATCCCCACACAGCTCTGAAGGTGGGCAGCCAGGCTGGGAGCTGCAAACACTCTCCCCAGGCCTCCTCACAGCCCCATGGCTCTAATTGGCAACAGATGAATCCAGACTGTTTCCTGAGAGACAAGAGTTTCAACAATCCCTAAAGCCTCTTAGGCAGCAGCAATATCCTAAATGGGAGCTTTATTCTCCTGCACTGCTCAACAGAGCCTGTATTCAGGCATGAAATGCTGGAACACGCACTCAGGAGCCCCCTCGGGACAGGAAACCTTCCTTGTAGGCGTGGGTGTCCTGGATCATCCCTGGGGAGCTGCAGAAAACTCTCCCACTGATGAGCTGTTAAGTCCAGGGGGAATGGGATGCCCCAAACCAGAAAGCTCCTTGTTGGATTCAGAGGTCCCCCTTGAGCTCTGGACTTTCAAACCTTGTTGATTCTCCCTGTTGATGGGGGAAAATTTTGTGTCCTGACCTGTCCCCTGCACAGGGGACAGTGGCACATGGACTTGTCCAGAGCTGGTGGTGAAACCCAAGAGTGTGATCCTCGGTGCTTTCCAGCAAGCCAGAGGCTTCTCTACACCACAAACAGAGAAGAGGGAGGGCAAAGCACCCCACTGTCCCCTGTCTCCCACAGAGACATCACTTATTGCTGATGACAAAACAGGAGTGAGTCTGGGTTTGCTGCAGCCACCTCCTCCGAGTTTCACACACCTCATGTCCCTGCTCCCGGCCTCCTCCTGGCCAGGGATGCACAGTCCCTGCTGGGAAGGGTGAAGGGTGAGGCAGCCAGCAGCTCCAAGGGCTCACGTGAGCTCGCAGCATTCCTCCAGAAGCTTCTCTAATCTCCGTGACCTCAGTGGGTGGATGGCAGCCAATTGCCACCACTGCATCCTTAGCAGACCTTGGCTGCAAAGCCAAGGCAGTGTTACCACTGGGGAGCTAAAAGAGGGGGAAAAAAAGAAAAAGGAAAAAGAAGAAAAAAACAACTTGCCTGGCCGGTCTAACTGCATTTGGTTGATCTGATTTCAGGCGTCTGCTAAGACACAGCAGGCCTATTTATCATAATCAGCTTAGGGCACAAGGACAGTGTTAACTAGGCTTTACTGGATTAAAACCTGCCAACTAATTCATAGCACCTACCCAACCAGTACAAGAGGGCTGAGTCTCTGTGCTTTGTCTAAAACATTTTAACTGGGCATTAAATAAAGCACCTGCAGAAGGTGGAAGGGTACAATGGCCCCATTGATCTATCAGTATTATGAGCAAGAAAAGGGCTCGGGAAGTAGAGTCTCATGGCCCAAGTGCAGGCAGGTTAACACAGAGCAGAGCTGTAAAAGCACTGAGCACAAAGACTGTGCCTTGATGTGTTCCTGCCCATTCAAACTGCTCAAGGCTCACTCTGAAATCACCAGCAATATGCCTTAGAATCAGCTGCAGGATTCAAACAAGACTGGAATTTGTAGATAAAACATGGTTAAATCAGCCTGGAAGCACTAACATAAACGGATATTTTGAGGGTCTAGGTATAAAGAAATGCAAAATCTATTTGAAGTCCCGAGGAGCAAACGTTAACTGCAGCAGAGCCCCATCAGGTAATACTAGAGTGAGCAAAAAGGGAATTTCACTGTTCCTACAAAAGGAGATGTAAAAACAGAAATAATGCTTACAAAAAAACCATAAGAGAAATCCCCACAGTAGAGTATAGATGGAAACCCTCAGTGTCCATGACAACACCCCTGAGCAAACCCAAGTCTCCCTGCCTTTTGGGCTGTGGAGCCTTGCACATATAACCTGCCACCTAAGACTGTAGGGAGTGCCTGTAAAGCAGGAGACAGTCTATTTAAATATTTAAGGTGCTTCCTGTGAAGGTGGTTACACTGTAGAAAATTGCTTCATATCACAGTAAACTTCTGCTGGTCCTTTACAAAGGAGTCCTTGGATCAATTGAGATAAGTTTCTGAGAAAAAACAGCCGTTCCTAAGCACTAGGAATCCTGGCTAATAAAAAACCCCAACACCCTCAAATCCAGATGCCTTCCTGCCATGGGTATTATCTCATCCATCCTCCTCAGGGAAGTGGTGTCCAGACCATGAAGTGGAAAAGGCTGCAGCTTTACCAGCGAGTTACTCAGGTGTGCTGGACCCCCTACCCAACCCTCTCATCACATCTCCACTTGCACACAGTGCTTTTACCCCCAGTCTTCTTATTGCTGCAGGGTGCTGTGTATTCAGCCACAACATCCCAGTGACCCACGTGGCAGGACCTGACGAGTTTTTGACTGGCTTGTGAGATGCTCTGCAAGCCCAGCTCCTGTGGTCCTACAGGTTACCTCAAGGCAGCTGCTTTGATTAAAGACAAATGCAAACCATGTCCCCTGAAGGCTTCAACATAAAAAGGAAGCAAGAACCCCAGTGTATTTTCTTTGCATGGAAAACCCACACTGGGGGACAAGGGGAAGTGGGTTGACTTGGAATTTTTACATGTTTGAGGTCAGCAGAGCTGGTATTTGTGCATTGACACATTAGATAATTAAATGCAGGCAGAGTCAGGTGTTGGCTGTAAGCTTCTCCTTCCTCCATTTAAGCCTCCACCTCCTAAAACCGGAGATGACCTTTTATTTCCCAGCAACACCTATATCCTTATTCAAAGGTAGGAGCTGCTCCTCACCGGTGGGGTCAGGGAGTTACTGCAGCTCCTACCCACATCCTGTAACACAATGACTGGTGACTTCCCTCCAGTGGGGCCTGCTCCTTGTGCCACAGAAACCCCTGGATCCTGGAACAGACAAGTGAATGCAGATGAACCAAAGTAAAATGGTGGAAAAAAAAAAAAAAGAAAGAAAAAGAAAAAAGGCCCAGGAATGTATGAAGCCATTCTAAGAATCTACAGGATGACCAAAAACTTCATGCATCAACATTCCTCTTTAGCCAGCTGAGTCCTTAGAGTTGTCAGTGCTGTTTGTCTTCATCCAGGCACATCCCAGCAGGAAGTGTAGGAAATGGTAAAGGGGAGGATCATAACCACACACTAAGCTTGATATTACTGACTCCATGAATCCAATCTGCATATTCCAGACTGAGTCCCTTGGCAAGAGCTGCCTGAAGCCATCTCAAGGACTGAGCCCTATCAGTTGGCTCCCTTTCTTTTCAGTGGGACTCTGTCGTGGCAGATAAATCATATTTACTGCCAACTCCGTGTTTATGCTGCTGCTTAATTTGCACATACACAATGTACTGAGGTAAAGTGTCCAGCTGCTGCTGCTCAGCAGCAGCCAAGCAGCCTTTGCTGCAGCTGGGAGGAACTGGGGGGGAGATGATGGGGCCGGGCCAGAGCAGGAGGTGGATGGCACCACCCCAAATACTTTTTCCCTCCCACACACTCATGCTGCTACTGGCACATTTATTCCTGCAAGCACTGATCCCTCGTGACTCAAGCAACACAAAACAGACATGGCTCCTCTGCAACACCCACATCCAACAAGAAAGTTGGTCCCTGTGTTAGGCATCTTTCCAACAATAAGTCTTCCTCCCTGTTCCTCTACTCCTCACACTCACCATCGACACCTCTGCTGCCAGTGTGGCCAGTGGGGTATCATCAGCTGGGGCAGAGCAGCTGCAGAGAGTCTGGGATGCTCACACGTCCAGGAGGACACATCCTGCTCTCCAGCCTGCTCACAGCAGCAGGTCAGCCTTGTGTTACACACAGCTCAAGGCAGCTTGCTAAACCTTACCTGGGAGGCTCCCAGGACTTAGAACACCGTGATCTGAATGGAGCATGAAGGTCTGAAGAGTGGACTTTTTTTCCTTTCTTGCTTTCTAGTTATAGTCTTCTCCCCACCCTGCATCTCAGCTTCCTCCGCTGTACTAAGGGGTCAGTGGTGCTCCGAGCACAAGCCACTCTGAGTTGGCAAAGTGCTTTTTGTAGAAAGCTTGAGCACAGCACAGGAGATATTTACTGCACCTCAAAAGCAGCACATGATTCCTGATGTTTAATATGCATGAAATACGTCTGGACTTTCTGAACTGGGGCACTGTAAAGTCACACCCTACCAGTGGATCTCCTGTACGCACTGGTACTGCAGAAATGTGGGAAGTACTCATCACCCAGCCATGCAGGAGGTTGAGGATTGTTATGATTAATCTTTCTCTGTGATGTGGAGGTACTGAGGGACTCCAGCATTTGACCAGACTGGCAGGAAGCCAGATCCTGGATAAACACAGACCCAAAATACCATTTTTGTCTCAAGGCATTTATAACCTAAGATGCTCAACAGGAATCATATATGCAGCAGTGGAGAATCCAAAGGGAAGGTGTAGTAATTACATATTGAATGTGGAAAATATTCTGGGCTACTGCCAAGTCAACTTTGCATACTATGGCGAAGAATTTTGGGGTGATAAAGCTAATGGTAATTTGTAATGCCTAAGTAAAATGGATCCAGCCTCCTTCCCAGGCTGGGGCTATGCACTCCAGCATTCCCAGGGGTTCAGAATACAAAACACTAGTTAGCCCTTCTGTAAACCCTGGCTAACACCTACCTCTGGCAGAACATGCTCAGCCAGGCAATCCACCCTCCCACCACCTCCTCCAGCGCTGAGCTGAGCACAGAGCCATCCTTCCCACCCAAGAGGCTGCTGACGGAGGACATGGACACCTCAGGGGGACATTTTGCAGCTGCACTGATTTAGCAGCCAGTGGCTTCCCCGCAGCCCCAGCACAGCACGAACACAGAGCCAACCCCTGTGCAGCAGAGCAGAGTGAACGAGCTCCTCTCAGCTCACACACTGAAGCAGATGGACAAAGATGTGCCCCACATGCCCTTGACAACTCTTGTTCACACCAGCAGCACGTGAGCCACACTGGCAAACCAGGCAGCTTCCTACCAGAAATAAATACGTACAGCAGTGAAACTGTACAGATGGAAAGTTCCTGTTTTATCTGTGGCACTGTCTGGGGCTGTTCCAACATTAGACAGAGATCACTGGTTGTTGGGTTCTTTCTGATGTACTCTCTTAAAAAAAAAATCCCTTAATAACATCCTAAATTAGACTACAGAGAGGAAGGCTTCAAAATAGGAAAATCCACACTACTTCTGCTTCTTAGTTGCAGAGGAACTCTTGAAAAAAATCTTAGACTTCAAAAAAACACCCCAACCCAGAACCAGTGTCCACCTTTCACACTCTGCTTGCATGGCATTTCAGGTGCTTGGTACCAAGTTCCTCTCCTGAATGTGGCTTTCCCAGGACTGAGTAAGCAAGCCCAAAATCCAGTCAATCACTCCATCACTGCTGTGAGCTTTCTAAAATCTCTTACAAGGCAGTGATTCATGAGAATAACTCTTTCACCTGATGAATAATATTTGCAGAGAGGGTGGACAGGCTGTCAGATGACCAGTGCTTTGTCCCTGAACCTGTTTGTGACTTTGTATAATTTTTATCTACCTGTCAGTAACTCACTTTTTACCTCTCCATTTCTGTCACCTTTCCCTAGTTTTCCTTTTTAGATGGGTTAAATTGTCTCATGCCATCTTCTCCATAATGGGGCTGAATTGTGGTACCTGGAAGCTGCTGTACTGCTTTCCCTTTTCAAATGAAAGGTGGAACACAATTTAATGTCCCTCCTTTTAAAATGTCATAAAGCCTCTTAATTCTTGTCCTTTGAGAGCTGGGTGTTATTTTCACGTCATAAAATAGGTATAGTGAGAGGATAAGTCTTTAAAACTTGTTACTAGAATCAGAGGGATGTGGGTTTGTGATGGCTCAGAAAGGCTGTATAAGATCACTTGTCTCCAGATCAAGGGACCGAACCTCTCCTGAGCAGAGATTTTAGCAATGCTCCAAACATCCTCTGTTCAGAGGAAACCCCTTTCATTAACATCTTATACAGCACAAAAGCCTTTTGCTTTTCTTTTGGTGGTGAGCAGAACAAAAGTTATTCCAGTTATATAAGCAGGATACCAAAATAACTATTTTTTTTCCGGAAGGAAATATGAGAATTGGAGGTTTTCATTTTTAATACGGAAAGAACCTCAGACTATCTAACAGAATACAGCACAAAAACCACCACCCTGAGAGAGACCAAAGACCTTTCTAACCCAGTATCCTGTCTCCAGCAGTTGCCCATAGCAGTTGCTGAAGGGAAAAGTGTGAGGTTGAACAGGCAGCAAAGCTTCCCCAGCATGCTCTCCCCTTCCGTGCCCAAGGGTTTCCTGAGCCAGAGACACTGTGCTGATGTCTAACCACCCGTGAGGGATTTCTTTTGCTCTGACCTATATCCCTGCAGACCCTGGGCTGGTGAAATGTGAGATGCAGAAGGGCAGGAGCACAAGAGCAAACCCTTTGTGCTAGTGCAGAAAGGCTCCTCCTGTCCTTGAGATGCTGCTCATTCTCTGCTGTGATAAAGCCCCTCTCATACCTGTCCCCCACCTTCTGACATGAGCCAAATCTCCATAAATCATCTGGGATTTCCCTTCCCAAGGGCCTCCCTCCTCAGCCACTACCTTCACTAGGAACAGAAACAGGTCAATACAGAGAAACTACTGAAAATTCCACCCTTCATTAACAGTTGCTTATAATATTGGCTCATCCTGAGTCATGACATAACTCTACCCAGTAACCCACATATTGTACACAGGATATGTTTGCACTGCAATCAAAGAAATAATTATTGAGATGTTTGCTACAACCAGACGTTATATAATAGTTGTGGCTAGTCTTACTGGCTACATTGGTCACATAATTTCCATACTGATAACATAAGAGTAACAGGAAACAAACACGCAAAACCGCCACAGAAATCCAGTCAATAAAAACCTCTCCAAACACATTTGTATCAATGCTGCTGTTCTGCCTCCCAACTTCCTCCTGTGTATCTCACTAGAGCATCTGGAGCACTTGCTGGGACCATCTCTGACCAGATTTTGAAACATTTAGGTGCGGAGAGCCAGAGCAGGATTTCTAGTCAGGGCTTTTAAAGCACTGGACTTTTTAAGATTAAAAGATTGATACAGTAATTTTAAGTTTGGGTTGAGTTCCCAGAGGAACTGTGCCATTAGGGTGGGATTCCTCTTCTGCGTGTGGCTGGCACTTTGGAGTTTCATCTTTCCCAGTTGTCTAAGCTCCTAAACAAAGGTATCTCCAGAGAATGACTTATTCCACTTTAAGATGGCAGCTAAGAGGATAATGGAATGGACTTTTTACAGGTGCTTCTTTTCTTTAACACAGGAGGATTTATGCAACTAGTTTACACCTTGTGTTTGGGTGAATAACAGTAGCAAAGAATAATTCATTACTAGGTGCCCACGGTTGTGTTTTAGATGTGACTTAAGTACTGAGGACTTCAGGTCTGCTTTTAAATAACAGGACTTTGGTTTTTAGATGTTTTTGGAAACAACCCTCTAAATTTGTATTAACTATGACTACAGTGAGGGATAGGATGCAGTTTTCTTGTTCCATCTTTTGCCCATCAAAGCATCCTGTGAGAACACCTACCTGCTAATTATGGGTATGCACACAGGCCCACTGCATTTGTTTTTGTCAAGTTATTGCAACGTTGTACCTGACAGGGTGAGCTGGGAGGTCAGGGCTGCAGATCGGTAAACAGGAACAAAACTGGGAAATCTTGAAGACAACTATAAAGCAGAGTTTTTCCACTCAAAGTTTGATCTATTATTGTAATGAATGTTGCATCCTGCAACAGGAAGATAGAAAAATAACAGGAAGGATTCCAAGGAGAAGAGGACAAACCTGCAGTCAGAGAGAGCTGGGCAAGGAAAATCTTTGCAAGCTCATCAGCTTTGACTGAAAAATGGCTTTCAGCTCACCCTGCATAATGTGATTTGTATTCTGTCCAGAGCAATCATTAGGCGAGGTAGTTATCTGGCTCTGTTATGTATTATGCTACAGGTGCAAGGTCTGGAACCCCATATAATTGCTGCATAGATCTAGATTTAGCTTATCATCATTTTTTCCGTTAGCTTTCAAAAGAACAGAAAGAGCTTTGCAGCTGCCCTGGGCTGGGCTGTGCAGCCAGAGTCACTCTCCCAGCAATCCCCCCGTCAGGGTAAGGGAGCACTGTGGGCTAGCAAGTCCTGAGAAAGGGATGCCCAGCTCACACTGATAGGCAGTGCTGCACCCAGCTGCAAAGACTACAGCCCGATCCAGCACTTTGAAGAAGAAAAAACAAGAAACAGACAAGCACAATTCACTAGCTACCCCTCTGAGTATTCATGGGGCATCTTGTCCTCAGGCAACCCCAAAGCCTCCGTAGCCTCCAGACCCCCCTCATGGCCAGACCCATGTGGAGACTGATGCATGGAGAGGACATGGGGTTTGCCCGAGGTCTCACAGAAAGCAGTGGCAGGGCTGGTACTGC
The DNA here is from genome assembly GCA_013397915.1 of Daphoenositta chrysoptera. Classification (NCBI taxonomy): domain Eukaryota; kingdom Metazoa; phylum Chordata; class Aves; order Passeriformes; genus Daphoenositta; species Daphoenositta chrysoptera. The sequence continues at coordinate 305,836 of VZRO01005691.1, forward strand.
ACCTCTGTTACGTGAACCCCTGTCCCAGGCTTTAGCCACAAAAACATCACTGTTATACACCTAGGCCGTCTTGGCAAGGGGAGATCACTTTTGTTTAAAAGCTACCACGAAAGCCATGCCCTTGAGGCTTGTTTTGGCAAGCACATCCCAGGGAATTGTTTGCTGCAGCCCGTGCAAGGGGCACACGCTCCCGGCGCTCAGCCAGGCTCCCCGGCCGTGCCCCGGCTGTGCCCTGGCACAGCTCACTATCCACGGCCGTGCCAAATCCTGCCGGATACTGCTTGGGGCAGTGTGTCACGGCGTCCTACTAACCACGGCTCACCTGCCCTGGCAGAGTGACCCACACTGCTCTAATCTGTAAATCGTTCAGCCTAACGCAATCCCCACTGGGATGGCCAGTAATTAACACCGTGCTAACCATGGGTGGCGTGCAGGGTGGAACCACTGGGTGAGCAAATAAAACCAGGACACTGAAACCAGGCTAGCACCCTTCTAGCAATGTCACCTCTGCAGCCAGCAGCCCGATTTCCCCATCAGGATCCATGGACACCCTGAGTTTGCAGCTGTGACAGGGGTGATTCACGTGAGCTGGACATGCTGACGTGTTTGATGTACAGGAGGGCTGGCACAGTGCAATTCAAAGAGCACGTAAATCACAGAATCATAGAATGGTTTGGGTTGGAAGAGACCCTAAAGTTCATCTAGTTCCAATTCCCTCTTGTCCTATGCTTTACTACAGGCCCCTTGTGAAAAGTCCCTCCCCAACCTCCTTTAGGTCCTGGAAGGTGATACAAGGCCTCCTCTGAAGCCTTCTCTTCTCCAGGCTGAACCACCCCAGCTCTCTCAGCCTGTCTTCAGAGGAGAGGTGGTCCAGCTCACTGAGCATTTTTATGGCCTCCTCTGGACCTGCTTTAAAAAGTCCACGTCCTTATTATGTTGTGGTCTGCACCTTTAGTCAGGAGCAGCCTGGCCAGCCAAAAATGAGGAGCAGGAGAAAGGAACAGTTCATATTCAACAGAGTTTCTCTGGCTTGGCTGCTGTTCACTAGAAAATCAAACATCCACAGGCATTCAAAAACAGCTCAGGCATCTGGGAATGCTGAATGCCAATAAACTGATGCTGGTCAGTTTGAAGGCCAGGTGTACTGGAAAAAGAGGATCACATTTCGTCTTTTAGGTGTCTGTGCTTGTAGATGCTTTGACATTTAGAGCAGGTTTTCCACTGGTAGAGTTTATTTCGTCTTGTCAAATTAAATAATAATCATAATAATGAAAAAAGCCCTTTTCACTTCGGAAATTACTTCAGATGCAGCTTGGCTGCCAGTTAAGGCTGTCAACAGATGTCATTTGCAGCAGAATTTTGCCTTGGTTCATGGGTTATCATGTCACCTGTCTGATATACCCACTGCTCCACTGACACCACTGTGGTTTTCTGAGTGGCAGGATCTTGTGCACTTGCTGGTCTAAAAGCAATGGTGGTTCATCAGTGCTGGCTCTTCCCCTAATGCTGCTCCTTGGGCAATACCAGAAGATTCTGTTGTCAGTGGAGCAGCTTGTTTTCTCTTCAGAAGCCCATATTTTAGGAGTCCCAAAAGGCAGGGAATTGGTGAGGGAGGCTGGGGGTGTCAATTCAATCTTGAGAGCCTGTGAAGAACAGAGATGTCAGAGAAGTCCAGGAGAAATTATCACTTTAGAAGGGTTGTGGTACTCATGCCAAATTTGTGTTTGTGTGCACCAAACTGTCCCCTCTGAATCCAAACCCGTGATGGTGTAGGAAAGTTTGGGTTTATACCACAGGGCACAGAGTCAAAGTGACTGAGTCTTTCCTGATTGTACTCTGTTTTCTTGTAAAAGGAAGAAAATCTAGCAAATCTCCAAACACTGCCCTGGAGACTCTTACACAGCCCTTGACAAACCAGGCAGGGCCATTTTCTTACATTGTCTGAAGACTCCAGGGCTATGTGAACATATGAAAATTGACACATTAGCAAAACATCACTCCATTCACACATGAGAGGTCAGGCTAGTTGGTTACCACCTTCTCAGGACCAGGTCATACAGAAATAGCCCAAACTGTCATCCAGCAAGATTTTCCCAACCCCCAAACATCCCACTCCAATGGCATGAAGATTTCAGGGATGAGGGATGAGCTTCCTTGCCACCACTGAGCAAAATTCTGCACTGAAAGCTTCCCCCAAGCAGGGAACAGCAAATGAGCTATGGGAAGATGGTGATTTTTGCAGTGGGGTGTTGTACCTGTGCCAGGGACAGGCTGTTCCTAGGGCAGCCAACCTGTCTGGTCATGGAAGGCAGGCATCCTGTCTCTGGCAGCAGCCCGTGACAGATGCCTAGGGAAGATGTAAATGACAGGAAAGCCTGTAGTGACACTTCCCCAGAAATACCAGAGACTTCCTGAACCAAATATACTATCTCCATATTTAAAGTGGATTTTTCATTCACCACAGTGGGCAAGACAAATTGTGTGAAAAAGCAAACTCTATTGTTCTACAGACTGCTTTGATATTTTAATCTGATTCTCCCTCATATAATGACTGCTCCCTCATCACCACTCTTGTGCCACCCCAAATGTCACAGGCCTGGAGACCCATCCCAGCTGTTTGGAGTTTGTCTACTTGGTGCTTTGTACAGAAGCTGCTCTGGGTTTTTGGTTTTTTGTGTCTCAAATCTGGTACCCTGTGGAAGAGACCCCCCAAGGAAGTCAAGGGAGGACCATGGCTGATAATGTCTTGGACCAGGTCACAAAGTAGGAGAGGATACAGCACAGATCAAACCTTTTTTTGCTATGGTTGTACACAGTAAATTCTGTGATAGCACCTGAGAATGTTTTTCTATGATGACTGCAAATGAGGTCTCTGATAGTGACGCTCATGAAGGTCAGGCTCCAAAAAGACCTACCAATTTTCTACCATTATGACTGAGAGTTGGATCAAGTCTCAAATTATCTGTCTGAAATGATGAAGCATCCCCTCCAAGAGAAGAGCCCTGCCTGTAGAAACCACAGCACGACATGATTCAGATGCAGGTAACCATCTTTAGTTTCTTCTGACTTTGCTCAGGCCTTAAAAACATTGAGTCAGCATAACCTCTTACCATCTTTTTTTAGTGTGTGAAGATACAATCGTTCAGCACCAGAAAGATGACACAGAAATCTACAGCAGAGGATCAAATGTGCAATAATAAATTGATACTGGAACCACCTCCTACAACTGATAATTGCTTAGTCATTTCTCTCTCCACCTCCTGTGTTCAGTCCCAACACTGCTAACCCTTCCACAACTCCTGGGACATCCCTAACATGGTCTAAAAACATCCGGCTGTGCTCTTAGGAAACTGGAGAAACAGGGAAAAGTGTTGTCTTGCTGCTGAGCCTGCTCTGTGTGTAAGTGTTATTTTTAAATTATGCAGAAAGATGAGGTTCCCATCAGCCAGGGCATTTCTGAGTTTCTGTGAGACAGGGCTTTACATTTCAGAAGGCAGAAAATGTGGCATGAGCTACTGCTGTTGTTGTGGCAATACCCATGTGCAGTGAATGCTGTAGCCCAAAGTCACACGTTAAATAAACACACAGCTACAACACAAATTAAACTAGCCCAGAGCAGCTGTTATTTAGAGTGTGGACATTTTCTTAAATTAATTGTTTTCTTTTCAATATTTCTATGAGGAGGTGGAGTATGCAAAGTCAATCTCAGCTCACCAGAGACTGATTTATCTGCTCTCTCTCCTGCTCTGCACAACTGTGGGACACGTCACCAGCTGAATCACTGAGACCCCGAGGAGCGGGGCTAGTGCTGGCACTGGAACAAAGGATCTCACTTGCTGCCCGTGCTTGTACTGTTGTGGCAGTAAATAAAGTTAGGGCACACACAGGTACATGGTTGAGTTTTATGGCTGTGGAGGAAAAGGATGAGAGAAGGTGCGAGGGACACAGAAGATAGAATGCAGAGAACGATCCTGGATCCACTGCCTGTGCTGCTCTCCAGCCCCAGGTGACCCAACACTGTGAATCTCCAGCAAGTGGTGATGTCCACCTCACAGCACAGGCTCCCAGAGCAGGACACTGGTGCTTCCTCTCCCCCTCTCTGGCAGCAACCCACCTGTGAGCTCCCATTTAATTTCACCATGAAGCATTTGGGTTCACAGGAGATGTGAAACCCCAACATGGCCAGCCAGCTCCTGGCCTTTAGGACACATCCCACTCTTGCTTTGCACATAAAAGATGAAGCCATCTATAATTCTCCCTGGAAAGATCACTCAGTTGCACAGGCACCATCTGAAGCCTGTGGACTGGCTGGGTAAGAGTGAAGTGTTGTACCACTAAGGAAGGGAAATTTTCTTTCACAAGGAAAAAGCATTGGGCTCAAGACCTTACACCCCTTACACTTCCTTCTCCAAGCTCACAGACAGCACCGGCTTCCTGTCACAGCATTCCTTGTCTGTCACTAGCTCTGTTCTCCCTCTCCTGGCATACTCCCTTGAGGCCATCTTATCTTGAATGGCATCCAAAAGCTCTTCCCTTCCCCTTCCCTTTCCTCTTACCCTTCCCTTTCCTCTTCCTCTTCCCCTGTACCTTCCCTTCCCATTGGCCTGTTCATTTCCAACACAACTACTCTCTAGCTTTGCATTTCCTCTGCTTAGCACAGGGATTTTTGAGGAGGCCACACAATACAAGACATTTCTTTGCAGTTTGTGAAATCCCAAAGGCACCTCAGGTTTCACAGCTATGCAAACAGATGCCCAGGACAAGTCAATCACCCATGTGTGTGTGTGTTGGTTTGCATCTTTACTTTGTATTTTATAGGGATAAAGGCAAACAGTGCTAATAGTTCCTAAAAAGAGGCCTAAATCAAACCTCAGCTTCTCTTCTTCACACCAGCACAGGCATTAGGTCATTGCCCTGTCCTGCCAATAATTGCTGACTGCCCACAAACCCCTGCTCTAACAGGTTGGGGAACTCGAGGAGCTAAATCCTCCTCCAGGGTTTCGAGCAAGTTTCATAAGATGGTTCAAAGCCTCAGCAGCTGGAACAGTGATACATTGCCATGTGCTGCAGATGAAATGCTAATACTTGTCCATAATGGATTTGCCAGGATGTGTTCCACGTTTCCTCCACCTGTTGCCCCTCTCTCTAGGCATCCTCCCTTCCCTGGGGTTTTGTCTTCATAACTTAAGATGCCTGTTTGTGGGGAAGTGGAGCTAGGTTGACCTTACTCTTTTTCACCTTACCTTCTCGTTTCATGCTGACGTAAGAGCTCAGCATTTCCCAGGAGCAGGGTGCATGGTCTGGGAGAAGGAAAGCAGGCACAGCCTTCTCTGAGGCTGTTAAGGTAACCAGCTATTAAAAGCTTGCTGACTGCCCTCCTAAAAGAAGTACAGTTAACAGAGGACACACAGTGTATATCTTCTTTGTAGGAAGAGATGGTTGTAAATGAATCTACATATTACACAAAGTGGGATTACTTGATTTGATATGTCATGTAATTGTCTGGACCAGCTAGTGGGGAGAAATCATAACCAAAAATCAAGCTCCTGCTCTGCTGCACAAATGGGATTTCTCTCCCCAGATTCACTCACTCAGTCCTGGTCCTGACATTTTTTCTACTTACACAGAGTTGGTATGTGAAATGAGATGTCTTTCCTGCCAAACATATATGAACTCCAAGAAGTTTAAACTTGCGGGAAGAGAAGAATAAATCTGCACTGTACCTAATCAGCCATTCTTTCAAGCATATGTTCTCAGACAGGCTTGGGGTGGGAAGGAAAGATTAGATGGTTGGAGCTCAGGTCATCTCTCCTGCTCAGGCCACAAATTTCCTGAGAAATTTTGCCTTCTGACCTCAATTTTTTCCCCTAAAACACAAAAAGGTACCTGATGCTTTGTGAAAAGTGTCCATAAACTACTCAAAACTGTCTGAGACCCTAGGTACTCAGATTAACTCAGTGAGTCTGGTACCTTAAACCATAGGTAGTCACTTCAGAACAGATTAAAAACCAAAGGCACACACGAGAGGTGACAAAGACTGTCCATGGCCAAGACAGGATGTAAACCCAGGGCTCTAGTTAATCACAGAATCTCAGAATGGTTTGGATTGAAAGGGACCTTAAAGATTCTCCTGTTCCAAGTCTCCTGCCATGGTCAGGGATACCTTTCATTAGACCAGGCTGCTCAAAGCCCCCCATCCAACCTGGCCTTGAGCAATTCCAGGGATGAGGCATCCCCACTACGGATGGGGCATGCCCAACTGACTTTGAAAGTAGCTGGTCTGTGCCTCCATTCCCCAGGCTATGGGGTGAAAGGGACTTCCCTCTCTTCCAGGCACAAGGCAAAGCTAACTGTGTTTAGATATTGCAGTGATGTATAAAGGACTGTGGGCTGGGAGCAGTAACAGGAATCACCAATAAGAAATTAAAATTACTTTTAATAGTGAAATAAGCCACAGTACATGCAGGGCCAAATTTCTTCAAAGTTCAGTTGCATCAAAGCCTGAATTTCAATAAGGGTTGTGGTAGAAACATTTTGGGGATATTTCATTATGGCAACTAGCAGTGAAATGGAAACTGAACTTGCTCCCATGTCACAGTTGAAGGCCAGTGGACTAAGTCTGACCTTCTGTAAGGTATAAGTTTTAATACGTCAGTCAATGTTTCCTCTCAAGCCTTACAGCTTAAAAGTGACTAAAGCACAACCTCCAGAAAGTCTCAGTTTAACTGGCTGCAGGAGATGCTACCAATGGCCCCAAAGGTCAGGCGCCTTCTGTGCCGGGGAGGAGGCCTGGCTCAGGTCACGGCAGTCGTCACTGGAGGTGGAGGAGGAGGCCACCACCTCTATTTCCAGAGGCAGGCGCAGGCTGGGCTCGCAGCCCGTCCCACAGCAGCGCCTCCGTGGGCTCTCTCTGCCGGGGCAGCGGCAGGGCCAGCCCTCACACGGGGGTGTCCAGCGGGGCCGGGGCAGCGCGGCTCCCGCAGGAACCGGCGGCAGCGGTGAGGCCGAGGGCCCGCTGCTGCGGCGGGAAAGGGCTGGGCAACACGGCTGAGGGCACATTCACTGAGCGGGCTGAGAAATCCCACTCCCTGTCCCTTCAGCTCAGTACCCCCCTTGCCCTCTCACTCCCCCCTCTTCGCTTCCCCCATCCCGAAATCACTTCCTCTGCTGCGACCAGTGCCAGCAATGGTGGAACCGTGCTCTGGAGCTGAACCAGGTTCGTGCATGCTGAAATCCACCCAAGCCCAAACCACAGCCTGTTTTATTTTAGCAGGGCTATTTTCAACCCCAACAGCACAACAGAGGGTGAAATGACACGTCATGGTGGAGTTGCTGCGGCCAAAAGTGAGAAATGCTCTTCCTCCTCCCATCCCTGCTTGTCCCTGTTCCTATTCTCGCTCCTGGGAGAAGTTCCCATTGCTTCCTTTGTGGTGGCTTTGGGGCTTGTAAGACCTGCTTCAGCTCATTAATCCAGCAGAAAATGATCTGTTTTAGCTTGCTGGGCTGTTTCTCTCACTGGGGTGCCATGTGAACCCAGGTTAAGCCACTCTTTGTAACTTCCTAAAAAACCCCTCTGGTGATTTCAGTGGTTGGGGACACAGCACAGGCCGCCCAAGTCCGCCCTGCGTGGGGGGAACAGCACACAGCAGTGGGTGGGCATGGCTAGAGCAGGGATGGGGAGGGCAAACCTCTCAAACCAGCCTGAAAACCCTAATGACTGGGAGCAGGCTTAAATAATTTGACAAGATGATCCATAGGGAGACTTGCAACGCTGTGAGAAAAGGGAACCTACATTTTTTGTGATTCCCAATACAACAGAAATTTTTTCAGAAAGGTCAAGGTTCATAACTGACAGTAAAATAACTGACCAGCTCCTGAAGAATGTTAAGTGCTTCTTTCTCCCTCTTCCTAATTATACAACTCACTGATAAGATCATTAGGAACCATTTAGCATCTGATTGTCATGTTTGTTGTTGCTGTTGCTGTAATATTTTTGCCTTTTAAAATTCCAGAACTTGGCTTTTCATGAGTGACTGAGGTGTGTGGGAGAGAAGTCTGCATCCTTGCCAGGGGCACAAGGATATGCTTTATATCTGGACTGCTTAAAATCTCCCTCAGCTTCAAGGCTCCTGTTGCAGCTACTATAATTTATTATTAATAATATTATTAATTGTTATTGTGTAGGACATTTCTTAGTCTAGAAATGTCAGTCCAAGACAGAGTGGTAGTGCTTGCTTTCTTTTCCTGCTGGAAAACATTGTTTAGTCACTTTAATTCAAAGGTCTCTTCTGCACTAGAGATGCATGTACTGGGACCAAATTTCCTACTAACTCAGAACAGAGAATTTCACCAAGTGGCTAATAGCAAAAAAGAAGAGAAGATAAAGGATACAAATTACTGTGGCTTTGAGGAACTCCACTTTGCTCTTTCTTCTAAACACTAGGAAACAGATTTCCAAGTGTCTGGACAGTGCAGTGGCAGCACCTTATCCTCCTACTGCACATGATTTGCTGTTCTGAAAGTGCTTTGATGTAAAACAAGATTATGTTGAGAAGCAACATCTCTAAGTGCCAGACATCAACAGCAAACACAACTGTCCAGGCAGGACCCTGTTTGAGTTCTGTACTGGGGTGCCCATTTGTCAGAGTCACACTTTGATCATCTGTTGTCTCAGTAGTGTCTTCTTCATACACCAATACCAATGGTCTTTGAGCTCTGCAGTGGCCTTTGCTGACCCAGCTACTGCCCAGATGTCTTGGAGACAGACTGCATCACATAAAATTCCATGAAGCCCCCTCAAAAATCTCATTTAAAATCATCTAAAAGCCTGGTACAAGCATGAAGCCTTCCCAGGAATCCCTTCAGGACAGCAATCCTCAGGATTACACTAACCCACCTACTCAGCTATGCTCGACCATGGTACAGTGCTGTGCTAATCCTCACCCAGAGATAAACAGCTCACACCATGGGAATGATGTGATGCAAGTGCTCTGTCAAACTGCAGTAAAAAAATGCTGCCAATGCATTACGAAGCCAAATTATGGATCAGTCCTACAGATGCCTCTCAGGTAGAGCTGCTAACTACAGTGATTGACTTACACAAGCTGTAGTCAGGCATCCACAGAAGCCCAGCTCAGGAGCTCTCTGATTTCTATATGTTCATGGCCAGCATTCACAGCACAAGTCTGCTGCTGCTGCCCCTTCTCAGCCTGTGGCAGACTGAGAAGTCCCAGTTGTGATGTCCCAAGCAGGGAGCAACACAGTCTCTTGTCATCATAGTGGGGACAAGTCATTCTGCTCCCCCAGACAAACTTGAAAAAGCTCACCCTCATTTTAATATTCAAAACATTTTCAGTTTTGTGGAGGAGGGTTTGCTGGCATTTCAGAAATGTGAAGTGAACTGCTTCATGATCATGTAACTGGGGAGCAGACAAGAGCTCATTAGAAAATGGGAAAGGATTGCAAGGGAGTTGCACAATTCCCATCTAACTCCTGTGGTCGTTCGCATTACAATTCAGAAGCTTAAATGAGGCTTGTACCACAGATCTTGTGATATAAGGTGTCTTCCAGGAAGCCCATCTTCTCAGGAGTTGGAGCAAGAGCTGAGACCCTCAGGAGCTAATACCAAAAGTAAAAGCACAGGTTTCTACTTTACAGACTGAAAAATGTGGGCAGTAGGAAGCCCCAAAATTCAGGAATAGGCCACCTATCAGAAACAACCACCCTGAAATCTCAGCTTTTGTTGTTGATTTTGGAGGATGTAGCTAAGGGCTTTTCATTGCTTGAACTTTAACCCCCAAGCACAGTGAGTACTAATCAACTTCCCTGCATGCTGCTTTGGGAAAGAAAACAGAAATTGTTGTCTCATGTGGGATAAATTTAGCATGTACATCTAAAGATAATGCTTCCTGGTCTGTATATTGGAAGGCCAGGAACAACCATAGAATTAATGTAGCCTTTCTCATCAAGCTGTGGTTGAGGTATACAGCCCATAGCAGACCAGAGAGCCTGTCTCCTTCTTCTCACACATCAGCATTTTGCCTGAGCAGGAGTAACAGGGCTCTTTCTCAGGCAGTGGCATCTCCTCTGGGGAAATCCCACCCATCTGTGTCCTGTTCCTTGTGGCATGCTGGGTTCTGCTTTACAGCCTCTCCATCAGCTGGGGGCCAGCACTTTTGTTGGACCCAGCTGGTCTCTTTCAGCTGGGCATAAGGCAGACTAACAAATAAATAAATATGCAGTTGATGTTTTGTGGTAGAATTCAGAGTCTCCTTTCTTCCTCTTGTCTCAGCATTTTGTATGGAAAAAAAAGCTGTCAGAGATGTGGTCACTCTCTCCAGCATGTACAGATCTTTTCTGTTGCAATATTGCTACATTTCATCTACTCAGAGGCTTTGGAAGAACATGGTGCCTAAAACATTTATACTTGGAGCAACGGAAATAAAGTAAAAACCCCAGTAGACGACAGTTCTTTATCAAGCTCACTATCAGTGTTGGATGTGCTTTTTCCTGGGGAGTTTTTATTTTTCTTAAGGGAACTATAAGGGAAGGAGCAAAAGGCCTGTTAAGTAAACCTTTTCTATCCAACTGTTAAATTGTCTGTGATTTCTCCTGGTGACAAAGCCACAGGGGCTGGTTACAAACTCCATTATAAAGAGACATTTGTAAAGAGTCGCCTTGGAAGTAATTAATCTTATCTAGGTCTTTAATTGTAAATTCATGAAATGATAATATGCTCAGCTGAAGGGTGTTTCATTTGCTGTTGAATACTGGTAATAGGATAGGATTTGCAACACCTTATTGATCTGTGTTTACAGAACACCACCGAGCAGACAAGCTTAAGGGAAGGACCACATTTCCTTTGATAAGGGGTATGCCAACTACCTTCCGATGGCCTGACAACAGGGAGGAAGGGAAAGAGCTTGCTCCCTTTGATTCAGAGATATGGGCTGTGCACAAGTCTCCATTTCATTAAAGACAGAAAATTTGCAGTCAATATCCTCCTCTTTGATATTCTTCCTCAGGAATTTCTGGAGGGAGCAGAGCAGACTAAGGTGCCAACCTCTCCTTAGCCCTCCCTCCAGAATGGAAGTGGACAGGGAATTATTACGTTTTTCCTCATAGCATTACTTCTCTCCCAGCTCAGTTTCCCAAAGTGACTAATTTTCCAGCCACAACAATGCTAGTGCTGGCTCGAAGGAGGGAATGAGACACAGCAGCTCTGACTTACAACTGCACAAAGATGCTGTGATGCTGCATGTGCCACTGCTGTGTCTGTGAAGGCTGTCCCTATTTCAGACGTCCCACGACAGAGGTGAGGAGCTCTTCAGGAGGAAGAGTAATTGTCTTGCACACACGGGTGAGCCAAGCACTCTGCGAACAGCCTGGAAATACGAATCAGAAGCCATCATTGCTCTGACTACAATGTGGAGAGAGACTGGCAGCCATTTCCAGCTGAAGAGTGGGGGGACTTGCAGTGTAAGTCCATTCACACACACACATTCTCTCTCCCCCTCCCTCTCCCGAGAAAGTAAATGCCACATCTTTTGTATTTCTTAAAATATCCTTTGTTAACATAATGAGGCCATTGACAGTAATCTCAAGTCAGCATCCTACCATGATTCTGACAATTCAGCAGCATCCTCAGTGCTCCAAGGAATTGGTAAACACAAGCAGAGCGGAAAACATAAACATCAATGTGCAAAACAAACACATTTGATGTATCAGAACAGCAACAAAAAGCCTCCAGAGACTGCAGGGAAAGCACCTATTTGCTGGGGAGAGTAAACCCGGGGGACATAATGAGATGGTGAGGCACGGTTCAGCTTCTTGGGATTCAGAAGGTAATTAAACAAGACAAAAGTCAGCAGAACAGCATATTACACCATGACTTTGTTAAAGTCATCAGCACTCACCCCACTGAGGAATCTTCTTTTTCCCTCTACCCACAATCCCTGCACATTTTATTACCAAAACCCAGGGTCACTTCACATAAATGGAGAAGTTAATCTTAAACTTGTTCAAAATGCAACTTGGAATCTTTGACTCTCTGTGCGGGAAGCATGTAGAGGAAATAAAAGAAAATCAAGTAAGAAGAAGGTTAGTCAGACAGTGAAATAAAATGAAAGCACAGCTGCAAAACTTCATGGATTTTTATGTCTGGGGGAACCCAAGGCAACATTCTGGTCTGCTGCCAGCACAGGCAGCACAAAACCCTCCCACCATATGGTTCAATCAGTACATATCTGCCACAAGCTCTACTGAAACTGGGCCTGATACCTGCTGCCAACACAGCTCTGTCCTGAGCTCAAAACAAGTGTTTATTTTAACAACCAAAAAAAGAAAAACCTACATTTGGTTGCCATAATATACTGATTAGAATGGGATATATCTGACACGGAAGAGTATGCCGGGCTAAAGGGTTGCTTTCAAGCCCGCATGGTTATATACTTCCACATTTTAAAGTCCTTGGAGATGGAGTTTTGGTAGGAGACTGTTCCCTCTCATTTGCTTTTTCATTTTCATTCATAGCTAAATATCATCTATGTGACTGAAAGTGGACAGAACCCCCTGTTATGAGAAGAAGTGAAGTCATGGCATTTCCAGGCAGGCAGGGTACCTGGGCACTGCTGCAGCACGTGGCCTTCACTGCGGAACCAGGCTGTTTGCGGATCTTTCCAGAATGACGCAGTACAGGGAACAGCAGGCATGCCCACGCTGCTCTGCCAGGCCAGCACCACATGGCCCAATACATCATCCCAGATGAGGCCAGACCCTCTCTGCAAGCTTACATTTCCAGAAAATGGGAAAGATCAAAGCTGTGGGAGTACTTTTAAATATAGAGAGGACTGCCTCACTCTGTTCTGCTGCATGAGAGAGGGACTTTGTTGGAGAATTAATTGCTTTTATGTCAAGACAGTAACTTCCACTGCCTCCACCCCATTCCCAGCTATGCTGACCTTCATTACACCTTGACTCTTTCAGCCCATCTGGCTATAAATTAGGACAGACGTGTTACACCCTTTCCTTCTCCTGTAATGCACATGAACATCTCAGCAGTGCTATTGGCACATAAAAGGTTTTGTCCTCTCTGTTTCCCTCCCTAGATAATGAGCCATCCATTAAGCAGGCAGATGCAGTTCTATCTGGTGTTATATTATGTAATTTTGTGGGTGAATAACAGACAGATAGAACGGGAGATGGTGGAAAAGAAAAGCCAGCCAAGGCAGAATCTCCAGAGCCTCAAGAGCTGCAATGTCACCAGTGCTCTTCTTCCCTTTGGTACGTCCTCACTGCTGGAGCATTCAAGACAAGGTTTGCTCCCCACAGCTCCCAAGCACCTGTACTGTATTGGACTAACTTTAAATAAGCCTCAAAGTCCAGCCTATCCCACCAGTGTCAAGTTCCTACATCAATGAGTCCAGTCATAGGCCTCTCCTCTGGGAGTCCACCCAGAGGAATAGGGTTTTGTCTGAGATTGGTGTGTCTCATCAATCCCCCACTCTTAACTGCCAGCCAGTTACTATCTTTCCACTTACTTGATTTCTTTGGTATAATGTCCACTGTGTTTTTGTGTGCTGTTCCTTAGCTTGTGCCTATATCCACTAACAGACATTCTCCAGGCAAAACTCGTGCAATTAAGGCCACAAAGAATTCTTATTCAGGCAGTAAATATTGCAGAGGCAGTCTTCTGAACAGGAAAACAGGAATCTTGGTGTCAGGCAGGGAACAAGTATATAAAAAAGAGGCAAGAAGTTAAAGGATTTTTCAGACCTCAGGAGATATGGATAGAAAAAACAGTCATAGGTTTGTTATCCCAAGCATTGCTACGCCTCAGTGCAGATCTGTGATTTGTTCTGGATTTGGGTGCAAATCCCCCCTGAGTCTTCCCAGCCTTCTGATCTGAATGGCAATTTTGGTCTTGAGACGAAAAGAAAAGGTTTTGGGTTAAGCTTTGGGCAGATTGCTCCTGATCTTCTAGTTTTGTTATTTTTACTCCAGTTACTCACCCATCCCTACCCTGAAGCTGACATAAGCTTGGCTCACAGACCACTCCTGTGGGATCCACTGGTAGCTGCCAGCCCTGCACACACACATTAAATCTTACCTAATGAATAATTACCAGGGGACTGGGACACTTCATTCTCCTGATAACAGCACTCACCTCAGGGAATGAAATAACGTTTTGAGGCTGGACACAAATGCACGTAGCACGAAGATGTCATGGTTTACCCTACATGACAGTCATTGCAAAGACCAGACACAACATGATGAAACAGGTAGGAGAAAAAGTGCCCTATGGGGCTAGACTCTGTATATTAACCTGAGAATATGCAGGAGAACTTGGTGGCAGAGCTACAGACAGTTTTCTCCTTTGTACCTATTTTTTGATTCTTTGACTACAACATCTTCCTTTTTAGTAGTGGTGTGTGAACCAAAGCTCAGGGTGGGGAGCTCTGTGTGCACAGGCATAGCTGGAGCAGCAAAGGTCACCCAGATTTTCAAACAGAAACTGGAAATCCAGCATGGATGTCCTGTCTCCAGCCAGAGGCTACACCTCAGCCCCCAGCCCCAAGAAAATAGATGTTCTCCTGGGATACTCACTCCAGAGAGCTGTTAACTCTGCTTCCTCTTCTGCAGAAAAAGTAGATATGAACATCCGCCCATTACATAGCCACAGACAGACTTTACATCTGATGTGGCTGCATCTCCCTAGTCTCATTCTTATTTCATGCTGGAGAAAAAACACTTGGCTGATTGCACTGGGCTCTACTTACCCACATGCCAGAGTTATGAAATCTCTCTTTGCCCCCACCCAGCCAGTCAGCCAATGCATGTGCACTGGGATGTACTGGGCCCAGCTTGAGGCTGGAGGGGCAGTTTGGTTCCCATTGTTCACTCCCACATTAGCCTCTCAGACAAAAATTCAGAGAAAAGACTGCCAAGTGGAAGAGGTCAGGGAGGCAGGCACACACTTGTCTGACCGGATTGGCAGTGACACTTCTAACCCACAGGCCAGCACGCTGCTGCTGCTGGTGCAGGGCTGGTTTCCCTCCTGCCAAACAAACCCAGATTTGCATTCAGTAACATACTGTAGTCTTTGCTTCTAATTTCTTGCATGGCTGACTCCTTTGGCCACTGTGTTACAAGGGAATTTGAGCCCAAAATGTGAAAGAGCTCTCATGCAGGAGGCAGAATGATACTGGGGAAAATAATACAGGATCCTGTAAATAAAGACCACATGAGAGGAAGCATTCAGAAAAGGTGCTAAATTAATGTTATGGACAACTTTAGATTTGGATGTAATTTAAATAGGTACATAGAAGTGAATACATTTTCCAACCTCTAAAAGGGATAGTCTATAAATAGGCTTTTAAATCTATTAAAGGATATTTTACAACCCACTAAAACATTCAGCAAATCCATGAAATTATATTTATCCTTCAAACTCACCACCAAATGGCTACAGCCTTACCCCAGTTTTTTCCCCTTTGAAAAACAATAGGAAACAAACTGGTTTATCTTACTGTACCTGCTGCAAATACCTTTATGGCAAGGTAATTGCTAAGAGCGTTGTGTTGAACAATCCATTACTTTATTACAGAAACATTTGTCATGCCCTTTGGAGATAGCAGAAGAGAATTCTCCCGTGACCTTTGAAAAATGAAATCAGTGGCATTATTCAGAAGCCAAATTCAAAGTTTAAAAACAGATTTAAGAAGGGTTTCCCATGCCTCCTGAAAAAGAGACAATCTGCACTTTCACCAGAGCTGAGCTAGATTATTCCAGTCCTTTTAGACCATTAATGATTTGTGCCTAATGAGCACTTGGAGCAGTGATTCACTGATGAAAGCGCTGCAGGGCTCCCTGTCCTGTGCACAGCCCTGTTCTCGTCATCGCAGCAGTACAGGACATAACACCGTGGGCTGCCTGCACTGGAGAGAAGATCATGAGTTTGATTGTGTGCTACACACAAAGGGAGAGCCATTATCAGACGCTGCCTTGCCAGGCTGCATGAAAAACCGCCTCTGCAAATTGCATAATGCCCCTGGATATTCCCAGCAGTGCTATGGCAGGCCCACGGGGCTGGCTGGCGCTTGGACAGGGAGGAAGCCGGATCTCCTCCCTCCCACCTTTCCTCCCAGCATGGGAAAGCTCAGGAGAGCTGTTGTGTAGGCAAAAAAACCTCTCACTTATCTCCTGGGAAAGAGCTGTGCTGCTCTGGGGGGACGTCTGACGCACGGCGTTGTGGTCAGGGATCAGAGGGAAGTCGGCATGGTGGGAGCCTTGGGAAGCACCCAGAGAGGGAAACAGGAGAGGCATCACACTTGTTCTCCTTGAGTCTCTATCACATCCCTGCCTCTCATCCTGTGTTTGTTCTGATCACCGAGACAGCGCACCCCAGTTTTGATGAGCCCCATGCATTACAAGAACCCATCTAAAGGACAGGAGAACGCTGGAAGCACAAAGCCTGTCCGTGCTGCAGAACCCACCTCACAGTGTGGATGAGCTGCAGTTCAACAACACACAGAGGCTGGTGTGGTACCTTGTTCCTTGCTGCTCAAGGGCCGGGTGAGTACCTGTGCCTGCACCGAGCAGCGACACAGCCCCTGCCCTCTGCCCCAAGAAGAGTGGCAGAGCTGGGAAGGGACAGACACAGAGGGAAGGGGCTGCTCGAGTGCCTCAGAGGTACTGTGAAAACGCAGCATGAGAATGAAATCTCCAAGAAGCACAAAATTCCCACTGGAACAGCAAATGGTGATATTCCCAGCCGTTGTTGAGTGGGAAAGATTTCACCATGAGCGAATGTGACTATGATAAGCAGCATGTGTGACATACCCAGCTTCATTTCCCCTGCCTGAGAATCCATATGCTTGGAATGCCTCCTCCTCCACCTCCTCCTCCTCTGCCTCCTCCTCCACTCTTACTGGTGGCACCAGGGATTTACAAGGCAGCAGGGAGCATTTCCTAATATTGGTTGGGTGTAACTTTCCAGCATGACTGTGCTGTTAACTGTGGCAAGGGGAAGAGCACAAGTGAGCTGCATGGGAGAGCACTTCAAACCCTGGAGATGAATGATAAGTGATATTAAATAGTTCTATGTATGCAAAATAAATGTTTGAAGCTTGCAAGACTATTGTAACAGACATCTCTGGGTTTATTAGAGAAAGGGAAAGTTATATAAAAAAGTGAAGCATATGTAGAAAAAAATGAGATCTATGTAAGGAAGACAGAACAGAGCTGGGACTTAATGGAGTCAGAGTTTAAAAAGAGTTTTAAATTAAAGACAGGGTAAAGGAGAGGTGTGGAAGAATGCACAGTTTGGTTGAAGCTCTCAAACCTCTCTGCTAAGAAAAAGGATAGGACAGAAGGTAGTGGAGGTAAGTGGAAACAGAAGAAACAGATCTCTGTAAATGAAGCCCTAATTAAGTAAGATGCACATGCACACACGAAGCACACAAAAATAGTAGACAGTCCACAACCACCTTTAAAATAATTTTGGTACAGATAACAGTGATCTGAAAATAAGGGAAGATGAACTAGAATGCCAGAATTCAAATAAGGATATAGGCAATCTATGTATCTTGGAAACTTTCTAGAAAAAACTAATTAGTAAAATACTATTATACCAGGTTTAAACAGTATAAATGTCAGAACAGTTCATGCCAGAGACAGAAAGATAAAAGTGACTCAAGTTCTCAGAAGAGCTACACTGATTGAATATCAAGCTAAATGTTTGGCTTTAAAAAGGGAAATCACACAGAAATAATGAAATTCATTGAAATCAGTAGCTAAAACCAGTAAAGTGCTTTTAGATTATATCAGATTGTTTAAAGACACTATACAGCAGACTCCTCATCAAATAAATATTCCAAGCGAAAAGAAAAAGTAAGCCAAATCATGTAACACTTCTGAGATATCAAAATAATTCCCTTTTAAAAGATAGGGAGTTAAGGAAGATGCAAAAGAACACAGTCTGACAAAGTGGATATGAAAGAACCATAAAGTACAAGAAAATGAAAAGCAACTCATTAAAGGCATGAAATGGAATGACAGGACATTTTCAAGCCCAGCAGAAGCAGGAGGCTGACAGAGAGTTCATGGGGTCCATGGATGAATAGGAGCACACGAGAGAGAGGACATAGTAGAAAATCAAATTAAAATTGTCGTGTAGCTGCTCCCTCTGGAATTCCCGTGCTGAATTACTCTTTAAGGAGGATCAGTCTTATAGGGCAGTTTCATCACACCTTCAGCAGGACCTGGCTGAGGCCACTGTGACTTGGTCAGGATCTCCTGCCCCATTCCTTGTGTGCAGTGCTGGTCCTTCCCTGATCCCATGGCTCAGGCAGTGAAGGCAGACCCAAGCAAGTCACCGAGGGTAAGAGCCATACTGCACACAGCCTGGAATTCCAGAGACTCCCCACCTCAGTGTTATGAACAACCAGCTTCCCCAGGGAGAAGTCTGATGGGGGTCTTCCAAGGTCAAGGAGTATGGAGAGCAAAACCACCAGCTGGAATCTCAGCCCAGCACACAACATCACTGGACCTTGGACTGGGTGTCCTTGCCAGAAAGTGGTCAGGCATTGGAGGCACCCCAGGGCTGTTCCCCAGCCATAGATGGGTGCCCTGCTGCACACAACAGGCAGCAAATCTCACCCTGCTGAGCACAGAGCCAGCACAACCCATCAGGTGTCCTCACCACGCTGTGTCTGCATGGCACTCAGCAGGCAAGGAGGATGTGGATGTGACATTTCTGAGCTGTGTGGCTCAGAGACAAAGCAGGTGGACATCAGTCAGCCCACTGAGGTGATTTCTGGAGGCTGCTAAGGGCTGGTATCCTTTAAAGAGCTGACACGAAGCCATGTGCTATCCAAAGGAAAAAGAGATTTTGTGCTTTATCCAGACCCAAGAATAGGAGTCTCTGAAATCAATCACAGCCAGAAATACAAACAGATTACTGTCACAATATCTGACATGCTAAGACTAAATAAATAAAATTAAATTAAGATAATGGCCTTTGATAATTGCCTTTTTTTCCTGAAATTTGTTATTTGGAATTTCCTAGCCACATGGATCTTCCAAACAGAAAAGTCAAGCGGTCGATTTCTTTTCCAAGTGTCAACATGGTCTGTCTCAGGGCACTGCAGACTTTTCGGGGAGGTGTGGTTGGAAACACTGTCTCCTTTCTGTCTTAGCCAAGCGCCTGAACCATGCTGGTATGGAGGACCGGCAAGATCAGTGTTCAGGTTCTTCTGAGTAAAGGTAGAAATCTTGACAAATGCTTTGGATGCACTGGGTGTTTTATTCCTAGCATGTCTTCCTGAAACACCACATAGTCCAGTCATGCCACATGGTCTAACAAACAAGCTTAAGGTTTAGGGTGTTGCTTTTTCAGTCAGACCTTAGCTCACCATCCATTAGGCCTTAGGCACTTTGAAGCTCATGTATGCAATTAAATCCAGTTAAATAAAGGCTAAAATCCATCTTGTCTTTATACCATCTTGAGTGCTGACCTGAAATAAGCTGATGTTGTGATTGCATTTTTCAATGATCTCCACAGTGCAGATCAAACACATCCCATTTCTCATGCTGGGATTAATAAGTGACTCCTGGCTCACAGAACCTTTCAGCTTCCATGATGCCAATACATCCAACACTATGATTTCCAAATATTTTAGCCACTTGCATGGTTGCTGTTACTGCAGTGTCTGATCAGTCTCAGTCTCAGATGTGTCTATACCCATCACTTCTCTGTGACTGACAGCTGCTCTTTGGCCAAGAGTACAGACGGACAGCTCTGGGCCAGAGAAGGGAATACGTATCCTGCACTGTGGCAGACACCTCCCAGCTCCTTGGAGTCCTTGGCTGCCGGCACAATCACTGCACCAACTTTTTTTCCTGTTTCCCCTCTAGCAAAAGACATGGGCCAAATCCCACTGGCAACTTTGAGCATCTTACCATGGACGTCACAAACCTTCTACTGACTTCAGCAAACTTGGCTCAAACCTAATTGCTTCTGCCAGCCTTCCTGTGTTCCTGGACTTTTCAGGGTAACTGCTAAGGACAGAAATAAATCCTTTGTTTACTCTGGTAACTGGAGAGCTGCTTTAACCTCTGGCTAAAAACAGGTGCATTTTCCTATCAAGTTCATGAGTCACTTGTCCCAGGAAAGACTGGTGAACTTGGAAAGCCCAGTGCTCATGGAACAACAGGAAAGGATGACTTTTTAATTGAATGGTGGCAAATCTCATAATCTGGTTTTCCTGGGTGGCTTTTTTCTTTTTAAGTCATGTTAAGTCATTGGTTTAACACAGCTCACGCCTGTTCCTTGCAAATTCCTGGTATTTTAGCATCACATCCAGTTTGGGATGGAAAACACTACTGGTATTTGACTCCTACAGGAAACAGCAGGTGTAATGTGTGACTTCATAAACAGCATAGGCAATTAATACCTCCGTAATAGATTTTGTGTTTGGTCCAGCATAATCAGGTCTTTCAGCACAGGTATTTGTATTTATTCTCCTCTCCTCTCCTCTCCTCTCCTCTCCTCTCCCCTCCCCTCCCCTTCCCTCCCCTCCCGTTCCAGCAGTATTATATATAATCTTCTGATTATTATATACCCATGTGATCTTCAAAACAATTTTTTTGTCAGNCCTTCCTGTCCCTTTTCTACAGAGCTGTTTTCACAGAAAACAGTATTGCTTCTCACATACCATCTGGTCAGGAACAGCCAAAGAATTCTTAAAAGGTGACCTTCAAGGTGACTTCTTTTTGATGAATTTAAAAAAAACAACCAAACAATCAAAACCAAACCTGCAATATTATTCCTCTCCAATTTTAACACCAGAAATTCAAGTCTTACCACCCTGTTTCCCACAACTGTAGATTTATGATGACATCCTGAGAAGCTGCTCAGGGGATATTTCTCCACTGCACAGTTAACTCATGTTCTGACTCAAATTAAAATCAGTGGCTCTTGCCAGACACAGGAGAGAAACTTCTGACAGGCCCGAGTGTGCTCCCAGTCCAGACCGGATCATGTGGTTGGCTGTAGAGTGCAGAACCTTGGACTGGACCTTACCTGTTTTACCCTGTGACTGCAGACAGGAAAATGAAATAATTTCAATTCTGGTGATTCTCCAGTGCAACTCCTGTAGCTTTTGTAGCCAAGTGGCTGCAAAAGACTCACACAGCCTCTGAGTACCAGAGAAGTCTGGCTGTGTGGCCAGGTACACACACACTAGCACAGCATCATCAAGGCCACAGAAATATGGGCAGGTCTCTGCTTGAGATGGGGCCAGGTTAACTGTGCAGTAAAATTGAAGCTTGATGGGGGAACTGATTTTTGTGTTACATCTCTGACGGTTTTGCTAAAAATGCCTCACTATGTTAAGTGTTTTTGAAATAAGGAGGAGTCACCTGGTCCCTGCACAGCAGGGATGTTCAGAAGAGTCCCCTCTTCATATCTGTGTCCTTTGAGGAAGTTCAGTGCATGAATGGTAAAGAGAAGACTGAACATTCTTGGCACTGTACATTAAGTGGGTAAGTATATCTTTGGTGTAATGGAGGAAAACATACATAAAACCCTCTCAAGAGAGATATGCAGAGGAGCATGACCAAAGCATCTCTCCCTTTACAAAAATCAAAGGCTTTCTTTGTTTGATATAATAAGCCACAAACATTTCCAGTTCCTGCCCATCCCCACCCCATTCCTCCTTCTCCCCCTGCCCTTTCCCACTTCAGGTCACTTGAAATAACACTGGCACTACTTACAAAACCAGCAGAAAGTCAATTACTCACACATATTATTGCAGGGCTAATTTTTAACCTCTTCCAGCTGCACAGTCAGCTGGCTCAGTAAGACCTGTTCCTCTAGGCAGTTATCAAGTGACAGCTTTCCATTCCTGTCATGCATGATTTGGAGGATCCTGCACCAAGCAGAGTCCGACAGAGCTGCACAATGTGCTCACCTCCCCATCCTGAGGCTACACTAGGACAAAAGAAAGAGGCCAGAGGACTGCAGAAGCCACATGTGTCCAGAGAGCTGCAGGGATGGATGTCAGAGGGAAGGTGAGATGAGTGGAACACATGCATCTGAGAACAGTGGCATTAATTTGGTGTCACTGTGAGTCTTACAGTCTACAAGAAATGTGCCAATGTCACAGCCAGTGCTTATTCACCATGACCAAATGTAGTATTAACAGGTTCTTGGAGAGCAGAGCACTGGCCAACATCTGTCCATGAGCTCTCCAAGGAGCAGAGCCCTGGCCAGTGTATGTCCATGAGCTCTCTGGGGACCACAGACCCCACACTTGGAGAAGCAGACACCAGCACACACTATACTTGCTCCTTGCTGTCAGAGAGGATCTGCAAAGCAGAACTAAACCCTGGTGGGACACTTACCTGAGTCAGTTGTTGCTTGGTTTATGCAAGGACCCACAGCTTTGCAGTAGCATCACCTGCCACCCAAGGCATGGGAACATGTGGGGCCCCACAGTGTGGGGTAAGCCCAAACAGAACAGAACCTGCTCCTCTCTCAGTGCCCAGCCATATGCTCTAGCTGATCCAGCTTGCTAGCCCTGCAAGCTCAGAAAAATGTGAAATAGAATCTATAAAAAGGGATGAACAGATATTTTCTAGCATAACAATTTAACCAGCTCATTCAAAGCATTCAAGGAGCACCATTTGAGGAGCTGTTGTAAATGCTGGGAGAAGGTGACAAAGACCAGGATTGTGGGGGCGGGGGGGAAAGATTTTCTGTCTGGTGATGGGTAGCTGCTAAAATGCCTTGCACTATGACAAGGGCCACACACCTCTAGGCTGTGTTGAGGGAACAGCCACTTGAAATTGCAGATATCTGAGCAAGACAGGCAGTCTTTGTCCTCTCCCTGGCTCCCTCCTTCAGCCTTCCCTGCAGTGGTACCCTGTGTCCCCACAGCCACAGGACTAATGCTGGCACGGGGGAGAACAGATTAACACCGGATCCAAGTGTCTGTGTGCCATCTGGCTATGGCAGGAGTCTAACAGCAACAAGGAAGAAAGATTTATATCTTGCTGAGAAACATTTTATAAAGTGTGTGAAGCTTGTCAAGCCTCTTTCTGGAACTACATCCTGTGGACTTTTCAATTGAAAAGCAATTTTCTCCTTTTCAGTTGAAGAAGAGGTATTACCAGAGATATGACCAGCTCTGAGAAACATCCCTAACTGAGGAAAGCCCCAAGTGTAAATATTTTTCCCATAGGTGTAGTTTAGAACAGAATAGGATTAGAAAAGCCTAAGAAAAACAAATCAAAACAACCAGGTTGGTAGCGCCTGTGCAGGCAGTCTCAGCTTCCAGCCCTGCTTCCAGTGGCCAGGCTCGTGTATGAGAGTAACCTTTCCAGCTAGATAAGTCTGGAAGGGCAGATTTTAACAATTAACCTGCCTAAACAACAGCCCCAGCACTGCTAGCCCAGACTGTATGAGAAGCCAAGAGCAAAATTCAGTAGAGTACATGAAACAGACACGGCAATGGAACCACGCTCAGACACAAAAGCGACCATATGTTCTACTTAAAAATAATTATTCTGATCTCAGCTGTCCTCAACACCACTAGGAAGGAAGCTGGTTACGTTATTATGTATGTCTTTTATGAGAAAAGAAATACAACTACTACTGAAAATACCTACTTCTGCAACAAAGTAATAAAGGTTTCTCAGTTCTTCTCCACATTCCTGAGCCCTGAGGGATTAGCCCACCTTTAGGGCAGTCAGCATAAGATGCCCTGCAAGAACAAACAATTATTTCTAGTTGTTAGCTTTGGGGCCAGTGCATTCCATGGCAGCTCAGCCTGTTTTGAGTCCATCTACCCCAGACACCACAAACCAGGTGTGAGAACCCACTGCTGCTTCCATCACACTCCTTGTTAAGCCATCACCATCTCTCCTATGGCAGGGAAAGGGGACTGGTCAACTTGAGGATGAAAGGTGTTTCTGCCTTACCAACATTACAGACTGAAAGTGCCAGAGAATAGGAAGGTGATATTTTCACAGCAGAGAGGAGAAGGACGTCAATAATACAGAAAAATGCACCCTGCAGCTCTCGTGGTACCAGTGCTATAACATGCATTTCTGGGCCAGCTAATAATAGCAGAATATTGATAAACAGAGGGCTCGGACTAGGTTGGACAGTGAGTGGGGAATGTGATGACGACAAAGGAAAAGCTGATGTGGGAGGAGGCAGGAATTGATTAATATGAGAAAATTAGGAGCACATAGTTAACACCACTATCATCTGTCCACTTGCAGGTGAAGGCCATAGGTGGGCAGACCAGCCAAGGTGACAGGCTGGCTGCAGGAGATCTGGGGAGTTCATCACCACAGAGGTCAAGTGTCAGGTGAGGGACCATAGTCTGATGGGAGGAAATGGCTTCTGTTTCTACCGGGCTCAGTTTAACCAAAGCAGCTTGAAACAGCACAGCCCACACACCCATCAATCCACTGCTGGACCGGGTGCTCTGCTGTCCATTCCCCAAGGAGGAGAGGGAAAACAGATTTATCACTGCCATGTACCCCCAACCCTGCATGATGCCCAGGGCCAGGCTTTTACACAAGTGCTGATTTAACAGGATTCTCCACCTTTTGCAGAATCTGGGCCTTCAGAGGTTCCCCAGGGTGAGGCCATGGCAAAAAGAAGAGATAAAATCCAGCAATGGGGAATCTCACCCACAACCAGGAGAAGTGCCACAGTCTCTCTGCACGCCTGTTAAGTGCTCTTCCTGGGGAGTAAATTGCTAGTAAATAAATCAACACATATGTCAAGGCTTGATTTGTTTTTTTCTAATCTTTTCAAGCACTTGGTAGATATGAAGAGGGATGGGCTGATCTAAGTTTTGTTAGGAATTAGTGAAATCTTGTAGTTCTTGTTTATGTGTCAGGCTCTGAGGAGCCAGTGCTGAGCCCAGACTGTGCACAGCCATCAGTGGGCTTCAAGCAGGTTTTGACAACCACTGCAGGGGAGAGTCGGAAAAAAATCCCTTGTGGATTCCCGAAATGGCCACTGGCTGATCTGATCCTGAGGTGACTAATAACGATTTGGACTTATTTGACTTTCTGTGGCTTTACTGGAAAGTTAACTCCCCCGCTGCCAGCATAAAGAGGCTCCTTCCCCTTGCTGGGTTCCAGGGAAATACAGAAGCAGTTCAAAATAACAGTTTACTTCAATGCTCTAAATGTCACAGCAAGGGTCATGGGAGGGGGAAGTAGGGAATTTAATTTGATCTGTGCCGGAATGTCCTAACTAGATGGCGTTCAGATCTGGCAGCTCAAACAGGCTCAAATAGGGCCAAGACCAGAGAACAAAAACAGTGAAGTGGAGAAATTTAAGCCAGTCTCTGTCAAAACACAGTGCAAGTTGGGCCTTAGTGCACCTTGCTCTTGCTTAGCTTTGCTAATTATCCTTCCTGGGTCAGTCAGTTGTTTGATTGGCTTTAAAATATTATTTCCCTGGTCTCTGGTTGAAACCTATTACGCTTGTTCTCTGGGCTTCACGGAAGGCATTATCAGCCTTGAAAACCTCCTGCATTCCTCCTTCATGCTCCTGTTCCTGCACCACATCATCTTCCGCCAGCCCAGAGGCAGCAATTACAGGATAATCCCAGGGCACTCATACGGTGCCATCAAGAAGCTGCCGTGTCTCCTCCTCTCACCACTTCCTCGGCACTCATTCCTGTGATCCCCATTTTGTTGGAAGGGAAGAGCAGGAAAACAAATGTGACCTGTGCTTCTCCAGGACCTGCTGCAACTGTTTGCGGCAGCTCTTTCTGTCAAATCAGTAAAAGGAACTGGCAGAAAGGAGCCTGTTATTCCAGTAGTGCCAGCCACTGATGACAGGAGCAATCGATCCCAAATGCAAATACAAATGTTACGAAATAAGCAAGAGTCAGTTGTCCTTAAAAGAAGTTTGCAACCAGAAAATTGCATTTTTTTTCTTTCACAGTAACAAGTTTGAAAACGGAAATAAATTTGTCAGTTGAATCATCTGAAGCTGCTTAGTCTGCAGATTTCTCAAAACAATACTGGGCTATTTTTAAAAGTTGGAGAAGAGGAATACAACCAAGCTGTCCCCTTCTACCCCTTTCCTAAGCATCCTTACTTGCTTTATCAGCAGAGGTATGGAAAACATAGCAGAGGAATTCAGTAAGCTCAGAAATGCTACACTTTTGCTATCAAGTTCTTAATTTTCCAACATGAATCTTTTCAAGTGGGATAAAGAAAAAATTCCTTTTGTTTCCTTAAGAAACAAATAAACAAAGAAGCCACCCACAAAGCATAACATGGCAAGTCATCCAAATCATGGTTTCAAAGTGAGCATTTCATGTAAACCTAATGTCTAGTTTTGTGAAATTGCTCCTGAGAAAAGCTTTAAGCCACAAACAACTCAATCATAACACTTTCAGACCTGAAGTTCCCAGGATTCATACTGTTTTGGGACTTTTGCATTTTCCCCCTCCCTCATTTCCTACTTCACTATGGCAAATATTTCAGGGAAGTGTTTAAATGCAAGTAAAAATCTGCTTTCAAAGCTGACCATAGTTTTCAAGTACACAGCAATGAGCAGGGAGAGGAGAAGGATCTATCCTGATTTTTTTGTAGCTTTGTCTTGAATCACAGTGAGCAGATGGGTAATTTCAAGCAGAATGATTTTTATGTCTGATGGAGAAACACACAGAACAAATGAGAGCAAAAGCCAAGTCTCCTGCATAGCAAGTCCTCAAAAGGGACCATGAAAAGCATCCCTGCCCTTGCAGACCCCTCACAGATGGGAGTCTTCAGAGCACTACAATGACACTTCATAGCTTTATGCACAAAAATTATAAACCTGTCCTTTCCTTCATGGACAATCAAGGACGGATGGACAGTGAAAGGCAAAGCTCTTTTTCACTTCATTAATATAAATGTGGCCAATTCTATTTTTCTTGTGCAGAGACTCTGTGTTCCTGTACTCAGTGTGCAAAGAAGACAGTGCAATGTTATTCTGACTTGCTCTTTACCTCTTTCCAAGTGGCTTTAATAGGGAATAAACATTTGTATGAGTACATCTTGCTCTACTCTCCAGTATTTCCTTCAATCCCTTTGCCATGACTTACTTAAACAATTATTTCTACACTTATACAATCCTGATGCTAACTGACTCACCTGTACCAATTAAACCATTGTAAAGAGATTATCTCCATTTAATCCTTGTTGTCCTATAGATACAAATTAGAGCAGCATTTGAAATGCACATAAGCCAACTCAACCTTTGTGTTTAACTCAGAGTTTTCTTGCTTGTTGTTCTGTGGCCTCTCTGGCCCTAATGAATATATTTCTACTGTTCCAGTTCCAAAACTCAAACATCACATCTGCACCGATAGAATTAATCTGTTCTTATCCTGTGCCTCCCCATATTCCCTTCTCCACCTGTGTCTGCTCTTTTACCAACTACCCAGACTGCACCACCCTTTTACTGTGCAAATACCTCTGAGCATCTCACACACAGAACCACAGGTGGGTTTGTACCCATCCACCCAGAATAACCACGGGCTCCATGAGCTGCTGCTCTGCTGGACACCCATTCCAATCAGGCATGGAGAGGAAATAATTAGTCCACAATGGCAAGGCCTCTTTTGACTATTAATATTTCTTTTAAATTTGCACATTTAGGAAATAAAGACAATGACCATAGCCTCTCTTCTGTGGCTCTTCCTCTTTCATGTGTTACGTGTCATGCGTTAGACTGAACACTCTCTGCTCTGTTCCCAGATTGACATGGTGAAATTCCAACCTTGATTTCAGCCTTAGTGACATGATAGTAAATAACCAGTAACAAATAAACCATAATAAATCTTCCCCCATTTACTGAATATATCTGAAACAAACAGGTTGCACAACAAGCACCCCTTGTGATTACACGAAACTGGTATATCTAATACTCCAAGATTTCTCTAAACCTGGACAGAAACAACCTCTCTATGCCACCACCTGGGCTCCACCCAACAACTCTACTTTCAGAAAATAATGGGCAGTGAGTGAAAATGAAAGGGTTAATTTCTCTCTGGCTAACCTTTCCAGGCTATTCAGTTTCCTCTCAGACTCCAGCCCATCGGAGGCATGCGAGGTGAAGGATAGAATTACACACTGGGCATGTTTCCTGTACTTAGTGGGTGGATAGAGCACAACTTCCGCACTAATAATGTCAAGGTAATTAGGACATCCTGCAAAACCTGTAACAGGGAAGAAATAACCATTGTTTATTGTCATTTCTCTTGCTGAGGTGGTGGGCTCTCCTCACAGCTCTTCTTGCCTTTTGTTTTGAGCCCATCTCTACTTCAGCAGATAGCCCAGCAACTGGGCCAAATACAAGAACCCCAGAATTCACAACATGGACTTGGGCTAAAATCTGATTTCTTTTTCCAGCACCATCATTTCTCCCAGCCCTATCTAAGGCTCTGAAGCAGTCATTGAAACTGGCACCTCTGTCCCTCATAAAGGCTCTGGGCCACTGGGCTGCTGAAACACAACTCTGGCTCAGTGGTGAATTAATTTACACAGTGTGGCCAACTCCAGCAAGATGGATCAAGAGCACATATTGCACACCCCATTCTTCCACAAAGCAGACTGCATTCTGATGGTAAGGACAGCTCTTGGGCAGATGAGTTAGGATTCTAGAAGGGCATCTCTCCTCTTGAGAAGAGCCCAGTGTGCAACAGCTTGTTACTGGGATTCTGTCTCCTGGATTCTGCTGGAAAGAAATGTTTTTTGCTTGACTCTTGAAAGAAATGGCACCAGTACTGACCTTCAAGTGTAGCAAAGCTCAGCAGCCCCAACTTGGGCCACAGGATGGGGTAAAATTTAAATTACTCTTCTCTGTTTCCTACTGACTCCCTTAAAAAGCTCCTTTATTCACTGTGGGCTTTTGGTAGATGCTCTTTAGAGGAGTGCAGATCTTCCTTTGCCCTTTGGGAAGGCAGATTTTGGAGAGAAGTAACAAACCTTCCTTGAGGCCAGTGGATATAGCTGGGGAAAAAAGCAGGGAATTTTGGGTAATTGAAACTTTTTTTAGATCTCTGTTTTATGAGAATTTTAGCATCAGACTACTGACCCTGTGGCTTTGCTATGAACTGCCTCTCCTCTCACTAAAAATATGCCTAGGATGATATGGCTGCATACTGGGAACCAGTTGGATGTGCAGCCCAGGCTCCCACTTAGGGCTCCACAGTGACCAAGGGGAATGGATGGGAAATGAGACAGCTGTGAGACAATGCACAAACCTTTGTCTCTAAAAAAGAAGGATCCTTTGCTTGTCTTTTCTGGCTGCATTCCTCGCAGGCTGTGCTGCACACAGATGCCAGCACAGCCCGTCCCATACCACAGGAAGTGTCTACGTGGTCAGATGCAGACAGTCATAGGGCACCTCTGCCTTGCCAGAGGGCTGGGGGCTGCTGGGCTCCTGAGGCCATTTAGATGCAATAGCAGGGACCATCTCAGGGTCTCCTAAACCTGGGCAGGGGAACGTGCCTGTGCCCTGGCCAGGCGCTGCTGGGCACTAACTCATGCACGCACTGCCCAGCTAAACCGACCTTCTGTCCATACTGGAACACACATAATCAGCTGGTAAATTATTGCCCTTTCCTTTCATAACGTTTCCTGGCTGCTGGGTGCTGATGTTTGTAAGCACTTTAAGGAAAGCAACATTGATTTTTCCTCAGGTGGAGAATTTCAGGATGCCGCGTGTCTCTTGTTTGCTTCACCAAACCTATTTCCAAGAGTCGTGGTTTTGCACACATTGCAAGCACAGCCTGCATCAATATCCTGGGGGGAAGTGTGATTTTAATTAATGACAGAGTCCTTCTAAAGGTGTCTCTATTAAGCTTGTACATAAGGGCACTCTGCTAGGAAATGTCCCTTCCCTCTCACATGGCATAAGCTGTTGCCATTTGCAAAATATATTGACAATAATGCTGAGCCTAAATTATTAAGTGCTGTGCTGCTGGGCTTGTGGGGACAGCTACATGTTGTATATCCTGTCTGAAGGGCCTTGTGAATAATGAAATTCTGCACTTGCTTTTCAGAACCGTCACATTTTCAGATTGCACTTGTGATTGTCAAAAAATTCAGCCTGTAAAAGAAAGCTGTGTATTTCAGATGTGAGGGAGAGGTAAGGAAAAAGGTTCTTGGGCCCTGAAATAATTAAAGATAACTCTGGAAGAGTCTGAAAAAGCGATACTGTGAAAATAAGTAATAGAATAAGTCTATTCAAGATTGCTAGCAATCAGAAGATAATGGTTGTCTGTAATAATGCTTTTCACCCTACAAAATAACCCTGGTGTCTAAAAGCTGGTCTTCACTCAGAACTTACTGATAATTATACTGCTAAAAATACCAGCATAACTCTGTTTAGACATGCTTATTGCAAAATAAGAAAATTCATATAGGGTGGAAATACATGTGTAACATGAAGTATAATTATTCTGGTAAAATTCCCTTTCCTCATTATTAAAAACCCCACAACTTGTCTGGTTCATTACATGTACTGGTTTTAGAAGCAATCTCCAACCTGCAGATAAAAGAGCAAGCACATCCACCCAAAAAGGCAGGTCCCACATCCGGTGAGCTTCCCTCAGATGAGAACCAAACAACTGAGACTTACAGAAAAATCCACCTTTCCACAAAAGTCTGGAAGGAGGAGTTTGGTGGCCAAAGTGACTAAGTAGCAGCAATGCCTTTGGTCTAGCTCACTGTTTCCTCTTCACTGCTACAACGTGGGAACAAAGCTGTGGGATAACTGGGGGTGGGAGAGCTGCAGTGGTTGGTCTGGGCAGTGCCTTTTCCTCAGAGACTGAAAATTTCATATACACAGCAGCCTGTGCCTCTCAGCCTTCTGGAGGAGTGCAGGCCAGCAGAGGTTAACAACTGACCCTGACCCTTCTGCCTGGGAGTGGGCTGCACTGAGGCAGAAGCAGCAGAAATCCCTGCTGACAACTCCAGAAGGATCACCTAGTGATAGACTTTAGCTGTACCCAAACTCTGAAGAATGCCCCCCCTGCTTGCCAGTCTTGCCAGCAGGCTGAAAAGTGAGGGTTTCATGGGGCTCCAGGATTTTCCATCCAGCCACTGGACCTGGGGGTCATCTGTGAGCAGTCCATGACCATTCCCTGCCTCAGAGCTTTGCTCAACTCAGTCTGCCATGACACAACTTTCATGGCTTTCAACCACTTCCTTCACAATGCTGCCTCATGGATATCCCCACAAGGAATGCCATTTCCTTTACTAAGCTTTTCATGCTATTTCTAGTCATGCCCAATTAGCTATTCTCCTGTCTGACTTACTCAGCCTTTGAAGACACAAAGCTCCTAAGAGGCAGGTGCCAGTAAGCACTCTTATGTGTCCAGCATTAAGACACTTAATTGCTGCAGGACTTCAAATCCCAAGCGACTATTAATAGCCATGAAAGAAATGCTATCTTTTGCCCTAGAGACTCTCCACTACTTGTTTGTAGGAGAGGGCTTTTGAAAAAAGGCAGAGCTGTCATGGCCTGGATACAGAGCAGAGTCAGCTCTGCTCATTGACTGCCTTCAGTTCCTCCCCCAGCCAACTTTCTAACAGAGGGAAGCAGCTGCCCAAAGCTCAGAGTTCTTCAGATGTTGATTTAATCTGTGCTTAGAGGTGTGTCTTCCCACAGGAACTTGGAGATGTTGGATAGATATAAAGAAGAGCTTCTGGTGGAGGGAGTTTGGAGCAACCCTGCTATCTGCTCACAGCTGCTGGAAGAGAGCAGGACAGGAAGCAGCGAGTGAAAGAAACCTGTGAAATAATGCTGGTCATAGGCCCTTTGAACAAAATGTTGTGAATTGCCAGTGGAAACCCTTCAGGAGAGAAGTAAGTCACAGAGGGAGAGCCTCAAAGCCAGCTACAGACATCCCCCAGCTGTCAGGGAGGAAACAAATGCCCTTCATTGTGCAGTGCCATGCAACCAACACATCTACATCTGGGGACGAGCATCATGTCAGGAAAGGATGTCCAAAAGGGATGACTGGTGACAAGCAGAAAACCTGAGACGCCTTGTAAGAACCTTCTTTAGAGGTCCTCTCCCATTTTGCATGGTTTTATAGGGCCATGAATGGATCAGGTTGCTTTACATGGTAGTGTCTGATGAAGGAGACCAGCTTGAGCACTCAGAACCTGCATAGGGCCTCTCTGACTGGCTGAAACCAGCATAGATAACTTGTGTTCGGGCTCAACCCAGATGCAATTGGGACCTTCATCAAACAATGAAAGGTCACACAAAACATGTACAATCTTCTAACGCCCTCAGAACAGAGGTGAAGTGTTTTCTCTTCACAGTTAGTGCAGCTTTGTATAGCTTCAGTTGATGAGAAAACCTTAAAAGTGCTCTTCTCATAAAAGCAACCACAGAAGAGGTATTTCCCATTTCAGTTCTCAGTCTGCAAACAGCACAGAGCTCAGACTTTGCTTATGAGACCTCCCAGATATCAGGAATGAGGTAAGTCTACTAATTCCCCTAAATCATGCATCCCAGCTCTTCACAGAAAACAGCAGTCACTCTAAAGACATACTGCTCACACTATCTTTCCCATGCAGAAGAGAAGCAGAACCATTCTCCACCACATGACCCTCTAAGGGACAGTCTGTCCAGACTTGCTGACAGACTCCCACCCCACCTCCACAGACACCTTGAATGATTCTGCACTTCACAAGTGCCTTGTCCCAAATCTAAGGGCTTGGAGGATACAACAAATAGCAGAGATTGCCTTTCAGCCCCTTATAGGATACCCATGAAGTCATGTCTGCTCTGAAAAAGTGTCGATTGTGTTTTTTTCACCCTCAAACAATCCTTTGACTTGATTCTAAGCCAGCCCCATTCCTGTCAGGACACGTGTCCCAGCGCCATCTAGCCAATGTGCCTTAGAAACACACAGCAGCACCTGGAGAGCAAACCCCAGTGCAGAAGTTATCCCTAAAAACACAAACCTCTCACCATCGAACCCAGCACTCACAGCTGCATTGCCAGCTCCGGGCCCAACCTACACCTTGGCTTGCTAAGTTTGCTAAAGGCCTCTTGAATTAAGTCGACCATGATGTTCAGCATCACTCAGAAACTGAGTTTCTATGCCTTCAGTACCAAAAGCAAAAACATAGCAAGGGAACTATTGTGGCTTCGACTAATTTTTGTTTCAGGTTTTGTACTTCCTTTGAATGAAAAGCAAGAAGTGAAACCTTAGGGTGAGGGTGCAGTGTAAATCCCCAGACAGATCTAATCAGATGAAAATCGGAGACTCCGTTTGGCTCCATAATGTGGCCTAACCTACATCAAAGCTGGACCTTACTGAGAGGGAAGAATTTGCAATCAACTCCAAGCAGGAAACCCAGCAAGAACTTAAGGTAGGATGGCTGTAACACAGGTGGAAGGAGAACCAGCAGTAACACAGACTAGCAGCTTTCATTATGGATTTGTTTCCATCATCAGTTTAGGCCACTCTGAGTCTGCTTCCTCCCTGCCCTACACTGCCATCAGCTCTCTTGTGTGGGTACTGATCATCACAGGGTTAGGTGCAGTGCCAAACTGGCCTGCTGATCCAGTTGAAAACCAAAATCCTGAAAAGGATAAGTCTTGGGACAGGCAGAAACTAATCTCTCTCCCCATCCAAAGTGCCAGCACCAAGAATGGAAGTGGCAGGAAGATGTAGCCAGATGTTCAGGGGAGGACAGGACTGCTGATTTTGGCTACAGTGCAAACCTAAAGCATAAATCCACACTCCAAGCACTCTAGAGAATCCATTTGAATTTGGAACAGCTTGCTAGAGTACATGCTCAGCATCCCCACTGAGCATGCTCACCTCTGTGCTGAACTTCCATGTGAAACTGAAGATGACGTAGAGGAAACCAGAAACTGAACTGCAGTAGCAACATAATAGCACCACCTGCAAAGTGACATGTCTGAATGCTGACCTTTTTTACTGAAAGTTCATTCTGCATCCGTCAGACATAATAATAAAAATAGATATTTACTTCATCAGTTGCAAACCAACCTGCTTTGCATGAGGGTCTTTAGAACTAGTAAGAAACAAAATAAATTCCAAGGTAGAGTGGTTTACTTACATTAACTGAGCCAATAATATTTCAGTATTAATTGTATATGTAATTATACATTAAAATATGAGAATCAGTACACTGCACAATTCCTTCTGGACTCATGTGGGTACAGGCCATTAAATTTCAGGGAGGAAGCTCTGTGACAGCAGATTTTTCCTTTTTAGCAAACACTATGCTGGATATCCGTGCATGCAGTTCTGTAAAGATGGGCTGGTGTGAAGCACAGAACATCCCAGTAATGAGTTTCTGAGATTATGGTTTGTGAACATTTAATTTTAGAGAATGTGGGAGTGGCAGCCTTATTTCATTCACCTGAGCAACATCAAATAATCCCATGAGTGTTCTGCACTTCTGAAAAGAGTATCAGCCTCAAGTTGGTCCACCTTCGTTCACTAGCCATGGAAGACTGTAGCCTAAATCTACATGTTGAAAGGAGGCATCCTTCCCAAATGAACACTTCCCTTCTTTAGCAGGGAAAGCTGCAAGGGAAACACAACATAAACCATAAAGAAATACTGTAAACATCAATTTAGAGACTTGAGCCTGATGCCCTCTCTGTGGGGTTCCCTGTGCAGCAGCATAAGCACCAGTTGAATGTGGGATGTTCTTTTAGCAAATATCTCAACCCCGAGGGGATGGTTTCTCCCAGCAGAGACTTAGGAGCCGTTCAGACATTTGCCCCCAGCCCCCTCACACAGATGCCAGGCAGTGCAAAGGGCACAGGCGGTTCCAGGCAGTGTGGAAACACAGCTCTCCACTGCCAAGTCATGGGAGAGTGACTCGAAATGGCCAGCTTTGCTTGTCCCTGGGGCCACAATTTCCTCACTGCAGCATGTGGACAAGACTGCTTTTTCCAAACCTCTCTCCAGAGAGACAAGGTAACAGTTCAACTTTCACCCGTTGTCCGACTCACCCCATCTAGAAGATTCCTAGGACTGGCAAAAGCAAAGGCATATTACTTATATGCCACATTTAAGAATTAGGCTTTTTGATTTGTAAATGTATTTTATATTAATTTGTAAGGATTTTAGTCCAAACTGGAATCTGTGCTTTCACAAACACTGGAAAAGCAAAAGGCTAAAATCTTCAGTCCAGGCCCATCTCCAGGTCAGAACTTGGTGAAGAAACCAGTGACAGGACCCAGTATTCCATATTTTTCCGATCTAAATGCTGATAACAACCTTCCACAATGTTGCATGAACTTTGATACAAGTGCTTCAGTGGGCACAACGAAGGTGACAGCTAATTTGCAGATCTTTGTTTCACTCTTGCATCACCTGTGCCTGCATTAACCATGGCAGAGCTGGACTCTTGTGTGGATTTTCAAACAGAAAACAAAGAAATATAGCTGAGAAATGTGCTTTAAAAAAAGCACAAACAAACCCACAAAAAGAAACAAACCCAGAACTTACTGAGCCCAGCACCAGGATAAACAAGATGAACTTCTCTATAAAAACATGTTTCAAGTCTGAACAGCAGCAGTTAATTTCTGTGTTGTAAACCAGGGGAATGGGAACACAAATGGGGTTGATTCTGAGAGTGATCCAAGTTCATGCCATTAGAGGAGAAGGAGATCTGCTGTATCCCTGATTTTGCCATGAACATTGAGTTGATCTGGTCTCTGACATCATGAGAGCCTGGAAATCTCTCCTGGTCACCCATTTAGTTATCAGGCTGCCCAAATCACCACTTCAGGTAACAAAACGACAAATGGAGTGATTTGGTGTCACACCATGAACCAGGTAGAAATTTATATAGGCAGCACTTATTTACACGTTGGCTGTTAGGGCCACTTATTCACAAGGTACTAAGAAGATCGCTGAGCTGATGCACAGGAGAGCTGATATTTGGGTAGATTATTGATCAAAGAGATGCACAGAAGAGCTGGCCTGGCAGCAGCCTTTTCTATGTAACAACATCACAGTGACAGGAAATGCATGCTGGTTTACGGCATTGAATTTCTAATTCTGGCATCTTGCTTCCCTCAAACAATTTTTGTCCTGTATGTAGCTGCACTAAAGCATTATTATCTTTTGAAAGCCTGGTTTGCAGCTTTTTGTGCTATAGTCAAGAAGTTTTTTCGGCTTTGTAAAGAGGAGCACATTATTGCTTCATCAATGGGAAATAAAAAGAAATTTCTTTTGAGGCAGAGAGGAGTTATGGAGGGAGAGAGGGAAGAAATACGTTTGTAGCTTGTTATGGGCTTGATGGATACACTCTGCTGTTTTCGTCAGTAGCTGTACAGCCCTTATGTAATATTTTTGGGCAATGGCCAGCTCAGCCCCACAGAACTGTTTTGATCAATGGTTTTGGAAAGCAGGAAAGGAATTGAACATATCTGATACATGTGGGTAATGGAACAAAACCCAAAGATGATGCAGTTAAAGCTGCAGGCCACATATATGGCTTCTAAACACAATCCTTGAGAAAGGGATTTTATCAGCAACTCTTCCCTGGTTATGTGTGGCAAAAGTACAACTGAGTGCTGTGAAGACTAAGAATCCCAAAAGTACCCAGGGCACTCCTATACAGGGAGATTATATTATGCATTAGCCAGTTTCCAGTGCTGCTGGTGGAGTCCCATTTATACCTAGCAGAGAGGTGCAGTTTGCAGAGCAGGCAGGGAATAAATTGTGTTGTATAAAGAAATTCCTCTTAGAACAGCAGCACAGTCACAAGCAGCTTTGAAGCTCTCCTGTGAAAAACAAAACAGAAGAAACCACACACCTGATCAGCACAGTTATATCAGTGCCACATCCCCCTGACACCTACAACAGGACACCAGGCTGGGTCAGATAAGCACCTGTGATTTGGCATGCCAAATAAAGTACTTGGAAATTACTGGATAGCAGGAATCCTGAGCCAGCCACCAGGGACAAAAGTATCCCTGCATTACATAATACCTATAACATTATTATGGTGTACATATTTACCTGAGGGTAAAAGGGAATTAATTCTATTGTGAATTATTTTTCCTGCTTCAAAATTACCACTGTTCAGTAAATGCTGAAAAGCCACTGGAGATGTCCCTCTTGATGCCCTACTCTATTAAACCTGCTCTGGTGCAGTAATTGACTGTCACTGTGATTATTCCCTTTGCTTGTCCATTCAGGTAAACTAAGCACATGGCACTGTAATTTTGGGCTTGCTGAGCAGATGACTGGTTTGAATAGCCTGAAGTCAGTCTCAGAACTACAGCATCAATATCAAATTATATTGTTCCAATGATTCCAGGATATAGCTAAAGCAACCAGCTGCTTTCTTGGACAGTCCCCTTCAACTGCACCTTCAGCTCACTGCAGTGCACTGCCATTGTTCAGCTCCCATTGTGAAGCCACTGTGGGACACACGTGTGCAGGGTGCAGCATCAGCAGAGACTCCTGAGTCCCCAAAAGTACCAGCTGACATCAGGAAGGTGAAAGAAGTGGTGGAGAGTCATTCCCCCTGGTGGCATTAAACCGTGAGATTGCATCATGTGAACAAGAATAGCCTCATAAACCCTTCTGTGCCTGCCTGGGGATTTTTGATTTCAATTTTTAATTATGAGCTGTGGCCAGATTTAGTTTCAACCTATGACATTCCTTTGTCATATTTGTTCCCATCTATATTCTTGGTTCATCCTAAATTAGCCCATGGCTCAATCTAGACTGTAACAGTCAAGGACTCAATTACAACTTGTGTTGCAATCAGGTCTGGGAACAAATTATTTCCGTTTTGTGGTGTTGATGGGAACTGTGCCCATGAAAACTTGAACCCAGAGAAAGCCAGATGGTCACATCAACTCCCTTAATGGGGGAGAGGAGCAGTGCTGGCAGAGCTGCTTTTGCACTGTTGTGGTGGACTATTACAAGAGCAAATTTCTTTCTCTGTCCTTTAACCCAATCTCACATACCCTTTTTTGGTGGGTGGCACATCTGGCTCTCAAACTTATTGTTTCTCTGACTGACAGCTGGCAGAGGTTGGTGGGTGATTTTCATGACAAAAGGGCTTTTGTTTGCCACTCCTTTCCAGCGAGTAGATGAGAAGCAAAGACACACAGCAATATTCAATGAACACAGAACAGCTTTCCAGGGATATTTTCTTTTTGAGCCTTTCCTGTAACAAAAATAGCTCCTCCACTGAAGTCTACACATTTCTGGAGAATTTTTATGTCTATCTATATATATAGATACATATACACTATTGGTGTTACTCCTCCAGAATAAACAAAGATATTTTAGCCTATCTGCTGGGAAGATTTTTCAGTTTGAGCAGCCTCCCCAAGAGAATCTCAAAAATGAGCTGAACAAATTGAACTCAAGTCTCAACCTCAGATTCCCTTAACCAGTCTAAGCAAATTCAGCTCAGGTTTGAATCCTGTAAATGTGAACCAACTTCCTCATACTGCTCTGAAACAGGGAATGACTGCCTGCATTATATAAAAGATTATTTCAGTCTTGCACAGAAATCTGCTTGCCCAAGGTCACTAGAATATTCTGGCAGAGGCAAGAATAAAAATCTTGATTTCTTGTCTCTAAATCTGCCCCTTAGGCAACTAAAACCAAACAAATACCCTTGGGAAGGAGATATGCAAACACCATGCCAAATTGGGAAGAGGAGGGGAAAAGAATTTGACATTGTGACAGGACAAATATTCTCTTCCTCATGGGAACATGTATCTCTAAGGCCCCTTCCAGCAGATGCTGGAGCTCAAAGAAATGGCTGATCTTTGTTCCTGTACCTCAGAAGCACTGGGAGTCCATAGACAAGCAGTAAAACCAGAGCACCAATTTTCCCATCCCTCTTCTGATATCCCAGGAGAGTTCACATCCAACACCAGTTACACCACTCACCCCAGATGGTTTTCAAATACATATCAGTAAATATTTAAGGTGTGTTTTTCCTTTTTAGCAAATGCTTTTCTGTATGGCTCAAAGAAACGCTCATGAATGAAGGGAAAAGGAAGGAAATTAAGAGTCAGAGAAGTGTGATTTTTCTCCTGCACCTTACTTCCCAAATCACTTAAAGACTTTAACTGTGAAACCATTCTTCAGCACATTGTAAGACACTAAATCAAAGCTCAGTTCCATACTTTAGATGCCCAGTGGTGCCCCTTTGGATGTCTCAGCCCACCAACTCCAGCAGCGGGCACCCGTTGCCCCGGGTTCTCCCACCATCTCTGGCTGGTGGCATTGCCCTGACTCCCTGTGCCACCTTCCTTTCACTGTCCCCTGGCTGCTGCTGAAGAGCAGGCTGCCTTCATGAGAAGGGCCAGACAAACAGAAGAGGGGCTTCTCAGCTTTCCCAGCCTGGAAGGTACAGTCCCCACAGCACACCCCCTCTGCACGTCTGTCACAACCCAGCCATCCAGCAGTCCCTGAATCCCACTACGCAGCAGGGCCCTTGTGTGGCAGCAGGCTGACCCCACTGCCACGACAGTCTGCAATACATACATTTTTCTACCTCCCTCTAAGAAAACCTCTACAAAATGACCAAGTAGCACCTGGCTGCTGAGAGGAAGAGAGGGTGGCAAACCTTCATAATGCTGTGCTCACTCAGAAGCACCCTTTGACAGAGGACTGATGGGCACTGTTTTTTTAAGCGTGAATTTGGAAGGGGCTAAGGGTATGCAGTGGGAGGAAACAAATGTCTAAATGTGGAAAAGGCAAATGAACTGTTAGACACCATGCTGTCAGGAAGGTGATCAGGACTGGCTTGCCTGGATTACCTCTGCTGCAGCAGTGCCTAGAGACTGGTCCTGGGCTGAGCCACCCCAGGCTCCTCCATACGGTTCAAACACAGAAAAAAGTCCATCCTAATGCAAAGAGCTTAGCACAGGATACACCAGCCCAGAGCACCACCAAAGCCACTCACCTCCAGCCACTGTCAGTACAGTGACTCGTTCAGGTTAGGAAAAAAAAAATCTGTAAAAGCCTGTTTGGATCATTGGAAAAGACCCAGAGTCCCTCCTACATGACATCTGTGAGAAAAAATAGGTTATATTGCATTGGCCTCTGAGGACAAGTCCTCATAATAAAGCCTGGGCCTGCTTAACTTAGCAGGCATTAATACTGACAAGAGTTCAGGGTTCATCAGTCAAGCTAATTTGTTCAACATTACCCTGCTGTTGCTTATCTGGGATAATCTTTCCTGCTGGAGGAGGGTAGCTGCAGGCTAATGTATTTGGTCCCCCTTTGCACGAACTAGTTTTATCTTTCAGCCAGTGTTCCTGCTCTGTTGTAGCATTTCTGTTTAAAAGTGACCACAAAGAGGGGAAAATACACATAGGTGTCCTTTTTCTTTCTCTTTCGTCATGTGCCAAGTAGACAAAGAAGGATTATTCATTACAATCTTTGCAGTTTCAGTGGCAGCACTAGAGAGCTGATAACATGAGGAAGCAAAAAAAAGGATTTAGGAACAAATCAGTTTTGAGAAGAAGTGAAGTTTCTCTGTGAAACTTGTTTTTGATAACCGTGATTTTAATTTATTTTCCCAATACACACTTGGGAGAAAAGGTTGTGTAGGAGATACGCCTGACCCTCTCAGGAGGAGCTGAGAAAACTTTTACTCATCGATTCACTTGTGTAATTCCCCAGCAAAAACAACTGCCTGAAACCTTTCAAAAACACAGAATGTGCAATACTAGAAGGAATCTGAAAATAACCCTTCTTTTCACAAAGGCTTCAATGAAGGCAGAATAAATTGTGAGACCAGAGCACTTTAGCAGGGAACCATCAATGGAACGAAGCAGGGGAAGGGCTGAGAGAGCATGTGCTCACTGAAGCATATGGTTACCAATTTGCTGGACATATGTTGTATTCCCCACAGGGCACGGGAGGACTTTTGGATTAAAGGGTGTAAATCATTGGTTATCACCATAGAATTAAGCTCTATTCTAAATGTACAGAGGCTAAATATATACCTTTTTCTCCCCAGAGATTTCTTTCCCTAGTCACAGCTCAAAAAAATCCACCAATCACACTATGCAGTGCTTTTAAGAAAGAAAAATGAAAATAGCAGTTCACACAGAATTTCTTCCCTTTATTATAATACTTCTGGGGGGCCAGGAGGGACAGAAAAGGGCAGGGAGAAAGTAGAAAGACAGAAAAATGTCTTGGGACATATTATACCATAATTTTCAGAGGAAGCCATTGATCACAGATGTGCTTTTACACCACAGCAGCACCTAATTATTTTTCAGGACTGTTGCAATACATGTTGAGGAATCTCTGAATAATAGAACCATATGGTAACATTGTCAGAAGGAGAAAATAGGAACCCAGTAGGCTGGGGGGAGGGAGAAGGCATTAAAATGCGCTGGCTGTAAATAGAAAACAATTTGTCAAACAAAGAATGAGGAAAAAGGAGGCATGTGAATAGTTGAAGATAAAAATTTTCTTCACATTCTCTGGAGAAGATTCCAAGAGCCTCATTCTTTGTTGTTCCCAGAACATCTGTCCTGTGAAACTGGGTACAGAGCTGTCACAAAACTTTTGGAGGACTGAGGAGGAGCCTGGACAGTAGCTTTACACCAAGGCAGGAGACCTGGACATGATGTGTAGTTCTGGGCGTGCCATCAGTTATGTGAGGACAGGTGTTCCTGTGAAAGCTTCTCCTGGTTTCCTGAAAGATGTTGAAGTAGCTACAGAAATACAAGAGGCTTTGCCGTGGAACCTTTTGCTTGGGACCATCTCCAGCTTCACAACTATATGAACACAAACTTGAGGCACCACACTCTTTCCTGAAGAAGTTAAGCCAGGAACCACTAAGGATTTGGCTCTCACAGGCACACAGAAAGAGTTCCTTATAGGCCCAGGAATATCCCCCTTTTCACAGGGCACATCAGAGGGAAGTGGATGTGTATGCAATAGATAACACAAGGAGAGGGTATGTCCATGATAGGGACACGAGTCTGATATGTCCATGGTGGTGTCAGCTCTATTTTACATTCACTGCAGGTACAGTTCACCCAGAGCCCAGTTCACTCCGCATTTGCAGCCGGACTGTGAGATATCCTAAAATCCCAAACCAGTATGCAAAATCCTCAAAATCCTCCTGGACAAAATGCTCACTTAGAAAGAAGAGAGCTGCCTGAAGAAAACCCATAGGAGCATGCTGGAACATTTCAACAACTGAACTCCTTTCCCCTGACTTAATCTACAGCCTCCTGCAGTGCGGGCAGGTCAGAGCTCACCTTCAAACACAGCCTGGGCTCTAATCTGCCTCACCAGATGGACAAGAACACACAGGCCAGCAGTGTGTGTGCACTGGCACAAGG
Organism: Daphoenositta chrysoptera; assembly: GCA_013397915.1. Taxonomy (NCBI): domain Eukaryota; kingdom Metazoa; phylum Chordata; class Aves; order Passeriformes; genus Daphoenositta; species Daphoenositta chrysoptera. Next base: position 348,227 of record VZRO01005691.1, read on the forward strand.
AGTCCTGGCCTAAGCTTATAGCATCTGGAGCCAGGCTGTTTCCAGGATAACCCACAAGGCAGCACCGAACACAGAAGGGACAAGCACACAAGCAGGAGGAGGCTTTTTCCACCACATAGCTTGAGGTGGAGTGACTCCACATGCTGCTCATCCACGTGGGCGTCTGGCAGTGCAGGAAACGCATCCACCTGAAATCAAGGCCTCAGAAGGTGCCTGGGGCTGTGCACGGTGGTGGAAGGAGCTTCTCCTGAACAAAAGGATGCCACTGCAGTGAGCACAATGTCCCCAGCATGAGGCGGGGTAGCTGTAATTGTGCAAAGTGCTTTCTATTCATTAACCTTCACTGAAGCTGTGTTCTTGAGTGAACCTCTCAAAAAAACTTCAGGGATAGTTCTTTCTTGTCCTCAGCCAGATGCAATTGCCTTTCTCCTCTTGGAGAGTACATTTTATCATCCTGCAAGGGACCAACAAGTTTAATTGGCCCAATGAGCTAATTTCAGATCTTCATTCCTGACTTCAGATTCACTTCAAATACACTTTAAGAATGAGAAATATAAATGCTAACAATTTTGGGATCACATTTTTCCAAGCACCCCAGAAACTCTCACCACAGCTATATTCTTTCGCATATATAAATAACTGAAGTCACAAATGATAATTGTTAATTATCTGCCTAATGTGCAGAAAGCATCAGGTAGCCAGATCTCCTGAGGGCTTTCACTGCAACCACAGCTGATTGCAGGAACAAAATTGGAAATTGCTTCCCACGCACAGGCCCACAACGTCACTGAAGGATTGGAAAGGGGAAGGAAATATGAAGACCTATGTTCCTCCCCTCAAAAAACCCCAAACCTAGAGAACCTGAAGGAAAGCCAAGAGAACTAACTACCTAGCCTTTGACAAAACCAAAAATGACTAATAGTGTATTCAAAGTAACTACACATGATGTTAAGGTATGTTGCCATCATCCTTGCTTAAATAAGAGATTCAGAGAAATAAGAACAAACTCTTCATGCTTATTTCTTTTATATTTTTTTTTAGCTAACTATAAAGGAGCTAATCTGGGCACATATAATCTCCCTGCAAACCAGGAAACTCTCTACAGGCTGGTTTATTCTGCTAAAACTCAGTCTACTGCTGATAATTAAAGCAATGTAATGTTTTGTATTGACCTGACATTAATTTTGTCCCACATAAATCCATCTGGGTTGCCTCAGGTGCTGGCTAAGGAAGGTAGTGACCATGTGTTAGTCAGGTCCAAACTCAATTGTTCCCCCTGATCAAGACCCAGACCTACCACTCTTCCAAACACCTTCCAATTTGACACTCCTGCTTTTGCTTAATCTCCCTATCCCTTCTGGCTTTCTTTAGCACTTATAGTATTCTAGATTTCTCTTTTGCACAATACAAATTTTGAATTATTTTCTTCTGAGAGTTAAAAGCCTGATCAAGTGAAAACTCAAAATTAATTCTGCCCACAATTTTAATCCTCTACAATCAGTTTGTACTTTATTTGTCAATGGTGGTTGTCACAAAATTTCTCATTTCTTGCCATGACCAGCTTTTAAGTATTTTGTTAATATTTTTTGCTCCTGGTAAAAGAGGAATATTTTAAATTTCCAGCTTGGCCAGAAAGAAGGCCCCAGCACACTGCTTCGGGGCCAAAGCATTGCACAGGAAATATGTTCCCTATAGACGTTCCTGGATGACAGAGTGGAAGTTGCATGTGACAGACAAAACTGTTTTCTTAGTGATTCACTCAAAATTTGCATGCACAACAGACACCCAACATAACAATAATTACATGTCTAAATCCTTAACAAACCACTTTGCTGAGAAAGACTTCACAGAGGCACTTATCAGAAAAAGCTTCAAGTGATAGTTTCTTCTGCTGCTGTGCTTGTACTCCTGAACAGAGACACTGCTCTCAGGCTAAGAGCAGAGTTCCAGTTTTCAAGGCTCTTGTCACCACTACTTAACACTTATTCTTTTATTAGTGAATCACAGCAAGTGCCAACAAGGAGGGTGTTTTCTGTAGCTGTCCATGGGAACAAGACCCAGAGCATCCTATAAAAGAAATTAAATACATGAAAAAAGACTTGGTGCTCCAGACACAATGGGGCAAAAACCCAACAGTGTAGGCTGTAGGTGAAAAAATTCCTTGGGTACTTTGTCTTATTTATGCTTGCAGAGATAGCCCTGTTCCCTGAATGGCCAATACACACAAAATTGGTTTAAATACAGACACCTTAAATAAAATAAAAGGCTTTCTGGTTGGACAGCAGTCTGTCAGGGGAAGCCTTCTTAATGATGACATGAATTTGAAAGCACATATTTCTTAAAATCAAGGAGGTGACAAGTGGATTCAATTAATTCAGCCCCATATCTATTATTAGCTGTCCTTGGCTTACACATGCTATCAAAATTTTCTGGGCAAGAATAGCCTCCGTGGAGCTGAGGGTGGAGGCTTGTACACACTCTCTGTGGATGCCAGTCTTGGAGTGTAATCATACCTGAGCCCACTCTTGTCCAGCTCCTTTTGTGACCCAGGAAGATAATTTGTGGCTCAACTCTTAAAAATGGCCACATAAAGGATGGATGTATTTTCAGGCTCTGCCATAAAACGAGTGAGTAGTGGGTATGCAGCAACAGATTCACATTTCCAGCACGTCGGCATCGCTGAGCATCCTTTCACAGTTTCTTTTTTGTACCCTGACAGAGACTAACATGGCATGAAGCAAGGTAACATGATTGAAGAGCTCCAGAGATATTAAACCAAACACATTGCAATGAAATTTGCATCATTCCAACTGCTTTCCTTTCCTTTTCCTTTTCTTGAGAACAGCACAGGTGGGGAGAAATGTGGTACTTAAAACCAGAGAAGGCCTTAAAAGCAAATCATAGGAATCCTTTGGTCCAGTACCTCAAAAGCTTGCCTTTACTTAGGAAAGTTCCCAGCAATGCCAGGAAGCAAGGAGGAGAACATAGAGGACCTTGATGCCAACCAGGACATCCCCTGTGCTGACAGTGTGGCACTGCCACAGTTCAGTGGAGAAATCCCCAGGTGACTCCAGGAGACAGGCAACATGTATTAGCTACGTGTTACAACCTTAATTTTTCTGCCCTTTATGCCAAATCTGAATCCACTCTGATATATTTCTGGTTTAGTTACTTCAGTTTTCTTACTAGACCTTTTGCTGAGAAACTCCCAATTCCTTCAACCGTAGTATCATAATGATACAGTCTTCCTGAAAGAAAGAAACCAGTGAAAGACAGAAAGAACAGAAAGAAGAAACAGAATAAAAACAACTTGCTTAGCAGTACTACCAAGATGTACTTCAAAACTACACAATTGTTTCTAAACCCCTGCACCAAAATCTAGCTATGATTAGCCAAAACAAAGCTTCTGTAGCATTATTAATGACAATAACAGGTAAAATTACAGTCAAGTTTCCACTGATTCCACAGTAGTGCAGCTCCATTACATGGGTGTCTTACTAAAGAAACCTTAGGCATCTATTTAAAACCACTTTTTCCACAGAAATACTCTTATGGGCTGTCCATAAAGTTATAAATAATTAACACAATGTGATATTGCTATTCTTTTGCTTTCATAGAAATGGGACATAAAATGTCTGTTGAGATATGGAAAAGAACAGATTTTGCAAGAAGCAAACCTCATTTTTGTCTCTTTATGAAGGGATTTTCTAACTGAAGCTAACATCTTTCTACTTCTTACTTTTTAGTTGATTACATTTTTTAATTCTTGACTGGACATGTCTTTTTTTTAAAGTTTAATTTCATCCTACTTTTGCACCCCAGATATTTCCAACTCCTTCCACGGTGTAAAAATACATCTTTTTATTTTGGTCATTCAGAGCCATTCAGGTCATTCACCATTCTGGTGTTCATATTGTTCATCCACCTCTTTCAGCGTTGACTCATCTCTGTGATGTCCACTGTTATTTCTCCTGTCATTTCTAATTCATGCCTTACAGTATTATGACGCATTTTCCCTTCTACACTGATGGACAGATACGGTTCGAAAGAGAGAAATTATAGGAAAAAAAGGACTTTCCTACTGATCTCATGTCAGCTGGTTACTCCACAATGACACATTTTTCATTAGAATCCCCACCAGCACAGGAGGAAACCTCCATTCCTTCTAAATAACAGCCTTTCTTCAACTGGATGTCATTAATCACCATTTGTTAATTCACTACATTCCCACTCACTGCTGTTCTATGCACATTTTTGCACTTGTGCAACTAGAGGTTAAAGATGAGCCATTTCTCTAGGAAATGTCTATAAAACATAAGCTTTAAAAAGGTTCTTATATGTCAGGAGTAAGTCCTACTGACGTGGGGACCTCCATTGCCATTTAACTGCTCCTGTCAGCAGACATGCCCATGGCACAGACCAGGCACAAAGGTGTGCCACACACTGCCTCTGGCCCCGGAGCCTCCTGTGACAGTCACCAAGGGTGGCTTAACCCCCTCAGGGCTGGAGGACTTAAGGGCAATTGACCTAATCAAAGAACACAACAAATAGCTACACTGACATGTTTAACTGAACCGATTATGCCCATTATTGTATTTGGTATTTTCATGGGTTTTGGCACAAATCACATTAATGCCCGTACTTGTGTGGTGTTACCTCAAGCCAGACTAACCCAACAAGCTCTGCTTTAAGGAACAGGAATGCACTAACACAGAAGGTTTCTTCACATGAGAAAGATGAGTAGATAACAGGTGGTACTTAACAGCCCAAATGAGTAGCGAGAGAGTAGGATGTGATAAAAAGGCATTATTTAGGGAGACAGAGAAGAGACAGATCACATCATTGGCAACAGCAATCTGAGGACAGAGCCTACCCAGGAAATAGCAACAGGAAAGCAACATTTTATGTTATCACCTACTGTTGTCCTGCAATCACCTTATGGCTTCTTCTCACTGCCATCAGCAGTGGCCTTGCAGCTATTAGCACTGCTCCCAGCTCAGCACTCTGCTCCCTGATTTCCCACTTCAGTGCAACAAGTACTTCATGCTCTGATCACAACTCCTGTGTTGTTCCCACCAACACTTCTGATGGAGAGATCTTTCACAGTTCTCCTGGAAATCACATCTGTGAAAGATATCCTGAATATTATACCCACAGGTGTAATATTAGAATATTTCCTAATAAAAACCAAGTGAATCATGGTGACCTACAAAGAAGACTGGAGGTCATCACCCTCACTTCTTACTGGCCTACAACACTGAGCAGGTAAATTATTGCACACTAACAAAATGTGGCTCTTCCTGTGAACTACAGCAGCAGCAGGCTCCCAAATCTAGGGACAACAACTGAGAGAAAAACCAGCACCATGTAGTCCACTCTCATGTAGGCTGCAGAGCCCTGTGAGAACAGGTCTGTGATGGGGGAAGCTTCTGACCCCCTGTCTCACACAGCTTGTGGTCAGCGAGCATCACCCCACAGCTGGGCTCTCCTCAGCCTGAGCTGAGGGTTCAGCCACACATTTGTGTTGTGCCCCAGGACTGGGGAACTGCTTGCTGTTTTGGAAATTCGGGACAAGGAAAGCAGCAGACTCTGCAGACTGGTCAGCAATACTGATTCAGACACCCAGACAACCGGGCTGATCCAAGACAGACCATGTTTGGGAAAGGGAGAGCTGCAGGGAAATCAGCTTTGCTCAGCAGCAGGTGATGTAATGTCTCTGGAAAGCAAGCTGGGCAGAGAGCTCCGATGCATCCTCTCTCCGTCACAAGAACTGGGGATGGAGAACATTCACACAAACGTGAGAAAAAGCAGAACAGAGGGAGGAAGGAACAAGCAGACGGGGAGGAGGAGGTGCTGAAAACCGGCAGGGGAACAGCTCTTTCTGGGAGAGAGTAGAAAGGATTTTGCACTGAGGAAAGCTGTTGCCAGTTATTTTTGTACAGATTTAAAAGTTCACCGAACCCAGCTCTGGAAGTTGCATGTTGTGTTTTTGGCTGGCAACATCAACATACCATATGGAGAAGCCTCAGTGTGAGTTTTACAATATTGTTTGGATTTGATATTGACGTATTTTCATTACTGAACCTGCCTTGAATTGTATGTTCTTTTCTTTTGGTGTACTGCAGATGAAACAAACACATAAAACAAAGAAGCAAAAACTAAAAACAACCAAAAAATGCACAAGGAAATCCCTGTATTTTGAATTAGACCTGAAACTCATTGACTTTAGTATCCTGTCTTTAACAGCATCTACCAGACATGGTAGATTCTAAATAAGAGGAAGAGGCAAGAAACACTATACTACTGTAGATACCATGGATGCTGTCTCTCCATCTGTTTGTCCCATTATATTGGACTGCTTCCCTGTTTTAGGGTTTTGCTAAACTAGTGGTGTAAAGGAAGGGAACAGTCTCAAGACACTCCTTACATTTACTAGTGTAATAGGAAATGAAGGGCAAATGGGCAAATGGGCAAATGACAAAGAGATCTCACCTTCTATGCTCCAAGAAGATCCCTAGCAGAAAATAATCTGGAACAAAAACTTGCAATGGATGAAAGCATAGAGGCTGAAGGGACTGTAACATATAGGATATAGAACCAGAGATTCCAGAAACATGGGAGCTGCATCCTCTTCCTAGTTTCCCTCCCTGGAAAGATATTCCACTGCTGCAATTGTGCTTTCTGTACTTTGAAAAATTCAGGGCTTTTGTCACTCCAGCTGATCACAGCTGCCAAAGGCAAGATGGTCAGGCAATTAAATGCCATGCAGCTGCCCTGGTCACAACACTTGGCATTGAAGCCTAGGGACCCCCTAAGGTGAGAAGAACCACCATGACCTTTAAGGGCAGCCCAGCTAATGCCTGAATGGAGCCACTGAGAAAGAGCAGGACAGGAAAAGTCAGAGGGTGGGTACAAGTCTCCAGCCACAAGAATCACTGTTGAGAGGAGAGGATGGCTTACTTTGCAGACCCAGCATGCTGTAAGGATATCAATTAATTCCATAGGCCATGGGCATGTGGAATAGGAGAGCCACAAGGAGTATCCTCTGAGCTGCACAGAGGTGCTGCAGGAATACAAGGGAAGTCTAAGGCAGGGCATCTTCCTGAGGCCAAAGCCAGCATGTGGGTGCCTGAAACCTGTTTGGGGCTTTGTTTGTTTGCTTGATTTTGGTTTATTGCTTTTTTGTTTTGTTTTTCACAAAGTATTAAGACTGTAAACTTCTAGAACATGAACAATGTTGACTACATTGCTGTTGTGCTTAACACCTTGTGTCCATGTCCTGGACAGGGTTGCTTATTGCTACTGCAATATGAAATATAATATCCAACAGTATCCAGCAACCCTGGGCTAGACTTGAACCCAAGAGCTGTGCAGTGCACGATTCTGCGTTTTGAAAGTCTCTCTTCAGTGAGTCACAGGCCCTGGCTAATACTTTTTGCTACAATACACACATGTTAATAAAACGGAACCTTCCTTTGCTAATTACCATCACCACCAGGAAAGGAAGCAGTAGTAAAAAGATTTCCTACACATCTGTTCCTCCTCCTTACAGCCCATGCTGCACCAAACCATGTATTTGCATTTTCAGAGACTGCTTGCCTGAAATGTAATTGAAGACATACAGATCATCTGTTTACAGTAACACATCACAGTAATTTCTGTGAAGCTTTAGTGACAATTTCACTGCTAACATGGCTATTTTTGATACCAAGTTAAAACAGAAGAAAGATGATAGTGAGATGGCCAGAAAACCTGCATTGGGTAAAAAAGAAACACTGTAGTGTTCTTTGCTAGACAAAAGATATATAAATACATGAGAAACTATACTGTAGAGAATCTCTCTCTTTTCCCTTCCTGGAACTCCAGATGAGGAAGTTACAGCTACGTGACTGCAGCACAGTGTGATACCAGTCTCTAGCCAGTGTGGGTTGTGCTGGGCAAGAACTGTGCTAGACATGATCCTGCTCCAAAACCTCCCTGGAGCATCTCTCTGACAGAGACCTCTCTACTCCCTTCCCTTGGCATCTCTGCCTGACTTTTAGCTGTTTACAGGCTACAGAGTATACCCATCTTCCAGGTAGGGGCAGGAGCCAGGCAACACAAGTTCAAATTGCTGCTTGATTCAACTCATGAGAGTTTCTACTACTGGTTATGGCCTCTGGTTTGCATTTATTAAAATCTGGTGCCATGGGTTGCCCAGCACTCTGCCACAGAATCAGAAACACAAGAATCTTCTTCATTGATCTCCTGTCACTATAAATTGCAGAAAACATTGTGTTTGAGAAGATTTAGAAAGAAGCACAGATAGCAAAGGGAGTTTTTCCATTAGGGTTAGAACCAAAGGCCCCCTGCAGAAACAGTTTGCTCATTACACCAGGCACTGGCAGAGAAACTCAAGAAACCACTGGCCGGTGTAGAACCAGGTCTCTGATCTCCCTGTAAATATTCACTGGCTGAAAAATTCCATTTGATTAGATATTTTCCTGTACAAATGGGAAAAAAACAAAGGGAAAAGGCATAGACTTATTTTTAATTTGCACTGAAGGTCACAATTAAAAATTGAAACTACACCTTGGTGGAGGGAACAAGAGAAAAACCTGGCCTTGATAATAACACTGATATCATTTACCTAAATAGGTTCGTGGGACTGATATCCCACTAGCCTGCCCACTTGCTGCTCAGTTCTTGACACTCTGCTAGCGCTTTCAAGACATTTTTCCACCTCTGCTTGTGCTGAGGTGAAGTTGGAACAGTGGGAAGAGAGAAAAAAACCCTGCTGCTGAAAACTCAGCACTGCCACTGTGCCCTCATTTCTACTTGTAAGATCATTGGTGCAACACTAACCAAGCTCTGTCACCTCCAATCTTTACGGTATTTGTTACCACAAGCACTGCTGAGGTAGGGAGCTGTCATATCATCCCCACCACAGGGTAGACTGAACTTCTAAGGCATCAGATAATTTTCCCAAAGACCCAAAACAACTCAGGTCTGGCAAACCAAAGCACAGAGCTAGGCCACCTTCCGATTGGTTCAGCTGAACACTGTGTTTCTCTTTTTTCCTATGCTTTCAGAATAGTAATCAGTTAACTTCCAGTTTTAAAAGAAATTAAAAGAAACAATTATTTAAACAAAGACCATTTCTTTTTCTATCAGAAATCACAGCTGAGCACATTAAAAGTCATTCTGTAACTCACTTTCTCCTTGAATTTCACAAAATGATTGGTTAAAGTTCTTAAAAATGGGCCACAGTCCAAGTCCTATTAACAGATTACTGCTGTTAGCAAAATTCTTTCATCTCATCTCGAGGGAGATGATAAAGCAGCGATGAAATGATGTCGATTAATAGGATACAGCAAGTATTACTCAACTACTCTGACCCCATTGAAGTAGCCCAGTTGTTTTTACAAAGCTCTTGCTCAAACAAAGACAGCTGGACAACTGAACACATGTGCATAATTGTCAATTAACTTAAGACACTAAATGTACACAAAAAGTAGTATTTTTGGGAAAGGATGAACCAGAAAGAGTTTCAGTCTAAAATTAACAGCAGTATGACAGGACAGAAAAGTCTGATCCATATCAGAAAGATAGAACTTCATGTATTTCCTTTTCAAGGAACAAGGGAAGATATGCAAATCAAACAAATAGAAAAATTCTCTCAACAGCCTGGAGTTGTCCCATTTATAAGGCAGATGAGTATCAAGAGAGTAAAGCAGCCTTGCAAAATTGACTTCATAATTTTTAGGCTGGTGGATTTCAGTTATATTTTTGAATTCTTTTCCCCATCTCTGACCTTCTGGTGAGAAATGAAATACTGATCTTCAGGAGAAACAGCCAGGTCAACCCTCCTGCACTTTTCCAAACCCACTCGGCACATGGAAGGATGGTTCTGTGGTTAAGTCAACTCAGAGTCAGATTCTGTTCCCAGCTTTCTCTGTGACCGTGGGTGGCTAAAAGCTATAAATCATGCCTCTGATAAAAGAGAAGCTAGAGAGGAATTTCATTCATCAGCGCATGCAAATATGCTGGAAATGAGAGCATTAGCATATGACAAAGTCTCCATGTGCAAGCTGTCTGCATGTTTTGGAGGTGTAATTACCACTGCATTTGGGTTCGAGCCAGAACATTTCTACCCAATGTCAGCCACTCCCCATACCCAGGTATGTTGTTGCAAAGGCAGTCACTGTGTGCAATGGAATACAATATGGATTGTTTTGCCACAATCAGTCCCAAAGTTTTTGTGTGGCGCTCATAAAGGATTTTACTTTTTTTAAAAAACAAGTCACCCATGTGAAAAGAGCAGCAAATGGAGGAACCAGCCTAGCAGACAAGTTATCACTGCCTATAGGCAGCCATGTCCATTACAAACACTGGAGGCCAGAGGCTGGGAAGCACATATTGCTTCAGCTGTATTTTTACCTGTATTGCCTACAGGCATTTCAGCTTCCCATCTCTCTCCTATTTACCTATTTATATTGTGTCTACAAGAGTATTTGAGCTGGTGGCAAGCTCTGCTATCTACCAAGCTGAAGCTGAAACAAAATCAGAGATTCTCCTATAACAAATAAATTGAGGTAGACAAAGCCTTAAGACGAGCCAGCAGTTGACAGGGACAGAAAACTCTCCTTTCACTGCCCCTATTTCTGTAGCACATGTCTAAAGAGACAGCTCTGCTGCAGTCCACCACAGAGTTCATGAGGCAGACAGTGCATGATGCATCACAGGTAGGTGTGTGTGGGAAGAAAAGTTCATCATTTCACGAAGCATTTTGCAAATGCTTTTCTAAGCACATGTGGTTTAGTTTGCCTCAGCTGTTTAAACCTTTGCACTGAGGGCTCTGCTCACCAGAATACTTCAAGCTACACAAGAAAAATATTAATTAAAGCTTCATAAATACCTCTGTAAAGAAAGTTAAGTGAATTCTGTGCAAGTAAAGGAACCAAAACTGACTGACACCCCTAGGAGCTCAATTCTTTGGTTTACTTACAAAGCAGTCCAAGGGCAAACACAAGGCCAGTTTTACTCCTACTCAATACACGTCAACCTGAGGAACTTTCCAGGAAAGACAAGAAAGAATGCATCCATTCATTCAATTCTGTCCTAAAACTACCAGCTTGCGAGATATAGTGGGGAAGGGAGAAGAAAAATAAAAACTCTATATGAGACTCTGCTTGTTACTGGAGTGATAAAGGAGACTGAATTATTTTACATGATCTTTATAAGAACCAACACAAACAAAAAAAACCCCAAAACTGGAGGCATTCAAAACCAAGCTTTCTTATAGGGAAAGAATAAACACCTACCTACCCTGCCCTTAGATGATTCCTCCAAGAAGAGAGATAAAAACAGCACAAAGAAAACTTACAGTGGTGCTAGAACCATATGACCATTTCCATTACTAGGAGTGCTTCAACTTCCAGATACATTAAGAGAAAAGTGACATTTATAACCCTATTGAAAACAGAAATAATAAAAAAAAAGCAATGAAGAGACCAGTTGTTTTCCCATCCTTCCTTCCTCTCTTGCCTCACCATAAATCATATACCCTCCAGGAAGAAAGATTTGACTCTTCTTTGACTTTTCAGAACAGCTGGTCTGTCTCTAACAAATGAGGTACCCAGAAGAGGAGGTTTTGGTGTGATTAAGCTGCTGAAGAGACATAGCTGACCTCAGGGCATCACCTCCCCTCTACTGGAGAAACCCAACCCTTCCTAAATGCCAAGGTTGAGACATCTCACAGCAATTCAGGGAAATCTCTGTTTGTGACATGTATATTGCTAATACTTATCATTGCTCAAATCCCACTCTCTCTTTCATTTAAGGAATGCAGGGACAATCCAGCTACTGCTGTTTTGACCATTACACCATCGACAACTGCTGTGAGCCTTACCCACAGGGAGCTATGATTTTAGGTAGAAATTTTACAGTTGTTTCTAAACAAGCAGTGTCTTCTGACTTCTTTATAAATGTGTCATTTGTTAGTGATTTAAGCAGTGCTAGGTTTCCCCTAGGCAAAGAGAAGCAATAATTTCAGATCAAAAAAAGAGCTGCTGCATTTCAAACCAGATTTATTAAAAAAGCTTTCATGTCTAGTGTTGCAATGAGTGGGGAGAGTCCCACCATTCTGCACAGCCAAGAAAGAGTTTCATAGTTAATAGAGAGAATGATACTGATAGCAGGCTATCTGCATTGTTGTTCCACATCAGCAGCAGTGCAAACTGAGAGCTACAGTCAGGGCAGCCAGGGGGACATTGTGTTCATTAAGGGTTGCAGATGGTATTTAAAACGTCAGCAAAATGCTGCAAACATTCTTTAAGCACCTCAGTTCAAATAGCAAACACAAAACACGACAGGAACTGCACATTCCTCATGTCATTTCCAGAGCACTGGCCTCAGCAAAGACCAGGGGACTAAAAACTGCTAATGAATGAGCAGATGGGTCTTTGAATGATGCCCCACACTCAGTGTCAAAGGTGGCATAGGGTCTGCAGCAATACTTGTCAGAAACATTGTCCAACTGACTGAATGACAAAGGAGAATGTTTTAATTATTATTGACAGCAACCTGTTTTTTAAGAGTTCCTAAGTTTCCTGAAATTAGACCCAAAAGCCTCTAGACTGTCCAGAGAAGTCACTCTTTGAAATGCTTCATCTTGAAACTCCCAACCATAAACCTGCCTCCACTGTCCCTGCATCCTCGTGGACAACTTGGACAGCATTGTATCAAGTCACTGAACTCTACATCCAGCTCCTATAAGAGATAGTTTGAAGTGGCAATTTCTTCAAGTAGATCTTCATGCTGCTACAAACTGGCAGCAGCTGAGATGCAGGATCTGAGCCCTGTCTCCCATTTCCAGCAGATGTGTGAAAAAGCTAGCTTGAGAGAGTTAAGCAGTGGCAGTCTTTAGTTCAAGCATGTACTGCCATAACATACCATGAAATTATCATCTAGCAATGACCTAATCTGTGACCTGCGAAGGAACCCCCTGCCCAGGAGGGGAGAGCAACACTGTCCAATCAAAGGGTGTCACTCACAAACCAAGTGTAATTAGTCAGGGGCACGTTGCTACTGATAATAACTATAATGAATCCCAAGCAGAGACACCTTCCCTGGCAGGCTGCTGTTTGGGCTTGAACAACAGTTTCAGAATAAATACAACAAAACCAGAAGCCATCACATTAGCTACTGATTTTTCACCTCCTACTCAAGCACTCCACAGAGATCCACTCCAGGCTCTCAAAAGCAAGCATTTACTCTCAATCAGAGATATCTGGCATGGAGGGAGTGACTTAGTGCATTCCTAGGGGTGGGTGGGTATTTTTATACTGAATCAGATAATGGAACTGGCTTGCTGAGTGGGAGAGAACTACTCATTTCCAAGACTACCTCCCAGCCCCCCTTCCACTCCATTTCTTGATTTTTAACATACTCCCACTGCTTTATGACTGGTGCATTACACATAACCAGCTCCTGAGGTGACTTCTCCTGGGTAATAAGAGAGAATTGTTCACATTCCAATGTTGGGAGAGCTGATTTCCTTCTTTTCTTTTCTTTTCTTTTCTTTTCTTTTCTTTTCTTTTCTTTTCTTTTCTTTTCTTTTCTTTTCTTTTCTTTTCTTTTCTTTTCTTTTCTTTTCTTTTCTTTTCTTNCATATAATAACCTTTATAATATATATTACACTGCACTGCAGCAAACTCACATTTTCCCCCCACCTGCCCTGAAAGCACATGATTTAGAAAATTAAGAATGTCGGGAACAAAGAAATCACAGGATGCTGTGCTGCTGAAGGATCTGGCCACAGCTTGTGCCTAGTTGGGCACAGCTGGTCTCAGGAGGTACCAGACTGGTGACCAGTTATCTCAGCCAAAACCAGGATGGGAAAAGAACTGATGTCTGACTTCAGGCTGACATTTCTCACCTTTCTGGCCAGGGCCTTCAAGCCAATATCCTGGGCTGATGACTGGCCTGGGCATGTGCAAAATGCTCCCCATTTTGCTAAGCAAGCATTTGTATTTCTGATCCCTTTCACTTGTCAGAGGATAACGTGAGTCAAGAAAAAGCCTGCACAGGCAAGCCAGGACAGTCCCAGGCACATTCCAGGCATAGTGCTGGTACAGGCAGCTAATTCCAAATGACAGCCAAGACCTAGGCCCCCCTTTCCACTTCCAGTTACCTGAAACTCATTACTCCTCTCTTGAGTCCATTAAACTGTGTGTAAAATGATGTTGTATCTCTACAGCCTTGCAAGAATTTGATGGTGTTTGAACACTACTCTTCAGTACTTTACAGCTGTTTACAAAGCCACTTATTTATAGATAACATTCTTTTTGTAATCTTGTCAGTGCATTTCAGGAAAAGAAACACAGGGGAAATGTTAATGTCATTCCCTAACAAGGCACTCCCCTATTAAGCACAGTAGACCAATTATGCCATGTTATCACTGCCAACTTCACAGCACAGAGGTGCCTTCCTAGAAGACAATTCACAAGACCTATTTTTGTTTAACCCAAAGGTTTCTCTTCCCTCCACTTTTGAGTACACATTCTCCAGAGCAGAACTAGAGAAGTACTTACCCCAGATTGTTGAATGACAGAATTAGCAAAATCTTTCTAGCTTTATCTGTGCAAGACAGCTGGCAACTGTGGCTGTCTGTGGCATCAAGGAGAAATGTTTTCAGGGGCTGTACTGGCAGCACGCTGCAGCAGGAGAGCCTGCAGTGTAACAGGACTGGGTTTTTAGCACAGAATACCTCTCTTGCAAAAATGCACCTCCCTTGCCAGCACAATGCTGCCTGCTGTACACCAACTGCATACGAGCAAATAAATTAGAGTGGCACATCCAAATCTCAGCATTCACTACAGGGAGACCTTGTGAGCAAATTTTTCACCATGGGATACACAAAATGGTCTTCGAATACATTATCACTAGTAGTAGACAGCTGGAAGTCAAGCAGCAGCTATGAACCCCTTTGGGATATGACAGTGGCACCTTACAAATGGGCATTGTTCAACACCTGTTATCATTTCTACCACTTTATTTTCTCCTCCATTATGAATCACACTGGTTTCCCTGATATAATGCACACCCCAAGCAGGTAAGGTAGCTGGCCACAGAGGGCAAATCTTAGCTCTGTATGACTCCACAATGAAGGTAATTAGTCATATCCTTGTTCTTATAATTTAAAACAATTCAGAAGAAGGGACCTACCTGCCATTGAAAGTTTATTTAGATTAAGATAGATAAGATTTAAAGACAATAGTAATCTTTGAACAATTTGGTGTTATTAACTAGAATAAAGGCAGGACTGCTGTGATACATCTTCTTCAAAGCCTTGCCTTGCAAGTGAAAGAAATTGAATGGAAAGAGGTACCATGTCTCTAGAATAACACCTCATACATTAAACCACTAAATTATCATGTAATATTGTGCAGATAAATCCTCAGATTTTTTGAAAAACCACAACTCTTTACTATGAAAAAAGAGAGGATCAGTTATTTCTGAGGTAGCATGTCAAAACAAATATGCAAGAGCAGAAGAGGAGGGAAATATGGTGAAGAAAGAAAAAAGCTTTTAAATTAGGTGATGCATAAGAAAACAAAAATTATTCACTTCTCTCAACATAACTATGTCGAGTTTTTCAGTTATATAAATTTAGTCTTCAAATCCAGAGTCAGACCTGCATTAGTATCACAACAGAGTCACTCAGCTGACTGATGCAGACACACTGAGCTCTCCAACTGAAGAACTTCTGCCTTTGCCAATTAAA
The DNA here is from genome assembly GCA_013397915.1 of Daphoenositta chrysoptera. NCBI lineage: Eukaryota > Metazoa > Chordata > Aves > Passeriformes > Daphoenositta > Daphoenositta chrysoptera. The sequence continues at coordinate 363,993 of VZRO01005691.1, forward strand.
AACAGACATAGTCTTTTTTTTTTTAACATTTTGCTCTTCTTAGAAATATTGAGAGTTTTAAAATGGCATAGTATAAGTGTCAAATTATCTTTTTGGAAAATAACCAACCTGCAACCTGAAAACAAAGGTTACTTTCTGTGACAGCCTGGTTAATTTAAAGCTTAAAACCTATTTTACTCCTTTGTGTAACTTCCCATGAGTAGAGTAGAACTGTGGTCATGGGAAAAGCCACTGCTGAAGTACTATGATGTTTGACAACTGAACACTGGTTTTAGTGTGAAAGATTTAGAAATAATCCCCATTGCACAAGTATTCCTGGAACTCTTGAAGCCTGAAAGTTAGTTAGTTAGTTGTGAAAGGCTAATGAATATTGAATGCACTAGCAAAAACCGTATTTTGTAACTCACTTCAAGAAGTTCTGACCACAGTCGTTGCTACAATGATCTCATATTATGATGCATTTAAAATGAAGGGGATTTAAATGAAATTTCCAACCCGATCGTGTATCTCACCACTGATTAACCAGCACGTTGTCTCTTAAGCCACTATTAATAAGTAAAGAGTAGCTCTTTGTCATCCTAGCAGATGAGAGCACTTTTCCATTAGAGAGTGACTTGCCCATAAATCAGAGTTATCAGCAGCAGCACTCGGTGTGCGTAAGCAGAGGAGCGAGCGGCGGGCGCCCAGGCGCGCGGGACGCGGGGCCGGCTGCGCGCATCACCCGGGCATCCAGCACAGCTCATGACAGCGTCCCTTGCCAGGCACTGACATCCCATCAGTGAATCATTCTACCATCTGCAAACAGCAGGGCCTTCCTCCCCCATCCCCTCACTCAGGACAAGTAAAGGGGAAGCTTGAAAACAACTTTCAGCTCTATTTGTCCTTGTGAGCAGCTTCAGAGTCTCCCTTGGTGATGTAACAGGTGATAGCTCCACTTGTGTCTCAATGGATTTTATTATAGTGCAATGTAACACGCAGAGACCAACAGGGTTCCAAGCTGCATGTACAGCAGCATCCAAAATGTCGACCAAAACTGACACCTTTGATGGCAGCTGCACAGACAAATAGATTGTTTTGTGTTTACTGGCATTAAGCAAAGCAACGTTCATTACAGAGCCAGGATTGAAGGAATACAAAATACAAGTTGGGAAACTAAAAGATAAAATGGAATCTAGCTACCTGCTAAGCCCCCAGCCATCTTGCAGTTCCCAGAGACCCCAGGAACCTCCTGGAAGGTCAGACACAAAGGCTTTACTTGGTGGTTTGGTGCTCAGATGCCATACAAAAACCCAGACAAAGAAGGAACTCACATCACCTGCCTATCTCAAGCTGCCAGTTGATAACCACATGCCAGGAACTGCTTCTCTTCCTTGTTCCAAGGAGGCCAATTAGTCACTCATCGGGATGGCCAGAGCCAGGACTGTTACAGAAGAGAGATCCTGGTTCAAAAGTTACTGTGCATGTGGTTCCCCCAAAATTTCCTTTGTAGCAGTCCAGATCCTACATAATTACCACTAGAGTTGGCATGGCTGTTTGGACACCCACACTGGCAACCAGACTGGATGTACTGGATAAGTTTTGCTTCCAGATGTAAAAAAAAAAAAAAACAAAACCAAAACCAAACAAACAAACAAAAAAAACCACCACATTTTTTGCTGTGCTAGTATCATGGGGAACCTGGCATGAAAGCTGGTCAACATGACTTCAGCAACATTGCTGCAAAAAGCAAAACCACAGACAAATGATCTGCTGTGTCTAGGAAGTTGTTTGATCATTTTAGTTTTTTAAAGATAATTTTCAAAATATTGAAAGCTGCAATTCAAACTGCATTACACAGTATCTCCTCCCTCACAGTTTGTTTTTTTTAAACACTCATCTGGCTTTCAGATCTAAAAAAGAGTGCCAATAATGGTCTTGAAATCAGATTAGGGAAAAAAAAAACCCACAAACAAACCAATTCAGTCAGTCTGATTCCACAGGCATTCAGAGAGATTCTTTCAGACTTAAAAACAACAGCCCACAACACTAAAACCTGCTCCCTCCCCACACCTGGTCAAGAACAAGGGTGGAGGGACAACCTCCCACCCTAATCTGTTATTCACATTTGGGCTCCAATTTCTATCGTGATAAAGACAACATAGAGGTTAGACTAGATGACTTTGAAAGGTCGTGTTCAACCTGAACTAAGAGAAGAGCAACCTAGTGCTTAACACCTGTTTTTTCTAGCCATTTCCATGAAGTCACATATTTAAATAAATGAGAATTGAAACAGAAGAAGGGGGAGGTTGGGGTTGTACTTGCCCCACATTCAAGGGCTTCATGCTGAACTGAACACAACACTCTTAAAATTTTTGTGAGCTGCCTTGTGAACCTCAAGGATCCTTTCTATCTCAAGAACGACTTTTGCAGACTTTGTGGGTTTGGTACTTACTTTGTTTTCTGTATACAGACAACAACTAGCTTAGCAAATTGTAGATATTGTTCAGTTGATGTGCAAACACCCATGCTTCATTATGGCATGAAGCATCTAATTTTTTCACTTTATATTGTAAAGAATGCTTTCCTGGGTTTTTTGTTTTGGCTTTAAAGAGAGCATCATTAAGTGCTGTGCCAAGAAACCTGATTAAGACACTATCCTAACTTGTAAGTTCTTCTAAAACAAGCATTCATTTGACAGCTTTAAGTAGATGACAAATGAGCTTCTTTAAAAGAACATTTTAAAATCAAAGAGGCAAACCAGTTCTATCCTGCAAGAAGAAAAAAAAATTATCAATTTGTTAGACTAGTTTGACACACATTCAATCAACAAAAGAATGCAGATTGTCACAACTGTCTTAAGCAGTGATCGGGAATGAGTTATTCAGATGTACTATCCTTTCCTTGCTAAGAATTATGCAAGTTATTTCACTATCACTGGGTATGATGGCACTGCACTGACAGTCTCCTGATGGTTCCCCAACATCTCCAGCAGCTGGAAGGGGCAATTCTGCACCTTCTGAAAGAAAGTTCCTGAGCATGGGCAGTGAGCTATGCTGAGAGAAAAATGACCTACTAAAACTTTACTGAACTCTCCAGGAACCTAGGGGTTCCTGGTTTTTTCTTTCTTTTTCTTCTTCTTTCTGTTTCTTTATTCTAAGATTCCACAAGTAATCTGTGAATAACTTAGTGGTTTAAGTTCCCTTTCTTGCTCATGACTTCTGTATTTAATGAAAAGTGCCAGCAGCAGCTGCTGGGGCAGTTCAGATGATGCTGTTTGTGCTCTCTGATGGATGAGCACCTCAGCACTGCACTTCATGGCACTACCACTGAGGAAGCCCCTGTGCCTCTGGTGTGCCATGGACATCACCACTTCATAGGATTTCTCTTTCTTTCCCCCTGCCACATCCTCTGTTACCTTCAGCTTGAATGCTGGCCCTTTTAGTTCCCAAAGAGTCCTCACTGTGGCCACAGTGGCAGACGGAGGAGTCTGGGGAGCGGGAACAGACATCTCACTCTTCTCTCTGCATGTTGGTGCCTCTCTCAAACCACTGTTTTATTACCTGCACAGCAGCTCAGGTAATGCCTCGGTATTAGACTCACAGGATACCAGAATTACAGAGGCAGAAAAGGATATGAGTAGCAGGAGGAAGTGTTAATATGACATGTTTAAAGCAGCTCTTTCTGTCATCTTGCATCAGGCAGCTGTCAGTAACCCAACAAGATTAATAATTTAGAAAGAGAAAAAATGAAGCCATGCTTTTTTGGTAAAAAATCTGTTAGAGTCACCACACAGAGCAAACAACTTTCTGTGCAAGTGTATGTGGTGGCTCTCCCTCTAGGAAAAGCCTTATTTTTCCCTTTGCGATTTATCCACCACTCAAACCTCCACATCCACCCCAGCCTTCAGCTGCTGCTCGTTCACAAAGTGTTCTGTGACATGATTTTCACAAAGCGTTTTGTGACATGAACTGACACCTATGCATCTCATGAGGCTTTGTAATGCCACCTCAACTTTCCACTCTGACCAACTCTCTTCCCCCTATTCTTCATACAGGAAAAGAATTTTAAAGAAACAAAGTCACCTAACCTCACATTTGCAATGCGTGGCTGCAGCCCGAGCTGAATCAGAGTCGTTTGAAATTGAGTCATTTTGTCTAGTTTGCTCTAATGTGATAAGCTAGATGGGATAGAAATTCTATATATTATTACACAGAATTATTTCAAACATGGAGCTAAGATAAAAGCAGAGTCCAGGGAGGGCTAATCTGTGCCTGTCAACCCACACTTTAATCACATGCCGATTACTTTGTTAGTCATCTCTTCATCAGTGCTCTCAACCCACTCCTGCTCCTCCTGCAGTAAACTTTAATTAACCAAAGAAACACTGGAGTTACTCACTGAGAACTCAGAAACAGAAAAATGGAAGAGCTGAATGTTGAATACCTCCCAACACAAGTGAGAGTGAAACAGTTTGGAGGTAGTGGAAAAGTCAAGTCTTTAAACCCAAGCAGCAGGAATTCCTGTCTGTAAGCAAACATTTTGAAACAATCCAAAAGGAAGACCTCTGTACCATTGCACTTTCATGTTTCTTTCCCTGGCATACGTTTTGGGTTAGCAGCTGGTCTTTTACAATACATTAAACTGAGAAAAAAGCAAATAGAACAACACATGAGTCACCTGCGTGGAGAATCCACTAAAATCACTGCTCTTCCTCTGCTGTGCATTATCCTCACTCTGATGGGACAACTGTTAGCTAAAAATCAAAAACAAGCAAGTCACACAATAGCAATGTTTGTAGTTTGGGCTGAGCCATCAGTTCTTTCTAATTTTAGTGAGCTAGCTCCACCCTCATGGGGTAGGTAATCGTGCCAATTACCACTACAGTAACAGCATCTGTCATGCCACCAGCAAGTGACATCTGAGGTGTTATGGTTTTGCTGTGCTCTTAGGGATAATAATGAACCACTGATGGAAAGGAAACCCCTGCAGTAAAGGATGATCCCACTGTGAAAACAAGTTGTACAAGTTGACATGACTTGCTCAAGAGAATCCATGACAGAACTAAGCTGTACTCCTCCTGGATCACCAACCTTTGCACTAGCACTGCACTCTTCCCCACCACATCAAAGCAGGCAGCATAAGATCTGGAAGGTGATTAGTTATTCACTTGGGAACATTTCCATATCAGTTCCAGAGTGTCAAGAACCTATTACATCTCCTTAGCTATCAGGTAGCATATTGGAGAAACAAAACAGACTGCTGGATTTTCCAACAGCAGCCACACGAGTGAGTCACAAGGAAGAGCTGTGCTTCGGACAAAAGCTGCCTATTAGCCTTGCATGCTCATGAGGGATTCTGAGCAGCATCCTGCACCCAGCATGCACCTGGCACATTTGCATAATTTGCAGTATTAGAGTAGAAAGAGGATTATGAAAACAATGACTGAGGCAATATTCAGCTCCAAATGGATGTGCTGCTACTACCCTACCATAGCAGGCTGCTGACAGAATGAGCTTTAGATAGATTTGTCACATCTTTGGCCTTGGTGTCCTTTCATTCTTCTCTTAACCTCTCTGTTACTCCATTAATAACTCTTCCAGCTTCTCTTTCCTCCCACTTTTCACCATGATCTACTCAGCCACTGCACCACTCTCTCCCTCTCTCCCACTCATGATGATGCCTCTCTTCGTGTCTCTGCTTCAGCCACAACAAACCGTGATCAACTACACCAGGATCCTCCTTCTGACAGCAAGTACTGGCACATATCTGTAAAGACAGTAAGAATCAGCCTCTTTTCCTCCACTTGTGGAGCCATCCCACTTCTGCCCCTCACCTTGCTGTCAGTCAATCATTGCTCATGCCTGATCATGTGAAGATACAAAAGATTCTAATAACTAGGTTTGAGAGGAAAAGGAGCAAAGTTTTACAAGAGCTCACCATCTGGGCAGTACTCGGTATAGAGCTGTCACTCAGTGCTAAATTCACATGCCAAGTCAGATCTATCATTACAGAGATGCCTGTGCACATGGACCATATTCACAGCTGAAGCAGGACAAATCTCCAAGAATTAACCTCTGTTTTCACACATTTTCATCTCAGGCAATGCAGCAGAAGCAGTGCCCCTGATCTAGCATTTCAAGATGCTATTGCTGCATCCCAAACAGCAAAACAAGCACCAAGATTAATGAGGTATTGCTCCTCCCAAGCATGCCGTGAGAGGCAGAAAGAATCTTACCCCGTTACCCTTAAACAATCTCAATTTTGCTGCAGCAAACTGCCATCTCCCTAATGAAACCCCCAGAGTGGCAAATGCACTTGGCCACCTCTGTATTTCAGTCTAGGAAAAGAGAATGCCTGTTGTGCTGGCACAGGAAGGAGGTGCAGGCACCCAGGCACAAACTTGTTGACCTGGCACGGCACTCAGCTGTAACACACAACTGCTTTCCCAGGCAGCTCACTGTTAGCATTTCATTGCCAACACTGGAGAAAAGGCCGAGGGATTTGGATGGAGGTTATGGGAAGCAAAGCATGATCTGGAATGCTGTTCTGCAGTCTAGAGAGCAGTTGGGTAAAGACAGCAGAGGCTGCCTGGGTAAAGGGGGAAGGCTGAAAGAAACCAGCACCATGCAACAGCCTATCTACAAGCGCAAGTAAGACTGGATCGCCACAGAAACCAATTTTCATACCTACTCTCACAGCCACTATAAAAAGTATATAAATCACATCAGTAATAAATCATGTAAGCATTGCATGATTGGATTTAGGGGTGGAGGGAGCAAAGGGAAAATTCATTTTGCCCATTGCAGTCCTCTTCCTTTCATCTTTGGGGGACCCTTAAGTACATTCTGACACCAAATTCCTACCAGGGGCTGGTAACTTTCCATTTCACCCAGCTGAAACCCTGCTTAGGATATTAAAAAGCAAAAATATATGCTTCTCAACAGAACTCTCTAGATTACCTAATTGACTTTAGAAATTAACAATAATAATGCTAAAACATCCAGCAGCCTAATTATCAGCCACTTCTCATTTATATTCCCATTAAATTCACAGCTGCTTTGCAAAGAGCAGGCTGCTGTATGAAGACTGCCGTGTATGCTCTCACCCAAGCCGCTTCCATTTATTCCATTGAGAATGACGACACAAATAACTCAAATGCCTGCTTGGTATTTGGCAGGTGCCATTGGTGTATGACACACTATTCAAAAGGCAAACAGCAACAAGGAAAGGAAAAAACCGGGGCATTTTATTCCTCTCACGGTAACAAAGTTGTTACTTTTCATGTATCTGCTGACCTTTTCACCATCCAAAGGAATTTTACTGTGGGCTAAATCAGCCAGCTTACCTGTCCTGTAATGAACCATAGCTGAAAAGTGGGGAGCTGTGAATACTGCAGCTGCTGCCGAGGGGTGGGGGGAGAAGAACTGACAAGCAAGGTGTCTGCGTGCCTGGCACACTGCAGATAGGACCCCGAGGTGTCAAAGTGCCATCTTCCAAAACTCACCCAGCTGGGTTCCTTGGCAGAAACACCACGGAAAGAAGAAAGAACCTGCAATTGCATTTTGTTGGCTTTGAAACACGCTAAATTGATTGAATACGTGTCAGCTTTATGCAGTGAGATATTTCAGCATCTCTAAAATGTATTTGCAGGTGTATTTCTAATTTGCAAGGACATTCTCATGCCAAGTACCATGTGGGTACTTACCTGATGACACAAATCTACAGCAAGAACAAATCTGCATCATCTCAGCTAAGAAATCAAGCAGCTTTGCTAGACAGAACTAGGCTGATTTCAGGCAGGAGGTTAGAGGTCTATTATACCTATGGATTACATAGAACCTTAGTATAACTCAATCTACCAGAGCTTTGGGCCTGGAACTATTTGTTGCCTGTATGGTGGTCTGTCAAAACTAGTGCAGTTTTTACACACAAATTCCTGCCCACTGAGAGGCAGGTTGGGATTCTCCCATCTGTTTCACATTTAAGAAAAGGCTTCCACTGTAAATTTTTACCTACTGCGTATTCCAGGTGGAATAATACAGATGACTTAAGGAAAAATAGCCTAAATAATGAAAGACACGCTGAGGTGTTTTGTTTTCCACGATCAACTAATCACACCCTGCCCAATAACTTGATTCAGTGTATCCAACAAAAGTGAGAAGCACAACTGAGAAGTACGACTGGGATACTTTCAAGTAATTACATTTTCACAGCAACCGATTTTATCACCGTATGAAATGAAGTTGTTTCTATGCACTCACACTACCCACAAGTGAAAAAACAAGAAAAAAATACAGAACATGTGAAATACTGTTTTTATAGCAGCCCTCAAAGGACAAACACAACCTTTGTACTCAGCTGATGTCTGTCTTTTCCTGATTTCAAATAGCAAGACAATGGGTTATTTGGGACATATTTGATTTAAAGGTTCTCTTAAACAGACTCCTCAAAGCCAGCTATAGGATAGTGAACAAAACATATATCTGGAACACTGAAAAAGTTCTGTTTCTGAAGACACTGATTGCATTCAAAGAAGAAAAGTTCGTCATGAAATGAGTATGGAGGAATTATGCTGGACTCAAGCAGAATAGAAAGTAATAGAGAAAACCTGTCTGGCAGTATCAGTTGATATGAGAGGTGACAATGCCATACTCTAGTGTTTTAAGAGATGTAAGAAAGCATCCTTATTAAGATCAGGGCCGCTGCACTGACAGCAATACTCCCAGTACATTTATCTGGAGCAGAGCTTCCTACATTTTGTGCACAAAGATCTTGGGGTACGTGCAATTTATAAACAACAAAACATCCCCAAAGTACAAGATGCAGGCTTAAATAATAATTTGCAGTAAATGCCACAACCTGAGCTAAAACGAGAAAGAAAATTTGCACTTCTGATTTGAGAGGTTGACTTAGCCAACAAGTCAACAAAACCACAATGAAATATGGAAAACTATAATAAGCCTCACAGCTTTGCAGGAATTTGTGATAGGATCTGCGTGCCTTGGTTCCTGTTTCAGAATAAATCAGATGTCAGGTTTGGATTCAGCCTAGAATTTTGCAGGGTTTTTTATTGTGGGGTAACCAAACTATGAATAATACACTTATTTTAAGTTCTATTTCCAAGTCCATCAAAAAAACCCGTGAGTTTCATGCTGCAAGGAGGGTTGTGCTGATTTCATTGGACTAAACTGTCCTGTTTGACTCCAGAGTGCTGAAATCTGCCCTAATCCTGTCACTGTTTGTGTCCTTTCTGTGTTTAATTCATTGTTGTTTGAGGTAACTTTTACCTTGTATTTGCTATTTAACGGATCTTGTTAGAATTCTGAGAGAATTTTGACCGCTTTTTCAGCCAGTATGTACCATCATTTTTGGAGTTGGTATTACACTTTAAATTCCTACAGTATGAAATTGCCTAGAATGTATTGGGTTTTGCCTTATTTTAAAGGTATTGAGCCTTTGTTGCTCCCATTGCATTAGTGGGTTTTCATCTGAAAAATAAACAGACCATGCTGGAAGGACTGAACTTGATTATCTGAGGATTTGCAGCCCAGCTTTTAATGTTGGAATTCATGTATTCTTATTTATTTGAACTTTTTGTGGATATTTTTGCTTGTCATTCCATGGGAAAGTGATCTTGTAAATCAAAGGCACCGTGTATTTGTTACATTAAGTGAGATACTGTTCTGTTTGTTGATGAGTTGTGTTTTTTCTAAAGAAGACACTACTGAATTTTCTTTGTCGGATGGAGGGTGCAGCTCAGCACATCCCGGCTCCTGCTGGCCACTGGAAGCCACAAAAAACAGGATTTTTCCTCCGCCCTCGGTTAATTCCATCCGGGACCCAGGCTGGGGGAAAACCCGGACTGGATTTCTGCCAGAGTACGGAATGGAGGAAAACCCGGACTGGATTTTTCCTGGAGCACGGAATGGGTGAAAACCCGGACTGGATTTTTCCCGGAGTACGGAATGGAGGAAAACCCGGACTGGATTTTTCCTGGAGCACGGAATGGGTGAAAACCCGGACTGGATTTTTCCCGGAGTACGGAATGGAGGAAAACCCGGACTGGATTTTTCCTGGAGCACGGAATGGAGGAAAACCCGGACTGGATTTTTCCCAGAGTACGGAATGGAGGAAAAACCCGGACTGGATTTTTCCTGGAGCACAGAATGGGTGAAAACCCAGACTGGATTTTTCCCGTAGTACAGAATGGGTGAAAACCCAGACTGGATTTTTCCTGGTGTATGGAATGGGGGAAACCCAGACTGGATTTTTCACAATCTCTTTTACAGCCGAAATACACAGGTTACCAATGATATAAACTTGATGAATTACATCTGGTTTCATCACTATGCAGCTCATAAACCACAAAGCAGACCAAAAGCACATTTTTACAAAATAATTTGGAGTCAGTCAGGTTCCAGAACTTTACGATTTTGAACTTGGGAATCAGGAGCCAAACACACGTGAATTTAAGGCAGTGTGTTTACTATCAATGATGTTTCCTCTCTTGTGTGGCTATAAACATTTGGGCGGCTTATTTTTGAAGGGATAAGGAACAGGCGATGAAATTAGATTCAATGTGTCTGTTTGCTACAAGTAAACAAGATACTTTTATTTACAGGCTTATAGCTGAGTGCTCTGGGAGCTCTCCTGATAAATGCTTCACCAGCTGAGTCACAGTGTGCACAGGATTAGTCACGGCTGAGGAAGTGTCCCAAGGTTTCATTTACAGCCGCAGATTTACCTGATGTATGTTAATTTCTCCTGTGAGCAGCAGCTCTCTGAAGATGTGTGCTTCAGAAGCTTTGGCTCCGTCATCGCCTCCACGTCACCACACCCTCGAAGACGAGGGTCAGAGCACCAACACGCACGGAGGAAGGCGATGGCTGCCGGCCGTGTAGGGAAGAGGAACGGAGGGCTCCCAGCCTGTACATCAACATATGTTCTGTGGGCCTCAGCGGAGCAGGGCATGCGTCACGCTCACTTGACGCTATTTTAGGCGACAATGGGTAAACTAAATGACTTAGCTGAGCGACCCAGCACACTCCTTTCATTAAATGCTCCAGCAGGAAAGCCTGAGCAACTGGCAGTACTTCTGTGCATGTAAGCTTCTACCCATGGTGCTCCCACTCTGCAGATGGGGAGCAAGGACAAGAGGCAAATAACTTTGCCCATGTGTACTAGTTTGAAAACAAACCAGTAGGAGATCACAGGCCAGAATTATAATTTAATAGGAAAATTAAAATAAATGCAATAGTACAAGAACACTGACAGAGCCAGGATACACCCCGACACCCTGTTAGTCAGGGTGGTGGTAGCAGTCCAGATGAAGTGGTCCTGTTGAAGCAGTGACCCTGTACAAAAGGGTCTGGTCTTCACCTGAAGGTCCAGTGGCAGCTCTTGTCCTCTGGGAACCCAGTAGTTAAGGGCTGTTTGTGCTGTTCCAAACCCCAGACTATATCCAGGTGGGAATGCCTGGCCCCTCCCCCTGGGCGGGGCATCTCCCAATGGGCTGATGGGTCATGGGGTGTGTCCTTGATGGCCCCTGGAACAGAGACAGCTCCCGGAGGGAGTTATCAGGGACGAGTCATGGTAGGAGATAACGAGCACTGCCTTATCAGGGATGAGTCATGGTAGGAGATAACGAGCACTGCCCCACCTGCTTTAGCACCTTGAGAAGATGATAATAAAATACATACTATTGGTTACATTTTACATTGTAACCTAGGACACCAGGGTTTTATTGCAAATCCCAGGCAGAATAAAACCCCTACCAATACCTCAGGCATTCAGGTTTCAAGTCACTCTCTCCATGTAATCCCTAAAAATCCTCTGCCTGAAAGATCTGACCCAGCAAAGCCTGGCTCTTCCATGAGAGTTGTAAATAACTACCTTCAATGAATCATTAAAAAATACGAGGCATCTCTGTTACCTTTCCTCACAAGCTTGAGCAGAGTCCAAACATGGGTGCATGCACGAGTTGGCTGCATGTCCTCTGTTTTGAGAGGTTCACATGAAGGAAAAAGGAAAATCAAACGTGCCCACTTGAGCAACTGTATGAAACCAGAAACACAGGATTCCTAAATGGCTAAAGAGTGTAACCAGCCTTTGAAACACTAAGACGCTTGTGTTTCTGCACCTTACGTCCAGTTTTTGAATTTAGTTTTTGAATAGATCCATATGTTGAATTTAGGCATGGAGAGCCCTTGCACTGGTGCCCACATCCTCATCCTACCTGTGTGAACGACGCTGCTTTTCCCAACAGGCTGTTCACATTCTGCCCAAGGGATGTCTACATCTCACTACATCTCAGAGGCTTGTCCCCAGCCAAGTGAACTACAGACACACCTGAAGTTTCTTCAAGTGAGTCTATCTTAATGAAAAAACACTAAAAAAAAGAAAACTGTCAAGTAAAAATTATTTAAAACTGCACTTAAAGGCTACGTTATTAGAGTAATAGCCCCTAAATAAACTTACAATCACTGTTAAATACATTTTTACACAAAAGCAAACCACAGTGAAGCTGCTCCATGCTGGCTTACATTGTTTATAGCTTTGAAGACAAATACAGAGGTAAATTTGTCTACTGAAAATAAATAGCTCCACAAGACTGTTCTGTTTCTTTTGAGGTGAATATGCATTTAATCTAGTTTAGCATGTCCATTGAGTATGTGCTAAACATTGGCTCAATTTTGCATTTCTTCCTGCAGCAGAACACAAATTGTTAACTCTCACCTGTAGGTTAAACCATGCCTAGTTTCCTTCCTTCTATTATTCTGTATTCTCCTTCCTTTCTTCCTGTTTCTGTGCTAAGGATACTGACATTTACTTATGACAAAATTTTCCTCCTTGCTTTCAACAATTTCTCCAATAAACAAATTGCCAATTTTTCGAAAGTTTCTCCAATCAACATATTTTTTGTAGAAGCTTCTTTGATCCTTAACAGAGAGCTCTTTAATACCATGTAAATGTAAATATATTGTCTGAAAGCTTGACTAGTTCTGAAAAAGAAGTGAATCAATATCTACCAAACACTCTGTACTAAAATTACTTGTATTATTAATGCAACTGATGACAGGACTAGTCCACAGTGATTTAAAGTTTCAAAACCAATAATGTTTCCCTGCTCAGATCTATACAGATGCCCCAAAGAAAAGGAAGATTATTTCCCGAGAGGTTTCACTGAAAAAAAAAAAAGGTATTAACATAGCTGATCAAATATTTCAACCACTTTGCACCACAGTTCCTGACAACATCTCCATCAAGGTTAGCCTTAAAGTTATATCACAGCCTAATTTTGCCGTGTTTTATGTTAGTCTGAAGCCATGTCTACATTTTATTGAACTTTGATTCTGTTATTGGTTTTACATATTATCCAGATTAAACTTTTAATATGGTTTCATGGTTTGAAAAGCATCATCATCTACTGGTAGGGACTTTTTATTGCAGCAGGAAATGGAATTAGGAGAGATCCACTGACTTAATTGAAGATGCCACTAAAAGCTTTGCCAACTGCAAATATCTTGCTCTTCTGACTTCAGCAGTGGTCCTGGTAGGAGAGTGTGGAGCAAACTGTGCTCCATGTACACAGCAACTCTACTCCTCTACTCCTGTAGAGGAGTCTCTGATACAGAACAGACCTGCTGACGTACATCACATCTAGGGGTGCATTTACTGCCTTTAGACCACTAACATTATCAGTATGATTTTAGGATAGGCAATAATTTGATATGATAATTGTGCTGTGCTGTGCCTGCCAAAGGAAACACCTCTACCTTCTCCACTGCTGCAATGTATATTCAAATCCCCAAAGTGACTAAAAAAGGAGAAATGTACTATGAAAACTCATCTAGAGATATGGCAACAGTATTTCTTATGGTCATCATTCTGATTTACTGGGCAGCTACCGTCTTCATTCTATTACAATAAAAGGGAGGTGAAGACCCCAAACGAATGCCCTAAATCTAGGAATACTGACACCATGAGTGTTAGTGAAATAAGTCTGCTTGGAAATATCTGAAAAAATGAAAAAGGCAGAAAAAAAAAAAAACCCTGTTTGAGTTTTGCACCATGTTTCCTCCCTCTATCTTAAGATACCAGTGTTGTGACTCACTCTGGAGATTTGAATTGCTCCCTGGGCGACACGACCTTCTCATACCAGCTTTGTTCCTCATGCTAGCAAAAACTGGTCATCCACGAATACTGAATGAAGAAACTTCCTTATTAGTCATCTCTGAATCTATAAAACTAATACCGGAAAATGCTGTTTAAACAAGCCCACTGCCACCCCAGGTACGTGGCCTTCCAACATTTCAAATCTAAATAGTTTCATCAGGTGTGGGAGAAAGAATAGAAAAGGGAAAAAAAGGTTAGATACATAAGATATCTGGCTCTAGATAAAATCTATGGATCAGCACTTCTTGCAGCAGTTTGACAACCTATATTTAGGTTTTCATGTTTTTATGCTTGACTGGCAAATCCCTTGGCGATTTTGAAACTGATGCTTAAAAAAACCCCCAAACTTGAAAACCCACCAAGCCTTTAAGCTCAGAAGGCTGAGCTCTCGGTTGCGCTTTAGTTGGTTAGCTGTGCATCCTTATGTATGCTCTAAAACACTGTGCTTCTCATACTCAGTTAAAAACTACAGATCAAATTCTCCTTCTGAACACAGGAAGAACAGGTGTTTGTCTACACATGGTCTTGCCTGCACCTCTCCTGGAATAGTTCAGTACATTCCTGACTTGGCATGAAACCAAAAACTTAGAGCAAAGCCCGCTGCATCTCAATAATTCATGTTACAGGCAGGTTGCCTCATTCAAAAGATACTGCAATAGTATCAAGTCATATCCATTATAATGGTCACTGACAAAAAAGATCACCTTGTTCCCATGAACATTGGTTGCTTTTTTATTTAAGCTCTCTCTGCTGGTAACAGTACAGGCTCAAATGCCTTTACATTGTACAGCATATTTAATTTTCTCACCAAATTATGTGAACAGGATTGACCAAGATGAGGACAAACATCCCCAAAATTGCAGGGGACCTAATCAGAATCCATTGTCTGTCCCTGAGTCAACAAAGTACTAATCTAAGTGCTAAATGCTCCTGCAGATCTAAAACCTTGGAAAGACTTCAGAACTATAACTACATTGAAGAACTGAAACCTTCTCACACAGGAAGCATAGCACAAGTAATCAAAATCCTCATGGAAATCCTCATTCCAGCGTATGAAACAGCAAAACATACTAACTACACCTTTTCTCCTTTGGAACTAAAGGATGTAGATTGCACTGCATTGAGATAGTGCAAGAAGAAATTGCAAAAAAACTTGAAAGAAAATTTTTTTGGAAAATCCAACCAAATGCCTCCCATAGATTTTTAGCCAATACACACACAATGAGTAAAAATTATCCCAGAGCCCAAACATGGTGTTGATATCTCTGTGTGAGAATCCAAATCGTGTTATATCTATCTCTAAACTGCCTATATCTTACTATTTTCTTGGCAACCTGTTATCCTAGTTTCCCATTAAGGTGGATACCACAATATGTTTTTATTAAGTTTAGCATTTAAGGAAATATCAACCAGTGGCTCCACTTCTTTTTCCTTCAAATGACATATAATTTGCAACACTGATAAAAGAAGTTCTAAATGCCCATCTGATATACTCTTCTTTTATTAGGAGCCTCTGCAAAGTGCCATTTGCTGGCCAAGGATACAATCTGACTTTATCTGTAGACGGCTGCAACGACATGCAAGACGATTTCTGTAAGAAACATTTCAGTTTCATTTTCAGAGGAAACATCTTTAGAAGGATTTCCAGTTTCTCTAAGTTTTGGATCAGCTGTAGGATGTAAGACAACACTCTCTGATTACCAAACACTCTGATTACCAGGAACAGGATGCTAAACCACATGAAAGCAGTCTCGCTGCTCAAGTAGTGACTAACATGATGTAGAAGGAACGTTTAACAAGTTCTTTCATGCAACAGGATGGGTGAATGCCATCTCTCACCGCTACGTGCACACTCCAGAAATTCTCTCACTTCAGGAAAATGTGTCTGAAAGTCTGTCAGTAGAATGAAGGATGGAAAAATTTGGAACAGTGATGCACATATTTTGCATTTTATGTAAATTGTACATGTTGTTTATATTGGTAAAGGAATCACATCGATGCATGTGAATTCTGCAGCTACTATGGTGTAGTTAACCTTTTTAAAGGTTCATGTACACTATAGCTAGCAAAAATAAACTTATCATAGTTCAGAAACAAAAATGTTAACTGCTGGCAACTTCTAGGTTCACAGGATGGAAGTACAATATGGTATGACAACATCAGACTACAATAGTCCTTGATACTGCTCTTGATGCCAGTTAATCATAATCTGTTTCTGCATCAGTAGAACGCACTATTTGCCATGGACTCCTTGAATTCCATTTTAGAAAGAGAATCCTTCCTTTTCTCACTGGATTTCATTTGATATTCATCAGTACTATGTGGAAGCATTTTTTAAGTACTTCTACAAAATAAGGTAGTTGTGTTATCCCTTGTTCTAAAGGAAGGCAAAGAAACAGAGGTACTGAGGTCCAAAGGTGTCCATGTGACTAATTAAAATGTCGATGTTGTTAACTTCAGAAGAGGCAGAAAATAATCAAAACCCTCTTTATAAATAAGGAACACTGTTTCAAATCTCCTCCTATTTCTGACTGCCCCCCAAAACTACTCATATGGCCTAAGTAACACTGCTCAGGAGTGGTAGCTCTTCCAAGCCAAGATGCTATGAACTTTCAAAATCTAGGAATGTATGACAGTTCCTAAAAGCAATCTAACCATGCCCCTGTGGTAGCAAAGTTATCTCCAGATGAATCAGAGCTCTTGTGGTCAGTTTTCAACTACAAGTCCCATGGGGCAATTAGCTCTAAGTTTACACTCTGAGCTTTTATTCCATACACAGATCTACATTACTCACAATATGTAGATACTCCTACACAGGAGAATAATTCCAGTTCTTTACAGGCTATTCAGTCGCCCTCTTGCAGGGCTTTCTTCCTCTTTCAGCTCACTTTCCTTTAAAATTCAGCAATCAGCAATACAGGACCTCACAACAACTGCCTATTTTTAACTGCACATTCTTGGTTACTGTAAACCCTGTGTTCAGAACAGAGTGCTCAGACCAGGCCTGTGGAGCTCCCGTGGGAGTGGACCACTGCAGACTGACTGCTGGCACTGAGCTGCAGCTGTGGGACACAGCAGAGCAGCTCCCCAGCACCCAGAGGCCACACAGCTCGTGGTGGGTGGCTGCTGACCAGCTGCCACAAACCCCAGCCAGTGCGTGGCACACAGCTGGCAGCAACCCTGGCCTGGGGAAAACACACACGGTCACCACTGCTGTCAGCTGCACCTCGGATCCCCTTCCCTCTCCTTTCACGTGTTCATTACAAGCTGCCCTCTCCCTATGCATACAATACCCTACTGTTTATCTACCCTCACTGTGCAGGACTCGGGTCTCCTCTCCCCCACAGCAACCCCACAATCCATCACAGCAGTCCGTCTTGTTCCTTACTTCCCAGGTCCCTCCCCACACACAAACACAAAATACCCCCACGCTGTTCCCATACTAACCTCAAGTTCCTGCTTCCCAAACCTCCCACACTGCTGGCTTGCTGCTTCAGCTCCTCTCCTAATACTCCAAGGCTCCTCTACCCACTGCAATGGCCCTTGCTCCCTACTTTTCCAAACTTCCCGTATCTCCTCAGCATTCTTGCCACTCAAACACCTTCTGGATGTCAGGAGTCTCAGGACCAGAATTCTTTGGCACCCCGAGAAGAAGAACCAGCATGTCCAGCTGCCTTCTCCTGCAGTGCCCAGGCCTCCAGGGCTGATGCCCCTGACGCAGATGGCAGAGAGCCTCAGAGAAAGAACTTGCACCCTGACTTGGAATATTGCTCCAACCAAAGGCTCACACGAAGCTGCAAATCCCACCTGACAATCTGTGCTGTGTAGGCCTCATGACCCAGCAAATGAACCTGCTGCTTGTGCCAGTAAAATAAACGATCACACTGGCATTTCCCACGTAAGATGGCATTCTCACAAGCTGTCAGTTGCAAGGGAATGGAAATCCAAGAGCCTCAGATCCTTCTGAGGTGGATGACATCATAAAGGATGCAAGTTTTCAGTCCATTCTTCCTAAATCTGACATTTTCTCCTTATCCCCATGCTGCCCCACCCTGGATCTTATTCTTCACCGAGTTCTGATTCACTTTTCCTACACAGTTTTAGTCACTGTGCCTTTTTCACCAATAGGACATAATTTCTACAGTCACTCAGAGGACAGATGATATTTAAACTCTCAGTTTCTTTGCTTAGCACCACAATTTGCACTGATTACCTGGCCTGCAGAGAGTCAAATTATCTTCAGGAATGTGCACACAATTCACCTACCTGACCTCACTTCCACACAAACTTCTGTGTAAGCAGGCATTGCAAAATCTGACAATTAGGCCAAATTTCAGGAGAGTAGAATGGCAAAAAAATGGAGATTTAAACAACATGGAACTTTCCTGAGAAATGTTGGGCCCATGCTTTAAAGCAAAGAGGCACTTGAACCTCTCAACAGTGTGTGTATTTTAATCAAGTGCCTGGGCAAGCAGCATTTCTTTCTATAACTTGATTTTATAAATGCCAAACTGCTGAACTGCTAAGTTCAGCCAGACTCAAACAGTGAGTGCAGAAAAAACCAAAATCAAGCTGTAGAAATAAATTTTGCAGAAGCAATAACAACAAAATGCCTCATAATGGGAAGTATTGCATAATTGCATCTATGGACAAAGTTGACAGTTCTGCTCATAATGACAAATGGTAAAAAACCCCCGCTAAAATAAAGAAAATTTTCCTTAGAGGCACAGGACAACTGAACAAAAAATCCATGCATCTTCAGAAAAACAACCCTAAAAATCGAAATATTAATAGAATATTTTCTTAATCCAAATTAATATACCAATAGCTTTCAAGATTGACATAGTGCCCCACTGACAGGGCAATGCCTGCCATGCAGGCAGCCTACCAGAAAAGCCTAAAAAGATCCAGTGTCTCCATTCTGGCCTAGACTTGGGTTGCAATTTCTGTCATGAGGACAGACTGGTTTGTTTGCAGAAGCCAATTTTTTTGCTAGTGGCTAGGTCTCTGTGCTGAGCACAACAATACACCCATACAAAACTGAAAAACAGGACGTTAAACCATTTGGACATAATAACATCTTCACAGCATCGGTTGCTGCTCAGCACTTGGTTCTCTGATCCTTAAGTGCTTCAGGATTTAACTTTTAGGAATGCAGAGTGTTGTGGATTTAAGTCTACTTATTCACCAAAGCACACCCACGTTTCAAAAGACTGTAATCCTAGTTACCTTCAAAAACAACTTCCTATGTATGTTCTCATTATCTAGCCATAAAAATGACGCAGCAGACTGTACGCAAGAGGCAGAATTGTGGCCCTGGAGCAGAGTTGTTTCCCGAGCCGCCTGTTAAACACGGCTGGCGATGCAGACGTCTTGCGCAGCACCACTACCACCTCCTGGGCAAGCCAAGCGTGGCTGCGGGACGCGCCAGCGCCTCTCCCAGCTGCGCATCAGCTTGCCTTAAAGGCAGGCAGCCCCTTCCCAGGCCTGCCCAGGTATCCCGGGTACGGCAAAGCTCACCTTCCAGGCAGCTGTGCCATCCCTGCCGCCGCCGCTGCCGCTCCCGCCTGCCCCGCAGCGCCAGCGAGGCCACCAAGTCACAGCAGCCCTCCCTCGTTGTTCTGCAACAACAGTCGGGTCAGTCGGACAGCTTCCCCCTGGGAATCACAGCTGACAGCCCCAGTGCTAACGGCAACAGAGGTTGTCTTTGGTAAAAGCCAATTAACTTGACTTTTCTTTCTGTTGCTAAGATATATATATTGCTATAAGTAGTGTTTATGTGCTACTATGTACGTATCCATCCAAGCACCAAATATTTAATGAACTATAAAACATACTTTTTAAAAAGTGTAGTCTGTAAGACAGTATGAAGACAGTATATCCTCCTTACACTGTTTTTCCTCAATATAGTATAAAAGAGCTTCTCTAGTCAAACAGAAAAAAGGTCTCTATTTTTCGGTGAAGATAAATTCACTTTTAAGGATGCAATTTATGAGGATTTTCAATTAGTAGGAATTAAAGATCAGTGGTTTCAAGACCTGGCTTGTCTTCCTATATATAGCATATATAGCTTATAATGTTGGTGGCTATTTTTAGATATCTGCAAACCCCATAAAAGTCCATACTCTACTATAAACTACATCTACTACTATATAACCATAGAGCTATTTCAATATTAACTCTCACCAAACCTTTTATAGAAAGAAAATGCCTTTTTATGCTTGGTCCTGCTGATGCAACCATAGAAGTGTTCTCCTTTTTCCTGTTGCTGCCTTTAGAGTTAGCTGGGCAGTGGATGCCCTCTCAGTCCCAGTCTGTCCCTTCAATCCTACAGATACAGCATAGATTTCTTGTCCTGAAATGTGAAGTTGAAACTGATTGTACTAATGCCCATACTAACTGATAGGTATGTTCACAAAGTCATTAGGATTGCTCTGTATCAAAAAATGTGTATATATGTCAACAGTTGCTGATCTGTCCACAAAGTCTTATCAGAAAATCTTTTCTTAACTATTTCTAGTTTATTATTGCATAATAATGAAAAAACTAAAAAGATGCAGTTGCTATTTTTATTTTTGCGCTTGGTCTCATCAATAATCTCTGAACAGTGTCCAGTAGTTTCAGCATTTTAATTATCAAATCATACACCAAGATACAGAAATGTGTTTCATTCCGGGTCAGGATATCCTCTGAGGACATAAACCAAGTGTCGTAGAACGCAGTAGATGTATTTTCCTCATAATACATAAACAAATCCAATGAGCGAAGTCAGCTTCCTGTGCAGCACCATGTGCCTGTGACCGTGAGGGACAGGATGTTTGCAGGAGGCACAGATCCTCCTGCTAATACGTAGAAAATTTTTGGGCATCTGCTTAATTTGCCTGGCTCACAGGCTCACGGCCAAATTAATCACTGGCTTTCCACCAGAAATACATATTTCTTCCTGTGACAGGCTTGAAGAAGCCACTGAGCTCTTCCCTTCAGTTTCCTCTCGTGTTGCAGGACGAATATCGAAACTTACTCTCTTCTAAATTGTTTGGTGGGAAGTTTTACACGGTTCTGATGATCATGTAAGTAGCCAGAGGGTGTTGCTGTGTTTGACACTGTCAGGAACAAAGATGTGAGTGAGCGAACCCCCTGGGTCCAGGCAGGCTCAGGGACCCGCGGTCCCCTACAGCAGTGTGTGCCGAGACAGGAGAATCTGTCACCGTTCCTCTGTGGGCTAAGAATCATAGAACGGTTTGGATGGGAAGGAACTTTAAAATTCATCTCATCCCAAGCCCCTGCTGTGGGAAGGGCCACCTCCCACTGGCTCAGAGCCCTGTCCAGCCTGGCCTTGAACGCTTAGAGCCGAGCTTTGCTCCAGAGAGGTGTTGGTGCCATCAGGAGCACGACGAGACGATACAGCCTCCCCTAAACCAGGGCAGGTTTAGGTTGGACACCAGGAGGAACTTTCTTCACAGAAAGGGTGATTAGACCTCGGAATGGACTGCCCAGGAAAGTGGTGGAGCCACTGTCCCTGGAGGTGTTTAGGGAAAGACTGGTCATGACACTTAATACCGTAATTGAGTTGACATGGTGGTGTAGGCTCTGAACTTGGATCTCCGAGGTTTTTTCCAACCGAACTGGTTCAGTGGTGCTGCTGCCGTCAGTCCTGTCAGGGCTGGCGCCACGGGCCGGCTCCGTTCCCGTCCTGCGGAGCCGCAGCGGGGCCGTCTGCCTGATGAGGAGG